>OZ010611.1:2387467-2557467 GCA_963932145.1 Acanthosepion lycidas
ATGAGCTTTTGAATGTTCAATATATCTCTCAGTCCTGCGATTCACAGCAGCGTCAACAGTAAAGATCGTTTCGTCTGAGAAAATTTTCAGAGTGGACTTGTTTGTTTTTAAGATATGTAAGAACTTTTTGCATCTTTCCAGTCTTCTGTCCTTCATGGGTCGTGCCAGCAAATGTCTTGTTGCTATTGTGTAAGATTTTAGTATTAAGTTATCTGTCACTGATTACCATCTACCTTAAGTCCAGTTGCTAATTTTCTCATGGATTTCGTTGGATTTTTGAGATTTGGGATTTGAGAGTGTTGATGAAATCATTGTTACGATTTTTGTTGATTCTCTAAATAGCTTCCCTCATAGTCATTCTCTTCTTCATACACACACACACACACACAACTGTCCGTAGGGATAATACAACTATGCATGAAATCTTCTGTGGATGAGACTGTGCGTTTATCATATCACACACCCTTTGACGTTTGCTTTCGTCAACCCTCATCGTTTATACAAATATCTAAAAAAAAATAATGTCGGTAATTATTATGCAAGGTTATAATAATAAAATGCACCCGGTTTAATAAGATTAATTGAACTGCTTCATGAGAGAAATAAGTAACACTTTTAGTGCAAAATATATATATATATATATATATATATATATATATATATATATATATATATATATATATATATATATATATATATATATATATATATATATATATATATATATATATATATATATATATATATATATATATATATATGTATGTATTCTATCCATTACTGTGGAGTAATGTATTAGCTATTTAGGAATCGGTGAGCCGAGTTCGAATTCCAGTCGAATCCATTACATTCACTTACGTGCTAATACCCTTGGGAAAGGTGTGAATCCTCTTCTTCTCCCTCCAGCTATGGGTAAACAGCATGACAGACTGGGTTCTATAGCCTTGGATGGCAACTGGTCTAGGATAAGGACAACTCTGAATTCAAAACCTGCGGAGGGTCGTTTGGGGACCTTGTGGCACGTAGTGCACTAGGTCTCTGTAATCGGCCCTTCAAAAAGTGTGGATGGTCCTGCACGAAACCTTGACCACTATAATCAAATCTCGTGTGCTGTCGGTTTCCTGGGAACTGATCTACTTGATCCTCATATGTCGAATACGACGGGAGAGTCGAGTATTTGCTGAAACTTCCTGAGGAGTTCATCGAGCGATTACAAAATGTCTACGAAACTCTAGAGTCGAAGTGCTGATATAACATTAATCACCTATGTGGAAAATTTTATATTTTATCAATACTATATATATATATATATATATATATATATATATTTTTTTTTTTTTTTTTTTTTTTTTTTTCTTGTATTCTTATAATTCTTTTTCCTTTTCTGGATACAAATTATTTAGAAATTATCCGAATGCTTTGAATACCCGAACACTTTCGGTTATTCTTTTATCAAGGATGATTTTATTTTTATTTTTAACTGAATGTATGAATTTTTTAAGTATGTATGTAGTTATAATTTTTTAAGTATGTATGAATGTAGTTATTTTTTAAGTATGTATGACTGTAGTTATATATGTATGTAGTTATAATTTTTTAAGTATGTATGAATTTTTTAAGTATGTATGTAGTTATAATTTTTTAAGTATGTATGTAGTTATAGAAGTGTTTTATTTTCAAAACATGGTCAGCGCATTTTGGCCCTGTTCATAGTCGATGGTATTGAGTGATGGCCTTTTCTTTTTTCATTAATAATGCGTCCATTATTTTAAGCCTTTTTTTCCATGTGAATGACGTTATTATATTTGTATTCTCTACGATTATGTTGCGATTGGAATTTCGTAAGTCTCCGTGTGTGTTTAAATGAGGTCTAATTGAGCTACGACCTGAGGGATGTAATGTCAGTCTTCTTGATAAGCTTGATAGGTAGGTCCAATATAATTATTCATGAATTTGGTTTGATCTGGAACACAGTTCCTTAAGGGACATATGAATCCATAAATAATACTGGTTCTATGTAATTTTGATCTCGCAGACGCGTTATTGTTGCTGACCATGAAGCTAACAGATTTCAATTTGTTATGGTAAATAATTATTGGCAAATAATTAATTTAATTTTCTTGTTTTTGTCAACTGGAGTTGTATATTTCAGAAGTTTCGTCTTGCATATAATTTCTATATACTTTATATTCAGAAAATAAAAAATATATAAGGACACAAGAAAAATTTAACAAAAAAATTAACCGCAGTATCGTTTTACACTATTTACATTGTTCGAGCTTTTTTTTTTTATTCACATGACCCAGCTGGATAAAAGAGATGGCTGAAGTAATCAAGTGACTGGACGCAAAACGTTGTGAGTTCTGACCACAGCAGAGGTGAAGAAAAATTTAGTGAGTTGAGTTACTAAAGGGTAATAACTGAAACTGAGAAATCCAGAAAAGGCATGGCACGTGGAACTAGAACAACCCTGACCCAAAGAGTCGAGAGTTCAGTACTTGGCCACAGCAGAGGGAACAGAAACTTAGAGAATTCAGTTACTGAAGGGAATTAAATGAAACTGAGAAATGCCTAAAAAGGCATGGCACGTAAAAGTAGAACAATCTACTCCAGTGGACTAAATAAAGGATTCGATTTGAAATTCCAATGTATATCACCTGAAGATGACCGGAGTGTACAACGGTGGAAACGTCGTGAATATAAGAATAAAGATGAGGACAACAGTCCGAACAATGTAAATAGTTACAATAGCTCATCTCAGAAATAGAGACAGACGCAGTATCTTGCCAGTCGTTTTTACACACACACACACACACACATATATATATATATATATATATATATATATATATATATATATATATATATATATATATATATATGTATGTATGTATGTATGTAAAAACGACTAGCAAGATATATATGATAAAATATAATTTTAAGGTATACTATATTTATGGGTTAAAGTGCTCAACAACAAAGTGGCTATTGAAATCAAAACCCAGAGGCGACAGTCTAGCATGAAACAAACTGTGGCCTCTGGGTGTTGACTTCGATGTCCACTTTTATATATATATATATATATATATATATATATATATATATATATATATATATATATATATATATATATATATAATGAAAGTTACATATATATATGTATGTATGTATATATGTATGTATATATGTATGTATATATGTATATATATACACACACAAATAAAGAGAAGGAACAGTCAGATTAAGAATCCACAGTTCTTTTGCATTTACTTTTTAAAAAGGTACTCGGTACAACGTAAAGCATATATTTTTATTTAAAAATATTTTACATCGCGTCACAGCAATTTCTATGATTCGGAACTTTAAATTTGTTCCATTCGATGTTGGGTAACTTTTGATGAAATTTCCGTGTCACAATGTAAAATATTTTTTAAGCAGAAATATTATTAAAATATATATATATATATATATATATATATATATACGCAAACACACACACATGCGCGTGTATGTGTTTATGGCTGCCAGAAATATTTGTTAGTTTAGAAAATAAAGTGATGTTGTAAGGTAGTAATTCTCAACCTCCGTTCTGCAGCTGACTAGTGTTCCGCACGAAGTGTGCCTCGATATAGTGTCACGGCATATATATATATATATATATATATATATATATATATATATATATATATATATATATATATATATATATAGGGGGGGGTGTTCCGTGCATGTGTGTGTGTGTATGTGTGTGTGGTAATGGTTCTACGTTAGTATTGGAATAAATGAATATTAAACTTTTATCTGAAATAATTCTTTTCACTATTCTTCAATTATGTTTTTTCAAATAATTTGTTTTAATATTCATTTTTTAAAGAGTATTTTTTTTTTAATTTGACTTTTTAAAATTTTCCTTTTTTGAATAAATATTAACTTTTGTCATATAATTGTATTAAACACTGAAAACTTTCGACAAAGTTATATTGAATTATAAATTAATCTTGAAGTTTCCAATAAGCAGCATTTAATAATTTTTCAATTTTTTAAAAGTAAATTACCCTGAAATTTGTATAAAACGAAAATGACATTATTAATCGTACTGAAATCGTTGCTATTTTTTTTTCATAGTAATATTTTATATTTTAACAATTACGACTCAACAGTGAATTCGATCCTCACCCAGTGCCCCCTACTTTCGGCCTTGTACCACATCTAAGCTACGCTTGGAAAATCACTAGTAATATATTATATATTTCTATACATATTTTTTTTAAATCTATGGTTTTATTTCATGACATTTAAATGTATACCCTTTAAAAATTTGGGTATGTGTGTTATGATATTTTCATTTGCTCTTAGGTGTGCCATTGCTTAAAAAGGTTGAGAAACACTGTATTAGACATTCCCTAAACCACAACACTTGTCAGAATATAAACAAATATTGATTTTTTTTTTTTTACCATTTTAAAACTGGGGGTCCTGTTTTTAATATCAATGCAGTGTTTTTAAAATGGTTTTCTGAATATTCTGTGAAATGAATTAGTATTAAACTTTTATTTCAAATAATTCTTTTCACTGTTCTTCAATTATATTATTTTAAATACTTTGTTTTAACATTCATTTTTTTTTAAACTATTTTTATTTTTTTAATTTAACTTTTTAAATTTTTCCTTTTTTAAATAAATGAATATAAACCTTTTTTCATATAATTCTATTCATCGTCCAAAATTTTGACAAAGTTATATTGAATTATAAATTAATGTTGTTGAAGTTTCCAATATGCAACATTTAACAATTTTCCAATTTTTTAAAAGTATATTACTTTGAAATTTGTATAAAATGAAAATGACATTAATTGTACTGAATTTTTTTTTTTTTTTCATAGACATTTGTGTACGTTTATTTTCAATCTATGGTTTTTTCAATTCGTGACAAACTCTTGCCATTGCATTTACTTAAAAAGGTTGAGAAACACTGTTATAAGTTATCCATTTTAAGTGCCACATCTCTTCAAGGTAGAGACCCTCCACAGTTTCCTTACCTTTTTATGTGCAAACTGTGTATTTTTATTATTATTCTGAGAAAGAACAGTGCAATAAAGTTCTGTTGTCTTCTCCATGCTTTTAAATTCAATCTGCTCTTTCTTCAAAATTGGTTGCTCTATCATTGCTAGAAAGACTAATCCACTCTATCCATAATTCAATGGAGACGGTAGTAAAGTGGTTTGAAGAGTTGTGCTCCTCTTAAACTGGGTGTCAAACAGTAAGGTAGCCCAATTTACCCTGCAAGGTAGAAGTGGATTCAAGCCTTTTCCATGGGGATTAGTGAAAAAGTCACAAGTTGTCTTAGCCGGAATTAAAATTCGGCTGATTCCTCTATACCGTTAACTATTAAACAACTCTCACATCTGTCTACTTTCACTGGGTTTAAATGCAGTTGGCGTTAAAATGCAACCGAGATTATTGCTTCTGTTTCCACAATAATTCGAGAACAGTTTTTTGTCTTGTTTTTATGTAATGATTGAATGGAATCAGTTTGGAGACATTTATTTTGTACATCCTACCTGTGATATCACTGATGGCATAAACAAATTGTGTATGCCTGTGTCTATGTATAAATGAATACTATGTGTGCGCGTATGTAGATGTGTGTATAATGAAACTTATGTTGGTAGACATTATCATAATTAAGATGCCTTCTGTAGAATGATATTTAGTAAGCGAATCTCGCAAGGTATTGTTAGCAAGCTTTGTCCTTACTGAATGTCTGACTATTTTCGTTAGACTAAGTTGAGCTTCAGGAATGTCGACATCAGAATGATTATACGTTTCGTTTTCAATTAATTTGTTTTTCTATTTCGGTTCGACTTTACCTCAGATTTTACGAAGGTGACAGTGGCGAATTTTACCGAGTACTTCCGAGTTTTTCCGATCTTTACTTCCGAGTTTTTCTGATCTTTCTCGTATAAATAACCAAAGTCTGATATAACATTCTGAGCATATCCTTAACGGTGTCATACAGTAGACACTATTCATTTCATATTACTCAGTGTTGAATTGTTCTTTAGTATTAAACTCATCCCCCATTTATTGGCCACTGTATATCCTATCTATTTCTATAATTTAGTCAGGATTTAAGTAACTTCCGAAAAATATTCTTATAGGTTGGTTTGATATATATACCGTATATACTCGCGTATCATAGTTGAAGATTTAATTTTGAAGCCAATTTTAAGGGGGCCGCATCATTCACGAGGTATAAAATTAGCGTATGTACAGCTGGTCCATATGCTAATTTTATACCTCGTCTATGATGCGAACCCTCTTAACATTAACTTCAAAATTAGGTCTTCAAAAGTCGCATGAGAATCGAGTATATACGGTAGTTTAAAACTAAAGGCCGTTGAGGTTAGATGTCATTTTTTCCATCATGTAGCAGGTAGCTAAAGAGAAAAACAATTTTATTAAGGCCCTTAAGTTTGTTATTTGAAAAAAAAAAAGAAAAAAAGATGCACCCTTTAGCGAAGACATTATTTTGTATCTTTGGCATTCTATTCTAAATATACTATTTGATTTGATTTAACTTATGAGACCTCATATGAGAAACCGATGGTTGTAATTTAAAAATGCTGATTTTCAAAGCAATCATGCCTCCACCCCCGACTCGGAATATTTGACAAAATACATTTTTCTTCTTCTATTTTGCTTCTATTCGGTCTTTAATTAATTTCATTTTATTAAACCTAAAACTACATTCAGAAACCCTCTACCTTGAGACGATTAACTGCAAGGCTCCTGATCAGGAGATTGGAGGTTTTGAGGAGTGGTAGCACCTGTTAGGGTCCCAGCTATGAGCAAATAGAGAACATCCAAATAAAAACAAAACACTATGAAAATACATTTTTATAGTGGAATATCTTCATATACAAAAATTACCAATGCTAGCAAAATGACCAACATTTTATTTATAGTTAAAAGCATACAATTGCGTTCAAAATATGTATATTTCGGCATTAAATAACCCATAGAGGTGTTGATATGCCACCAAGCAAAATCAACCAACCAACCTAAATGAAATAACTCTTTCGTGACGTTAATCCATATAATATCCTACAATTTCTTAAAGAAATCAAATTGTATTCCAAAATCTACAAAAACTACAGCATAAAACACATGTATCACTGCCTCTAGTAATCATGTCAACACAAATATGTATATGAACAAAAGCTGAGTATCATCTACCATTTATTCAACTGTGAAAGCAGAATAACATATATTATTTTTATTACTTCAAAGCTCCTAAGAAAATTAAATTTCGGCATTTCCCAGAAGGAGTTGAAATGCCGTTAAACAAACAAATCAATCTACCATGAGTGGCTCTTGAGGCCTTGTATTGGGTGAGCAAAAAGAAAAGGTTATATCAATATGGATTAATAAAATCCGTTGAAAAGATTTCGCCCAGAGACTTTGCCTCCCTCCATGCCCCTTTTGCTGGTTTCTTTTTGTCTTTCTTTTATTCTGAAAACAGACTGAAGTATTGTGCTACAGCAATCTCATATATTTACAATTCGTTCACATTTTCTTAACTTTTGACAAAGATCGAGGGCTACTCGAGGTAGAAGGTTACAGAGTAATAGGCGCAGTTTATGTGGTAAAACCAAGAATTGAACAAGTTAAGATTGTAGTGATCGGAGGAAGCATCCTCTTGGGAGTCGATTCTACAAAGCAACGTAAACTTGTATCGAATTCTTTAAATGAACTAGATCAGCAATATGTTGTTTGTCAATAAAAATGTTCTCAATGAAAAACCATCATTTTACTATTTATGGCAAACCAAATTAGCACGTATTTCAACACACACACACACACACACATAAATATATATAAAGAAAGAAAGAAAGAAAGAAAGAAAGAAAGAAAGAAAGAAAGAAAGAAAGAGAGAGGTACAGTGGAGTAATGGGTAGCGGCTTGGATTGAGGAATCGGAGAACCGAGTTCGAATTCCATTACATTCACTTACGTGCTAATACCCTTCTCCCTTCAGCTATGGGAAAATCGCAGGACAGACTGGGTTCTATAGCTTTGGACGGCAACTGGTCTAGGAGAAGGACAACTTTGAATTCAAAACCTGTGGAGGTTCGTTTGGGGACCTTGTGGCACGTAGTGCACCAGGTCTCTGTATTGAGTCCTTGAAAAAGTGTGGATGGTGCTGCACGAAACCTTCACCACTATAATCAAATCATATGTGCTGGTGTCTGGCTGTCGGTTCCTAGGAACTGAGCTGTTTGACCCTCATATGTCGAATACGACAGGATAGTTGAATATATATATATGTACATGTATATATATATATATATATATATATATATATATATATATGTGTGTGTGTGTGTGTGTGTGTGTGTGTGTGTGTGTGTGTGTGTGTGAATCAAGAAGTATAGTTTTAAGATGTGCTATATTTACGGGATAAAGTGCTCGATATCAGTGATATAGCGTATGTAAATATAAATATAAAAGTGAACATTGAAGTCAACTGGCTTCCTGACGATTGCGTCTAGCATGAAACAGCCTGTTGCCTGTGAGTGTTGACTTCAATGTTCACTTATGCATACATACATATATACATATATATATATATATATATATATATATATATATATATATATAAGGATTTCTTAATACCCAGCATTATAACCAAGCTTGAGGAACCCTAGACTTATACTAACTTACTGGATAATACTTGAACAGGTTAAGATTACATTGATAGAGGAAGCACCCTCTTGGGAGTCGGTTCTAACACGACAGTGTTTCGTAGGAAGAAGGTGTCTCGAGTGAAACTTACTTGTCACCAATGGAATACAAAGCAAATGTTGTTCGTTCGCTACAATGTTACTGCACTGGTGGAACGAAAGAGGGTAGTTCATTTGAACACTCTCCATGGCTGATAAAGCAGCGAAAGGTTTGCGACGACTCATCTGTGAGAGACGGGTTGTAGGATAGAAAATAATTCATCACACACAAGGACGTGATTTCAGCACCGAATCAGGAAAATAGAAAGATTTAGATTTCAAAAGAATAGTCACAAGTGTGCATCAGGGAAATGGCGGTGGGAGGTCACTCTTATTTCTTTTTTCCATTTCCCCCCAAGCAAGGCAATAAAGCCACTAGGACGCAAGAGGTTACTAAGTGTTAAATAATATGAAAAAGAATCTACTATTAAACAGACAGGACAATAAAAGAACAAGAATTAAGACAGAAGATAACAACTGAAATTTCATTTAATTTTATGAAGATCAAAGTTGACTAGAAAAAAAGAAGCCGGAAGCTAGTTGTGCGAGAGAAGAAACTGTTTGAATAGAACTTACGGTTACATCTAGTCATTTCAACTTTGAACTGATGAGACTTTGATAAAAGGATCCTAGAGGATGGATTTTTTTTTATATAGTAAATCATTTTGTTAAAAAATGTCTAAACAGCTACATTCAGATAACTCTGTAAAAAGTCAGGGATCAATTTTACATTCTATTGATATTATGAACAGGACACTTTTTCTAAAATGATAAAAATCAATATTTTGAAATTCTGACAGATCTCATGACTTTTCTTTGAATTATTTCACCACAAGTAAGGAAATAAAGCCACTAAGACAGGAGAGGTTACTGAGTGCAAGAGAATATGTAATAAAGAAAACATTATTAAGGAGAGAGAACAATAAAAGAACATAAATTAAGAAAACAGAAGATAACGATTGACATTGCATTTAAATTTTTAAAGATCAAAGTTGACTGGGAAGCATGGAGCCAGAAGACAGTTCCACAAGCGAGAAGTGCGAGAGAAGAACCTGTTAGCATAGAACTTACGGTTACATCTAGCCATTTCAACTGTAAAATGATGAGACTTTGCCGCTAATCGAGTACAACGTTTAAATTCATAAAGTCTAAGTAATATGGAGGAAAGTAATATTTATTTTGATATAATACAAAAATGTGGCACAAGGCCAAATGGTCGGAATAGGGGAACGCTTGTCTTCAATTTGTCGTATCTTAAATTAAGTTAACCACGATTACTGACCCAAACATACCTACAGTATTCCTTACACCAAGACAAAACATTCTTAACATTCTTACTACAGCCACCTTAATACCTCTAAGTCTCTAGAAAATCTTAACTAGTTTCTATAGAGGAAAGTTCATCAGAACAGTTTCCATTAAAGTATTTATAGAAAAGACACAGGGAAGCTACATTACGGTGGTAGGAAAGGGGCTGACACTGAGATGCCAGGTCAGGAACAATGATATTTCAGATTCTTTTTTGTATTTTATCAAGAATCTCTAAATGTATAGCAGGAGCACCAAACCAGATGTGGCATCAATATTCAAAGCAAATAGACTTATAAATATATAAGATAGATTCTTTCAGGAAAAAAATGTCTAGTACGACATAGTAAACCAACTTTCTTAGCTGCAGAGTAAGCAATTGATTCAGTATATTCTTTCCACTTCATGTAAACTGGAAACGTTAATCCAAGAAGGCGTAATGCGTCAATCTCCTGGAAGTAAAAAGGGTTTCTCAAATGATTACAAAAGAGCAGTTTCGTTTTTGAGTCTTTAAAACTCTTGCAAAGTATTGATATGGACTGAACACCAGAGCAATAATCTAGTTTATGTTTTTACTGTCTGTAAATTGAAGAACGTCAATTGGGTTTCAGTTTTTGGAAATCTAACTTAGCAGGGAAAACTAAAACACAAGAAAATACAAGAAACTTCACAAGCAAAATAATGTTAACATAATAAACCCTTGCATCTCCGAACAAGTTATCATCAATATTTTCAATAAGAATCTAAGTTTTAGAGAAAATGGAAACAAAAAGGACACTTATAGTTAATATCAGAAAAAGACAGCTGAAATTTCTAGGCTACAGAAGGAGAAAAGAGGGCCTGGAAAATTTGATACACACTAGACACAGTGAAGGTAAAAAGAACAGAGGAATAGAACATGCGACCGACCTGGCAAGCTTGAGTGAATGGATGGCGGAGCAGTATTTGGGAGAGATAACAAAAAGACAAAATTTATTCAGAGCTATAAAGGAAAAGAAATTGTGGAGAGTCATGATCGCCAACCTCCTGAAGGGACACGGCACATAGAAGAATGAGAATGCGCTTGAGTAAATGGAAGGCGGAACAAGGCGGAGAGATAGCAAAAAGACAAACTTTTTTATGGACAGGTAGTTGTGGAGAGCCATGATCGCCAATATTCGGCACATAAAAGAATATGGTTTCATGTAATACCAAGACGTGGAAACCGGGATGCGTAAAAAAAGGATTTTTTTTTTTAAATGATCAATCTGCGCAAGGGTCAAGAGACACTCGAGGTAAAGGGTTGCAGAGTAATAGGGGTACCGCTCCAAGCAAGGTGCTAATGCGAACCGGAATGTATTGTGAACCGGACGATAGACAAATCTGTCTACCCCTAAAAAGTAAATAAATGAATGAATAATAAAAATGGAATGTGCTGGTCTGAAATGATAATATCTCGATTATAATTCTGCTTGTTCTTCCCTTCGTTAGTTAGTTAGTTAGTTAGTTAGTTAGTTCTTTAGTTCGCACGACTGTTACGCCCTGCCAATGACTCATAAATAATAGACTATTTCGTTTTGACCGAGTATAAACACGGAACTGACATAACAGAGACGCTACTTGGTTTCAATGAAAAAAATGAGTGAAAGAAAGATAGAAAGGAAGATGGAATCGAAGATAGAAGTGTTTAATGTCTGTTTCAGAGAAATGGAGAAATTTGTCAATTACAAATCTTTCCATTAGTACACCCTTACTTCTACATAAGTTAATTAATAAAAATGTTTGAAAGACAGGTCTTCGGCTTGTATTTATAATATATTCTTGAAAATATTAAAAAATAATTCCCTATTGACATCTTAAGACTAAATGCCTCCATTTTCTTAGTCATAAAATATATTAACATTTTTGACCAAGCGTAAAGAGTGGTTCCTGTTTCTACGCCTATTTTTTTCAAACTTACTGATTAGCTTAAAGGGCTGGGGTAACATTACTGTGAGCATTCACTCAATTATTTCTTTCCATTCTTAAAACTAATGGACATGTTTGTTCTGTGTTGCCCCTTGCAGTAAAAGACTTCAAGGAATTTTCATGGCATTATTTGCTTTCTTTTTTTTTTCCTTCAGCTACATCTGCTGGCCGCAAGAAAGACGACCAGAAGCCTCTTATCGGAAGTGAGTGGCGCCCTCTGGACGGTAAAGAGTTTGACGACAGGGACGGAGACTCTGGATTTTGGACACCAGACACAGAAACCGACGATAACCAAAACACAGACACGGTAAGCAGTCGATTAATGGCACATCGATTATCAAATTATCAATATCAAATTGTTTCCAGTCGATTTTCGAATAGCACTCAAGATTCTAATTATGTCAGATTTTTTAAAGGCACATTGACACCTCTATAATGACCATGTCATTTCACAAAACGGTTTTTAAGTAAATTCTCGTATTCCTTAATCCGGTCACGAAATGTAAAAAAATCCATGCAATCAGAACTACAACTTTGTCGAAGTGCCCAGTCTCGGGGAACAGCTACCCGATCCCCCCTGTTGCAATAAACGGAGAGGGGGCATCGGTAGTCATACCGAGGACTGCACAATCGACGGTTGCGATGGAGATGGGCAATTTTTGTCCTTGCCCCGGATATACGCGCTCGGGCTCACCACGTTAAATCTGACCTTGTGTCACATGCCGTCTCAGCCGGGAAACTAGGGTAAATAGGTAAATACCTACTTTGTGGAACGGATTCTAAAACGTGCATGGCCGATACGTATTACCCACGACCTGATTGGGAGCCTCCGGTAGTGCTTTGTGAACCTCATGATCTTATCAACATTTGCTTTTTTTTTTTCTACCAGGGTACGATGGTTAAATTGTCGCCATTTCATATTTTTAATTTCGCGCATGCGCGTTGTTTGTTTGTTTTTTATTTTGTCGGCTGCACAGTATAGTAGGGTCAGTTGGACACGGTCTGTAAGAAAAAGAGCACCATGACGCAATTCCCTCCACCAGAAATTTAGAAACAACATGAATGAGAAGCAGAAAGGTGTCTCTTAGATGAATATTAGAGAGCAGATTCGTTTTGGAAGCATTAAAATTTAACGAGCTATTTCCCGTCCAGTTAGCTTCAGATTGTAGGATATTTTTTAGATCAGTTTTAAGAAAATCTTATATATTTTGGTGGTAGCTATACAATATCGACTAATTGGATTTTTTTTAATTTTATAATTCACAGTCGGTCCTAAGTTCGGGGTTGTTAACTGGTCATGTCGTTAAGTGAGGAGTTGTTGTACAATTTCAATTTTAAAATTCTTTTTTTTTTCTTTAGATGCCTTTTGGCTTTGGAAAGAAAAAGAAGAGCTCGTCACTGGTCGAGAAAGAATTGTCTCCTCCCCCACAACCTTCAAAAGAAGCAGAGAGTGCTGACGTCGTAGCAGAAAAGGTGGAAGAGACTGCTTATTCCCCTGAAGATGCGCAAGTTAATAATGCCGATCAGGTTACTGTGGCAGTAACAGAGACAGCCGTCGTCGTAGAAGAATCCGTGGTCGAAATGGTCACTTCAGACGCCATGGACGGTGGGGCTGACCATGTGGTCGAAACTGAAATGGTAATTACTCTCTTCTCCCAATATTTTTTGAGATATCTAACTGGCCCTGCTGTTTTTTGTTTTTTTTTAATATATATATAATTTTTTGACGTTGCCAACAACACAGGAACCTCCGTTCAACAACACAAAATACACCAATATATACTTCGGTAGATGTGGGCACTTCGATATGATGTAATGATTATCAAGCTTATCTCGTAAGGTCAATTTTGACTGAATAGTGAGTTAGATCCTTACTTGTGGCCTTTTGTCTCGTCTAAGCTTTGCTAAGTAAATTGTTATATGTCGATGTGTATTATATTACGTTGTCACACATAAAATGACGCACTTTATAGGAAATGAATAAAACGCTTCTGAAATGTTACCTAATTTATTTCGTTGAAATAGGTACCATCTTGATGAATAACCGTTTTCCAACGTATCCCTAAATACTTGATCTCATCTTTAAAATAAAATTCTCATCCTTTGATGTGATGAACACTTTAAATACATCGATTCCTTATTGGAGAATGTTTTATTACGTATGATAATCTCAAAATGCTTAAATAAGTTATAATCAGTAGGAGGGATATCAGGTGAATAGGGAGGATGAGGAAAAATTTCATAATTCAGGTTATGCAGCTTTTGGGCAGTTGATTGAGAAGCATGCGGCCGTGCGTTGTTGTGCAGTAAAATTGGGCCAAATTGGGCCATTCCTATTCTCAAGTCTAGGATGTTTCATTTTCAATTTTCGTGCATACATGCAATTTCTCCACAATACGTAGTTGCTGCTATTGTTTTCCTTTGAGGCAAGGATGAATAATGAATAACCCCTTTGAAAGACCACCATACAGTAACTTTAATGTTTTAGGCTGAAATGGAGGTTTTGGGTATTGTTTTGGTGATTCCCTTGCATCTAACCACTGGCATACTCTTTTACTGTTGTCAAAGAGTATCCATCTCTCATCGCATGTAATGATTCGATGCAAAAATGGTTCTATTTCCCAGTTTGTATTCATACAGTAAGATTACTCGACGTTTTCATTGGCCTTATGAGTAACAATATATTGAAAGAAAAATTATCTGGAAAGAAAAAGAGTCGTGAATAAGTCAAGATTTTTTATATACTAAGGAGGTTATTTCTTCGTTAGACGACCGTATCAACAAACAACTCCAAAAATGCGTCATTTCATGTGTGTCAAGTTAATATTAATTCATGTGTGACAAGCTAATATTTAACGAGACTCTTTTCCAAGCCAGTAATTTTTGTCATTCTCTTTCTCCTACGACTGATGCTGTTATACTTTTTGCATTCCTGGACTCCATGCTGTGTTATCCGTGATCAACTGATTTTGCTCGTACTGAGTGACATGAAAGGTCTGGCTGTCTGAAAAGCCTAGTGAATTAAAACGTTGGTTCCTGAATTTGGTAACAGTAATTGTAAGTTCGATCCTTAGGCCAGGCAGTGTATACTTGGACTTAGTGAAACCGCGGTGATCAAAAACGAAACAATACTAAATAAAAGCTAGGCGAGATATCCTTAGGTATGGTCAGTAGATCGAGAGCAGTTTATGAAGGCTGGAGGACACAATGGTCGAAACGTTGTGATAACAAATGAAAAAGACAAGAACAATACTCCACACTGTGTTTCGATTATCATTCGAGTCGAACAAAAACTGGAAAAGAACAGAAGGTGAACATATCGCCAGGGTGAGAAATGAAAACACGAATATTTTCAGCTATTTATTCCCTTTTACGTCCATCTTCTATCACGACAGACTAACGGACCAGATTTCCTCTTCAGCCAGCAAGAATTCCATCAGCCTTTAAGTTTAAATCTCTTACTTTAACCGTCTCGCCACCCTCTACAAGCGGCTCGCAACTAACCATTCTGTGATTTTTGCCTATATTAGTCTACAACTGGAATTCTCTACTTTCCGGCTAAATGACACTTTATCCCGAAAGTTTTTATTTATTTATTTATTCGCTTCATTTTATTAAAATTTGAACAACGGGTTGCTGCTTGAAGATCTTACAATTTACTTTGTGTCATAGCGGTGATACTCAAGATTTTAAGAAATTTGAAGCTAATTAGGTTAGAATAAAATTTGTATTTTGAATACTACCTCATTAAAATGAGATATAGTAAAGTGAGGTCTGTAATAGATTTTTATTTATTAATCCGGCAGATTTCATTATTTAAATGTTATTTTTAGTGGATACTCATTTTTGAGTAGATGCTTCGTTTATTTAATAAACATTATATTTATTTATTTTCGTCTACCGGCCTGAATATTCAAGAAATCTTAAAAAAACATATGCGCTATCTTGCAGGGTTGTCATGGGTATCGCAGGTTCGATTCCTGTCGGAGGGCGCATATATTTCTTTAATAAAATTTCTCGAATATTCAGACCAGTTGACGAAAATGAATAAATATACTGTTTAATAAATAAACGGGGCGTCTACTCAAATATGAGTATCCATTAAAAATACCATTTAAAATATATATATATTCATTCAACCAAATATGGTTAAATGAATATATATATATATATATATATATATATATATATATATATATATATATATATATTCAAGCCTATTTGGCTGAATAATCCAGACATATTATGTCTATTTATTTTATTTTAATCATCTCAAATTCAAGGATCAATTTCTTCGTGTTGCTATTAAACTGTTTCAAAAAGACTCTTAGGTCTTTTTCATCTTGTTTATAGCTAGAATGCATTTGAATACGGTATAGTAGGTTGATATTTTTAGGATTATTTGAGGAAGTATTAGGTTCTTTTTCGCTTATGTTAATATTTCTAATAGCTCGTCTAATTTGTACATCAATAATGGAATTAGGAAAGTTATTATTAAAGAGAGTTTTTTTATGCTTTTTATTTTTTTAATTCCGTGTAGAATTTTATTTTTCGCGAAAGAGTTAACTTTTGCTCGTTTTATTAAATATTGAATAATCGCCTTTTTGTAATAGTCAGGATATTCACTTTTATAGTTGAAGATGATCTTGGATGAGATTGAAAGAACTTGGGGAAATAAAAGAAAAAACAAAACTATGGAGTCTTTCTTATTCTATTTTGTAACAGCACTAAGAAATTGATCCGCAAATTTGAGAGGATTAAAACAAAATAAATGGATATAATATATCTAGATTATTCGACCAAACATACTTGAATGAAGATATGCTGCCTATATATATATATATATATATATATATATATATATATATATATATATATATATATATATATATATATATATAGCAATAATATATTAAAGTGCATATAAAATTTAATGCCATTTTACATTTCTATCCATTTCCGGTCAACTCCCTTATATTGAAACGCTTCTTTTGCAAAAGATACCATAACTACAACGGATAAATTTAAAGAATTTTAATATGACTATAATAGAGCGCGTTCGAACGTGTTTTTATAAAATCACCATCACAACGGGATGCAGATTTTATCACAATTACAATAAGTTTGTCTTTGTAATTTACCCCTGAAGATGATCTTGGAGAACCTCGAAAGTACTTGGGTTAAAAACAAAACTACGGCGCTTTTCTTGATAAATTTTATCGTAACATTAAAAAAACTCATTAGACAAGTATACAGGATCAGTATAAAATAAATAAACAGAATATGTCGATATTATTCAATGAAACATGTTTGAATGAAGATGTGCTGCATATATATATATGTGTGTGTGTATTTCATTAAAGACGACAGATAAGGTACTACGATTAAGCTTTTTATTTAATTTTTCTTGTTTTCGAACAAGTGTTTTCTTTTCTGGACACAGAGTGTGTAGAAACTTTCTACACGACTACATGCCTATCAAGACGCCTTACGTTACACCTATCCGATCAAAGCCCTATTAGAATTCATATTCACACAAAATCTTACCAAACTACATTCGAAACATACTAGTAGAAAATACCATCATAATAACCCCATCCACATGTAAAAAAAGATTAAAAATAATGGAAGCCTTAATAATAAAAAAGAAAAAGCCAACACTCAATAATATTAATTACGAACACGGTCACAACTCAAGAAACATACACACAACCAATACACCCGGTTTAAAAGCAAAAATAAAATCATACTTGATAATGGCTAAAAGTATAGCCGAAACCGCTTGGAATTATAGAACATTTGGAAAGTTTCTACACACTCTGTGTCCAGAAAGAAAACACTTTTTCGAACACAAGGAAAATTAAATAAAAAGCTTAATCGTAGTAGCTTGTCTGTCAACTTTAATGAAATATGCATAAATGAAGGATTGCTGTCTAAATACACTATATATATATATATATATATATATATATATATATATATATATATATATATATATATATATATATACATGCACACACACACACATATATATATATATATAAAAGTGGCTAAAAATAAGTTAAGCCCTTATCATAAAAAATAATGCTTAACAACTTCAACTAAGAACACCACCACAATATTTTGACCGTGTTCGGAAATTTAAAAAAAAATATGTCTACCTTTCAGCTGCTTACACACCTTTGGAAAATGTCTGAATTGTCTGAATCTTATACGCAAAGCTGATGTATCTGGTAGGCTAATATCTCCTCGGGCTTGGACTTGGCCTAACGCTATAGTACCATAGTATCAAATATAAATGACTATCCAACGAAGAATATGCTATAATTTTAATCTAGTTATCTATAGTTGATAATTTAAATAATTTTAGTTTTTTTTAATGAATAAATAATCAGTGGTTCCTAGCCGATTTTGGGCCTTGACCCACTTTGATATTTCTAAAATTCTGCCCCCCCCCTGTAATATTTAATTCTTACATATTCAAAATTTTACTGCAGTTCATATGAAGGAAGCTTAAAAGGCCATTAGCTTGGTCTCTAAACAAGCCTCCAAAGACCATGGCGTCCATGAAAGAGAAAAATTAAAAAAAAAAAAAAAGACAGTTATATATATATATATATATATATATATATATATAGTTTCAAAACATATAATAGAGAACTGAAAGGCAGAAATATAAAATATTTGAATGAAAGCTTATTCTGTAATATACTTTGATCATTTTAATAATGAAATAATAATTCAAAATGAAATTTGAGCTCACTAGAAAACAATTCACTGTTAATAACTCATTCTTGAATTGCCCCCTTATTCTGTTGATATAGTAAACCAAAGGGTGGACATCGTATGCATGCCCCACCAAAATATTATTGTGTGCCCCACATTGAGAATCATTGCTCTCTAAATTCTAATCACTAATGGTCAAAGGATCTGATTTGTTATCAAATGAAGACGACTAGCTAGAAAATAAAAGAACTATTGTCAGAAGTCGAAAATATGAATTCACAAAGAAAATCGTGAACAAATGCATCAGCACAGACATGGCAGACATAATAATGTACTGTGAAAAAAAAAAAAAAACAGAAAAAAACACTACAAAGAAACTTGGGCAAACATATTCAGAAACACTCCGAACTTTAAATAAAATAGTAAGTTCTTCTGCTACAGTAGGGCAGGTAGTTTTTGGAACCATGGTAATGCAATAGTTATTATAGTCGGGGTTTGACATGGTAAATAATAACAAAATATGTTTTTCTCAAATCGTTACCGTTAGGTGAGTAAACAACTTTAAATGTTGAAAATTAGTGCTTTGGCATCTTTCGGTAAAGGTTTTGCACTCCCAAAATATTACCATGCCCCTACGGTGGGTTATGCGCCCCACGTTGGGAATTATTGTTTTAAATCAAACTAAAATCACAATATGTCTTCCTTACATGTGACCCAAATCATTTAAATTTCAGTCATACTAAAAAAAATCTCTGACCTGGTGTCGAGTGTTGATAAGTTCCACCCTCACCACAAGGTCCATGAGAGTAAACTTCTGCAAGACTAGGTTGGAAAAGAAAGCAAAACCTTTGAAAATGCTGCTTTTAATCTTTCAAAGAATTACTAAGATTTAAATTTATAACGAAGATGACAAAATGTTGAGAGAAAGCCCTTTTTTTGTTGCTACATTGTTTTGTTCTGTCTTCTTTTTTTTAATTTAAATTGTTTATTAAAATAATGGTTCTTCCTGCATCTGTGTTCCCAACATTGACGTTCAGATCGGAGGGGAAGAGGAAGAAATGATCGAAATAGACTTGAAGCCAGAAGAAGTGACCGCGCAAATGGAAGAAAAAGACGTGTCTGCCGATGAGGAAGTTGCCATGACAGAAGAACCGGAAGTGATCGACCAAATCACTATTGAAGACAATGCGATGGAGTTCGTCCTCTGGAACAATGCCGAGGACTTAGCCGTCACACGAGAAGTGATGTGCGTCGATCTAAGCGAATTGGACGATGATGATGAGGTAGCCATATTAGATCGATTCGAAATGTTAGGACAGGTAATGGGGCATGCTGTATACACGCGACAAATGTTAACTCCTTTACTACATTGAACAAATAATAATAACAATGGCATATAGTGTTTGTTAAAGCTTTTTTATTACTAACACATCCTCTGCAAAAGTTAATATTCAGGTTAATCTATTTATTTTCACCCCGATTGTTAACCTCAAAAACATCTTTCAATAATTGATAATAATTGATGGATAATAATTAATTAATAATAATTGATCAATTGATCGACTGATTGATTGATAGTATAGACGTAGGAATCGACACCGCATGTTTGCTAACAGTTTCACACCTCAATGCGAACTCCAGAACGAATTTGAAGATCGCTTGACTGACAGTCTAAACTGCAATCTAAATTGTTTATATCTCTTATTACGATAAACGTGTTTGAGTTGATATTCCTATTTGTTTTTCTTAAATAATGAAATTAATAACAACCTGCCTAGATCGAGAAGTCTTACTTTGTGACTAATTTCATTCTCTAAGAAAATCAAAACCAAGAACGGTAACTCAAGCAGGTGCATTCACAAAAAATAACTTTTAGAGTCATAAGAAATAAAGTTGGATTCAAAAAACCCTTTAAAAAAAGCTATATCTATATCGATAAAGGCTGTATCTCCTATTTTGAAAACGATCAATATAGCTAATTTTAAACAAGATATATATATATATATATATATATATATATATTTAGTTTATGAAAAACTAGGTAATCTGTATGCGTAGAACCAAGGAGGATACAATCCAGAGAGCTCAATGTAAATCCAGAGCAAATAATTTAAATAAAAACAGACCACTTTAAGGTTCCATGTAATAAATTATTTCACCACAGCTCTTTTAACGTACTGCGAATCATTAGACTTTACTTCCAAAGGTTGAAACGAAAAACATATATATATGCAGAAATATATTTTTAAAGTGTGCTATATTTATGGGAAAAGGTGCTCAATATCAGAGATAGAGCGTATGTAAATATGAATATAAAAGTGAACATAGAAGTCAACACTCAGAGGCGACAGGCGGCGTGACGATTGCGTCTAGCATGAAACAGCCTGTCGCCTCTAAGTGTTGACTTCAATGATCACATATATATATATATATATATATATATATATATATATATATATATATATATAATGAATACAAAATCCTTAAAAAAACTATCAGGCCAAGTTAGAATTTATTTCGTGGACTTCAAACGGGATGGACGTTTGACGTCCGGGAAATAAAATTATAACTTGACTTGATAGTTTTTTTTAAGGATTTTGTATTCATTATTATATTGCTTTGTTCTTACATTGAGCTCTCTTTGGGTTTATATAATACTAATCATTAAGTCATATTATATATATATATATATGTATGTATATATGTGTGTGTGTGTGTGTGTGTGTGTGTGTGTGTGTGTGTGTGTGTGTGTGTGTGTGTGTGTGTGTGTGTGTGAAGAAAATGAAGTCGGAAAAGCTTTCGGATGACGTGTTTCGTCCTTCTGGATTTTATCGGACGGATTCTAGGAAATTTAATTTTTTTTTTTAATCTAGCCGATTTCATTAAAAAAAAACAAAAAAAAAACAAAAAAAAAAACAGACAAATATAAAAAAACATTTTAAATTCCCAGCATCCGTCGTTTGCTCGCATGTGTCGTCGCATCAATATAACAAATTTATTCCGATGAAGTCCTGAAGGAAGAAAACGCGACACAAGTAAACTTTTTACACTTTACTTTTGTCATACAGTGTTCCATATATATTATTCCTGATATATAAAAATATATATCGTTATTTCATATATATATATATATACATGCATGTCTGTGAGTGTGTGTCTGCGTGTTTGTGTGTGTGTGTAAATGAAATAAATCAGATAAATCCTAAAGAGCCAGGAACAACGTACCTAGGAACCTAAGTAGGTTGTTTCTGTTTTTTTAGGATTTAGCGTATTGAGCACTCTACGTTTTAGCTTTATTACACTTTTTTTTTCCATTGGATTAAAGACTTAAGGCACTGGACGATTTATTTCGCCCTTTTCGGATGTTTCTAGTTCTTTCTTTCTTTTTTATTTCCAATTTCTTTCTACGGGTATCAATTTGTTTTGATAGACTTACAAGTTGTGTTATCCGAGATTTTTTTCAACCGAGTATTACTACTACTACTACTACTACGAGTAGTAGTAGTATATATATATATATATATATATATATATATATATATATATATATATATATATATATATATAGTAGCGCAACGCTGTGTTTCACGCACAATGCAATCGTCAAGTGTTGATTGAAAAGTGACTTTTGAGTAATGATAGGGTAGTAGTCCATTTATTTACGGGGTTAATAATAATAATAATAATAATAATAATAATAATAATAATAATAAATACACATAAATTATTATATATTATAAATAATATATGATAATAATAACAATAAACACATACCTTCAAATGCAAATATATAACTATCCCATATAAAGTCTTAAATATAATACAAATATGTACACAAATATTCACATATACAAATACATACATTCACATTTATATAGACATATAAAGGTATACATATAAAAATGTATTAATATTATCTTTCTACATATGTATTATTATTATTATTATTATTATTATTATTATTATTATTATTATTATTATTAAAACGGTCAGTTTTCAATCAGAACCTGGCGATTGCATTGCGCATGAAACTCAGTGTTATGCTACCGGTGGAAAAATGTATTGCGACTGACAATTTCACGCTTAGGTGATCTTGACCTTCAGATGCACCTATTGATATATATATATATATATATATATATATATATGTTAGTTCAAGCGTTATTTTAGTGGATATTCGTATTTGAGTAGACGTTCCGTTTTTTTTTTTTTTAAACAGTATTTATTCTGTCTTCACACTCGAGAAAACTTAATAAAGAAAAAGTGCCCTACGGCAGGATTCGAATCTTCGTCCCCTTTTGCAGGGTAAACCACTGCCTGATCCGGCGCGCTTTGACCGATGAGCCACGGAGAGCTTCACAGACAAGTTAAAACACATTCACTTGTTCAGATTTTCTCGAAAGCCGTATCTGATTAGTTTCGTATTCGAAAAGTAAATAAAACAACTTCTAAATAATTCATGGATAATTCATAGATTTTGACTTTTTTTAATCCGACATTTCAGTAATTTTTTATTTCAAATATTATTTTTAGCAGATACTCGTATTTGAGTAGACACCCTGTTTATTTAAACAGGGTTTATTTCGTCTACGCTCATGCACTTTATATACAGGGCATATCGACGTGGTGTAAGGGTTAGACATGTTGTCTCTCTAGAACAATTACGACTGAGAAGTGAGTCCGATCCTCACTGGGTTCCCTTATTTTCGGCTTGGAAAATCACTATACAAATATAAATATGGATAAATAGAAAAAAATATCGATACACACACAACACACGCAATGATGTCAATGTTATTTGTTTTGTGCATATTTTCCGTTTGCTTCAATGTTTCTTCTTTATTTACTATTTTTTCAGCATGTCATTCTTTTATATATATATGTGTGTGTGTGTGTATGTATGTGTGTATGTATGTATGTGTGTATGTGTGTGTGTGAAAATTCCGATAGAAATAAAATATATCTGTAAGAAGACAATATGAGTAAAGACAAAAGAAACGCTTTTCTTTACCAATGCGTTTCGTCCACTGAAGGACTTTAGCAAGGTAAATGTAAGGATTTTATTCTGCAACATGTATTTATAAAGTTTAAGTTTTCAGAATTTTTAAATTTAAGAACGCTCTAAAAATAGGGTTGTGTAAGTAAAGGTAAACTATGAAGGGCACTAAGTGGTGTAATTTAATTCCTAATAAACGAAAGTGGGTAAATGTTGTTGAATTTTATTTTCATATTTGTTTATATATATATATATTTATATATATATATATATATATATATATATATATAGTTGTATATTTAGGCAGCAATCCTTCCTTTATGCAAGTTTCATTAAAAACGACAGACAAGGTTAAACTTTTTATTTAATTTTTCTTGTGTTCTGACAAGAGCTTTCTTTTCTGGACAAATGGTGTGTAAGAACTGTCCAAATGTTTTATATTTCCGAGCGCTTTCAGCTATACCTTTACCCATTAGCAAGGATGATTCGATTTTCAGCTTAATTGAGTGTGTGCGTTCTGTGTATGTATTAGTGTGTGGTAGTGATGTAGTAGGGATGATTTTAATTTCCGAATACGGTTAGCACATTGTGGCTTTGTTCGTAGTTAATATTGTTAAGAGATGGCTTTTTCTTTTTTATTATTAAAGCTTCCATTATTTTTAGTCGTTTTTTTTTTTTTTTTTTTGCCGGTGGATGCAGTTAATATATTTGTGTTTTCTACTATGAACTTAACCAAAAAAACAAACTTCCATTCTTAGATGTCCTTGTTGAATACAGCAATAACACTTTCATTGCATCATTATACAAAAAACCCACCAGCAAAAACTCGTGTCACCTTAACTTCAAAAGTGAATGTCCACTTAAGTACAAAATAGCAGTAATAAAAAACTTTCTAAATAGAGCACACCAGAATTCATCTTCTCAATTGAGCTGGACAATCGAATCATCCTTGATAATGGCTAAAGGTATAGCCGAAAGCGCTCGGAAATATAAAACATTTGGTCAGTTCTTACACACCCTTTGTCCAGAAAAGAAAGCTCTTGTCAGAACACAAGAAAAATTAAATAAAAAGCTTAACCGTAGTACCTCGTCTGTCGTTTTTAGTGAAACATGCATATATATATATATATATATATATATATATATATATATATATATATATATATATATATATATATATATATATTATCATGTATTCATTTTATTTTAATTTGATAAATAATTTATGTATCTTACGTTAATCGTTTTTCTTTAATTTAAAAAAAAAGATTATGTAAACTTTGGAAAAGAGTATTTCTTTTAATTAAGGAGATATTTTTTAAAATACAGGGCCTAAGTTAACATTTTGGGAAGAACCGATAACGGCATTCTCAAAATCTTTCCGTCATAGTTATTGTGTCTTTTTAATAAGTGTGGTATTCTTGAAGTCGAAGTTGTGGTTGAACTTATTTCTGTGTATAACTGATGCATTTGATAAATTGTTATGTATAAGATCTTTTTTATATTCATAGATACGTTCTTTTTTTATTTCTGCAAGTTTCAACAATATAGTTTAAGGAAATGTTATGACAGTTTATGCTATATATACCTGCTTCAGAATTATTATTGTTATGGACAGTTTTGGTTCTAAATATATCCATAATAGTTTTGGATGATGTAATTATTTTGATATTGTTCATATTGGATAATTTTTTTTTGCATAGTGGATGTTACGGAGTTAGTACGTAGAATTATGTGTTTGTTTTAATATATCATTGTTCTTGTCGATGTTGTCTTTATCTTTATTGCATCTGTATATTTTGTATGCCTTTAATAAGAATATTGAAGGTGTTTGCTATGTATAATTCTTCTTCAGGTTAATATTGGGGGATGCAGTTTCTTAGTGCTCTCAAATTTACTTTTGTTTATAAATACAACTTGCAAAAAATATCCTTATAGTTGCCTTGATAAAGTCCATCAGAGGACGAAACGCATTGGTAAATAATTATGTTCCTTTTGTCTTTATTCATATTGTGTTTATACATATATTTTTTATATCTGAATTTTTATATATTTCTGTCTAACTTCTGAAAAGCATGAGCCACTAACACAACTGAAAAATAAAATAGTACTCGGCTTGAGTGGAGTCTCCTGATTCTGTCATACAAACAGAATAATAACGGAGAAAAGTAACACTTTATTGTTTAAAATGTTTAAATTAATCGGGGTTGGGTAACTATTGAACACCAGGTACGTCCGCAGGGTGCAGATTTTTCCAGTCAAACGCTTGTGGCTTCATACAAAGAAAATAATTCTTTGGCCGGATCGTTACCAAAAAAATAAAATCATGAAACGAAATTGTATTAGTCGACAAATGTTATTTTGATGCAACCTTCTCGTAATGCCCGACTGTAGACTCATCTACGCAGAATGAGGGAAGGTGGTGGCGGGAGAACTATCACCGGCGAACTGTTCTCTGTTTTAGGCTGCTAGGGACCACTATCTTATAAGGACAAGTGTTTTTTGTCCTATAAGCTTTTATCTAAAAAAGACATCCATAAGAACACAAGGTCCATTGACCTGGTTCTTCGGATGTTCGCTTCACTCAGCTGACCTTCTTTGTCAAGGTCGGTTGACCTGGTTCTACGGGGGTCCTCTCCACTCAGCTGACCTTCTTTGTCAAACCGATAATTGTCAAAACGATTTCTGTAACACCCTGCAGATGTCTCCTTAACAACACATCAGCTGAGAACTGATATCGCTACACGATCAATTCGTCCCCGGATCTGTATTAACGTGATTTTTAAGATATAAAAATATTATTCCATTATTATCGTGAATAATTTTGACTAGTATTTACCTTCAGCTTACATTTTTTTTCGAAGCTTTCTATCGCATTTTAATAAGGAGGTCGGTCTATGACAGTGTAGATCGAAAATAAGGAATGTTATCAAAGCCTAACGGCCTGTATGAGATCAAATTCTTCATCGCATTCTGTATTCCAGCTATAATGTCTTTTCCGCCAGTAATATTAAATAAGATCAAAATATTTATGGCGCAATATTGTCAGATTGACATTTTAAAATATGCATGTTATGGCTATTTTTTTTTCCATTCAGTCAGTCATTTTTTAAATTCTGATTCATAATCACTCTAACTTAGAAATTTCATTAAAACAGACGATAAGTTGTCTTTTGTTCTCCAACGACAAAACCGCGCCGCAAATGGCTGAATATAAAATAATGTATACCTGCCATGTAATAATTATTCTCAAATACTATTAAGATGGCTTCGATCCTGGATGGATCTCTTATTATAACAGCCACATGCCAGGCCAAGTGTAGCGAAGTACAGACATTTTGTACGTCATCAGTAAAGGCTAACGTCTATAATTTTAAAGTACGTAATCTCAAAATGAAGTTATATTTTCTTTTTCCCGCCGACAAGCAATCAAGTTCATGATGTTTATTTGATGGCTACATTTTAACAATTTGATTGACTAAAACATTTCAACCTTTCTACAAAACGGCTCGTTTTCTATATCTTTTTACTTGAGCCCGAAATCAAATAATCATTATAGGATTTAATGAAGAAATATTCTTTGTAGCGTTCCGTGAACAGATATTCATTACAACTAATTGGAGTAGATAGGTTCGCCTATCACTCGGTTCACACTCCTGAACAGGAGTAGAGGCCTATCCCCTGTTCTCTGTTTAGGTTCATGTTTCGAATTCCTTCTAAAGATTTTTAATTCTCTTTCACTCCTAGTAGCCACTTGCGTTTTAGTGGCAGTATTGCTTTGATTGGGCTGAATTCATTCAAATAAATAAATAAATAGCCTTCATATGGTCGACTGCGACAAAACAGAAATCATATTTGAAGAACCATCAGAAAACAAGAAATCTCTTTGACAAAGCATGGAATTTTTTTTTTTTTTTTTTTTTTTTTTTTGTAGCAGAAGGCAACATTTAATAATTAATTAAAAAATATTTCTTAAATCCCCTAAAAAGTACCATCTAGTTACCTACCTTAACTTTTCACTAACATTAATACCAATATCAATCAGTTAACTTCGTTTCTGGTGCCAGTTCCTGTTTAGGAATGGGCTTCCGGTTTCCATTTTTATTCCTTCGTTCATTTTCACTCCTAGTATTTACTTGCGTCATAGTGCCAATATTGCTTTGCTTCGGGTGAATCGATAAAAATAAATTGCGTGTCAGGGTCACCAGTGTGGGCATTGGCGCAGAATGTTGCGTTTTACATTAAAAATGAACAAACGCCGAGCGAGAGTTATTTTGGAAGGTTTATTTTCTTTTTTATGAATACAAATTGTATCTTTCTCTTGAGGAAGAGTTCATAGGTCACAGTACATTGGAATCGATAGAGAGAGTGCTAGAGAGAGAGAGAGAAAGAGAGAGACTCTTCGTTTTTTGTAACAAGCAGTCGTCCTGATTAGATCTTTGGTGGACCAGCCTGTCACCGTTTCTGGTGAAAGAGGTGACGAAACTGACCTCGAAGCTTTCTTTTCCTGAGTTTATATTGAGGTCAGCAAGGCGTTGGTGAGGGCGGTGAGTGCACGTTGGATTGTCCTTCGCTTGTGTACAGGGTCTTTGGTCTTTTGTTTTGCTTATCCAAGTATCTGGTTTCAGAAACGAAGATAGATAATTGACCTGTCCTCAAGAATGCTGGTGTTATGTTTAATGAGGTGTTAGGGATGAAAAGTAGTTAATACTTTAAGGGAATTTAAAAAGTATTTTATTTTATTATTAATCTTTGCCTGTTGCTACACTCACTTCGCTTTTCAGCATCGTTCTTTGCCATTTTTCTTTGTTGTCTGAACCTTTTTGTTATTCTTCATTTGTGAAAGTATATTTTCAGCATGTGCATGGTAATCTATTTTCACAAGAACACAATCACTTTTAATTTTTTTTCTTTTCTTTCTTTTATTTTAATATTTTACTGACTCCTTATTAATTTTTATAGATTTTTATTCGTCTTTTATTTGTATGTTAACGAATATATAATATTAAGTGTGTGTGTGTGTGTGTGTGTGTTCGCGCACGACATTAAAGGCGGCAGACTGTAACTCTTTCATCATAACAATCATTTTCTTCACATAAAACCATTTGATTGATTTGTTTCTTTTTTACGGTTTATCAACCCTTTGTGAGTTATTTGAAGCGGAACATATTTTGAATTGTAATAATAATTATTATTTGCAAGTGAATATTGCATTAACAATATTTTGAGAATAACAATTATTTTTCTAGATGCAAGTCCTGCTATTTAACCTATAGTTGAGGGAGGAGATGGATTCGTACTTTTTTTCCCACGGGTGCGTAAGTGAATGCAACGAACCCAACCGGAATTCGAAGACGGTTTTCCGATTTTTCTTTCCGAACCGCTATCAATTATATAAACCGCATATCCACTCATAAAACCAAACGGTTTTCTGAAAGTTGTGCGTGAAAAGAAAAAAGAAACTTTAAGTTCGCCAAAAATACTATTTATAAAAATAAATCATCTCTTGAGATGTTGTCCAACATTCCGACTCATGGACAATTGGTATTATCCTTCTTCTCATCATAATATTCACTGCCTGTTGTATTCTCGGCTTCCCTTGGGAGAACAATAACTCTGTTGTTCTTCATCTCTTGAGAGGTTGTCCAACATTCCCGGTCAGATTTAATCTTTATCTATCCAAGGTAATCCATTTCTGTCAAGTTAAACCGCCTATGGGGCTCATCAGACCACCGCGACGAAGATAGGGTCGTCAAAGCTTTGAGCAATAGGGTAAGGGTTGTCATTTTACCTATCCCACCCATTCTGTAACAAAAATATAAAAACATTAATTCCAGTGGTTGCTGTTTGAAATATTTTATTCTTGAAGGAATTGAGATTGAAAAATAACTTCACTGTTGCCATCGTTACTAACAACATTGCAAAAATGTTTTTATTGTGTATGTGCGTGTGTGTGAGAGCATGTATGTGTGTGTGCGCGTATGTGTGTGCGTGCTTGTGTGCCGTTAAATGATAATCAATTCACCCCAAGCAAGGCGATAATGCCACTAAGACGCAAGGGTCTAAGGAGAAAGTGAAAGAGAACGAAAATGACTTTAGAGGGAACCGGAAACCCAGTCCTAGACATGGAACAGGGGATAAACTTCTATTCCTGTCCAAAGACCGGAGAGGAGTGTGAACATATCGATAGACTTAGTATTACTATTCACTATTCACTCCCGTGTGCGTGAGAAAACCCGTCGACCCCATTCCCCAGCCCCGAAACGTAGACCTTACTTTCTTCACCTGAGATCGTATGAGACATTATCCCCACTTCTCTAGAGCAGTTGTTTATATGTATCTATAGAAACTGTTTTTCTCACGCGTGCACGGATCCGACTTGCCCGCAGGTGTTCACCTCTAGGGTCACTCTTGACAACCGATGAATCGACAGTGCCTATCTCGGGTCATCTGACTTCCTTGACAGTCTGGTGTGAACTTGGGTATCAAGCTTATTCCAACATCATACCAATGTGTATGTGTATGGATGTGTGTGTGTCTGTGGAATGCGAAAATCTTATATCTATATTTGTCTAAAAATGTTAATTAGGTTTTGAAATTTTTCGGTAATCTACGTTTTTTTATTATTTTTCAATATTTACCTCTATTTTTATTTTTAGCCTCAGGAGTCTCTTCCTGTTGAGACCATTGCAGAGAAAACTGTCGCGGAGACTCCGGCGCCAGTAGTTGAAAAACAACCGAAAAAGCAACCCCGTGTTGAGTCAACCCCACTTATTGGGAAGCAAACAAAAGTGAAAGACACACAGCCTGGTTTCTTGTGTTGTGCTATTCTTTAGAGGTGAAAGTTGATAAAAAAACCAAAAAAACAAAAAAGGGAAAACATTTCCCGACCCCCAAAACGCAGACAGAATGACAAACAGACACACAGACATACACGCAGACAATTCGACATATAATTTAATAAATGAAATTAAATATCATACAGCCGAGCGGATTCGAGTAAAAAAAAAAAAAAACAAATTACTATTGCCTGTCAAAAAAAAAAAAAAAGAAAATCCCTAAAGATCTAAAACGCCGTTCTATTTCCCCATTTTTTTCTATACCAGATGTCCCCAAATATTTATGCCTTTTCTTTCTCTAAAAACCTATTTTCCTGTGCCAAAATATTTTAATACCCAATATTAATGAAAGAATGTATATCTTTTATCAAATATATAAAAAAAATCTCAATAACCATTGCGAGAACGTAACCTCTTTTCTTCTTTAATTTCCTATGCTATGTGTGTAGAGATCGACCGCTTTCTATATAAGTCCGAGTGTAGTGCTGTCCACAAGACAACCAACTCTCAACAAAGTGTATTCTTCCAATAAGCCACCTCTACGAAAATTAAGATAGAAAAACTATTTTTAAATCGTGTATTTTTTTAATTATGAAAATTAGGGATATAATTTCTTGCTCCCATAAGGCACTGCGAAGCTTAAAAAAATCCAGAATAGTTAATTTCTTATAAAAATGACATCGCCAAAAATCTATTTATCCACTCAGAAAATTAATAGGTTTACAATTTTGATCGAGTTAGATAAAAAAAAGTTTAAAAACTGTCGATATAATCATTTTTTTAGATTCGAATTCAATCGTAAAAACCCGTAGCCGCATTTTTTCTTTCTTTCTTCCTTCCTTTTTTTCTTTCTTTCTTTCTTTCTTTCTTTCTTTCTTTCTTCCTTCCTTTTTTTCTTTCTTTCTTTCTTTCTTTCTTTCTTTCTTTCTTTAATTGTAATTAAGTTTATTTAATTTATATTTATCAAATTAACCTTTCCAACTTCTGTTTTTTATTTCTCAAGACTTTTTCTGGTGCAATGCCATTAAATTCGAATTCCTCTTTTTTTGACTCAGCGCAAAAAATTATATTGAAATAGAATCTTTCAAAATTATATTTAATTAAAATAATTCGTTATTTTGAAACCGTGACATTCGTCGATATTTTATTAACAATGGACGGAAAAACCTGTAAACAATCAAAGTCGCTTCTTTTTCGTAATGTCTAGATAAGCTAGATAAATTAATATGAAAGGAATGAATGAGATAGATAGATATGAATGTTATATATATATATATATATAAATATATATATATATAGAGAGAGAGAGAGAGATTATGACTGTCTTGTTAAACGTGCAGGATTTTTAACAGATAGATAGAGAGACATGATTGCCTCCTAATTAAACGTGTATGATCAACACGAATTTTTTAACGCATAGCTAGAAAGATAGATAGATATTAATGTTTATATATATATATATATATATAGAGAGAGAGAGAGAGAGAGAGAGAGAGAGAGAGAGAGAGAGGTAGATAAATAGATAACATTTATCAATTAAGGTAAACATACAATAGTCTACATAATTAAAGCTAATTCATTCATATATATATATATATATATATATATATATATATATATATATATATATATATATATATATATATATATATATATAGTGGTTTGGTGAGAGAATCATACCGCCTGTTTTACCACTTACTTGAGCAGATGTATTTCCAGCTATTTGACAATTGGGTGATTATTTGTCAACACTGGGTAGACATAATACTGAAGTATTTGCAAATATCAGTGATGGTATCTTAACTCCCGTTTTTACCTACAGACAAAATCCAACTATAGCTACAAAAAATGAGAAAGAAACGAAAATTACTGATTGGATAATCTTTTCTATTAATTAATATATTTCTATTAATCATAATAATAAAATGTCTCCCTTCTTCGACTGGCTATTTTTTGGTAACTTTTCCCTTACTGTTCATATATATATATATATATATATATATATATATATATATATATATATATATATATATATATACCGCTTAGACAAGTTCTTTCGGTGTTGTCGTTTCCAGCCTTTCTTCAATGTCGCCATGTTTAGCTCTGAAATTTACAAACGGAAACAATATACCATAGATAAAATAATCATAACCCTGCAAGAGCTAAAAGATTTAAGGAAAAATGTCTTTACAAATATTAAATTTTGCTCAACATGTTTGTCGCAATCTCTCCAAATGCCATTGGCACTGTCCCAGAAATAAGACCTTATAGAATCAAGATCATACAGTGTCTAAATCTTAGAAGCTAAACTTTCTACATTCAAATATTATTAACGTCTTCATCGAACTCAAACGATGTCTTTTATTCAAGTTTTTTTTTCTCGTTTTAATGGAGTGGTCGCTTAATTTAATTACAGAACACTTTATGAACTAAATTTTGCAAAGATGAAGGGCCCTGAAAACGAACCAGCACCGTTCTTCCTCAGTTTCTTTTTTAGGTTCTTTGAAAACGTTTCCTTTCTCCCAAGAAGAGCACCATCTTTTCTATTTTATTCTCTTGTTTATTGAACACATATTTTATATATATATATATATATATATATATATATATATATATATATATATAAATACGTTCCAACTTCTTTTTTATTCGTTCGATTTCCTCATAATAAACACGGCCCAATGCATGTGACCCCTAGCATTTTTACAAACCCCCACCCTACAAACAAGCAGAAATAGAATGAGAACCATAAAATTTTCAGTAATTTCCGATATCAAAATTTCTTCTTCTTCTTCTTCCTCTTCTCTCGTGTGTCTCATTTTTTATTCTTCGTTAGAGGGTAAAAACGGATGAAACAGCCACTTGCAATTAATCTTATATTCTCTTGCTTGTCTATTAGCTTGTGCTCTGATTTTACAATATGCCTAATGTCAAACACGGTCTACGATTTTGCTAGCATTTATAATCTAGATGCACCGCCATTTTAACTGGTATCTGACCTGAGTCAACAAATGATTTTGGATATTTTTGTCCGTTCTTTAAGAAAAAAAAATATAGCGTTTGTATTTACTTTATTTTCAGCAAGTATCATATAATTTAATCATGATTTTAAAAATAATCCAGTATGACTTTAAATGACACTTCTTCCAACATTTTGTCATTTATTGAACAAGAAAAATGCTATCATTATATAATATATTTTTAAAATTGACCTCTTTTTGGCTATCGATGCTTAAAAATGATCCATCTCTAAAGTATAAAAAGAAAACTTGTTTGAAAAAAAACGAAAAGAAAGAAAAGAAAGAAAAAAGCAATGGGAACCTTTAAAAAATACAAAATCCTAATTATTTTTTCGGTAGCGATAATAAACGTTAATCATTTTAAAAAAAAATTTGAAGACCAAGAAAGAAGAAGAAGAAACGAACAGAAAAAAGAAACAGATATTTAAAAAAAAAAAAAATTTTTTCAAGGAAAAATATGAAACAAAAAGTAAAACTTCAATTTCCGGAGACGTGCTGTTCACTAACACTGCAGCTATGCATGACAGATATGTTCAAAATCAACCAATCAGTACTTAGTTGGCTTTATGGCTATGGACTACCAATAAAATAGCCAATCGATACTAGGTTTATAAAAGGGAAATAATTCAAATGCACATCAAGTTAAGCAACGATCAATTTGGTTAAATTTCGAAACATTTATATTGTTTTAATTTAAAACCAATAAGAGGTGACTGAAGGAAGAATACATTTTAATATAGAAGGCAAAATAATAAATATTTCTTGCTACGATATATATCTCTAAATACATACACACTAAACATATATATATATATATATATATATATATATATATATATATATATATATATATATATATATATATATATATATATGTATATAAAATGGGGACACACCAAAAAAATTGATAAAATATTTTTAAAAAATATACCTAAAAAAAACTGATTCAATATTAAAGTGGCTTCAATTCAATTATTTTCGTGTGGGCTTGACAAAAATTTTAAAAATATTAAAAAAAAAAGAACAAGATATAAGGATGAAAAATACAAACAATTAATTCCCAAAAAATCAAATATAAAAAAATGAAAAAAAATAAAATTGAAAAAAAAGCATATATATATAAACCAAAATAAAAAGCAAAAAACTTATTCTAAAAAAGCTCTCAAAATATAAAGTTTTTTGTAATTGGCTCATATCAACCAATTTTCGCCTTACTAAAGTACTTATACATATATGCAAATATTAATACACTTAACATTACCAACACTAAACTTTTAAAACATAACTGCAAATAACTTTTTCTGTAGTTTTTATTCAAAAACATTTAATTTTTTAAATAATTTTTTTTTAAAATAAGGTAATTTTTATTACATTTCTGATTGGTGTTTTAAATATATACAATTGTGAAGTGCCTTTTTTCGTTTGTTCAAAGTTGTGTGGGTTGTAGTTATTTACTGTGGTCAGTGGGGTGACATTTATCAGATAAATAAATAAACAGAACATCAAAGACTGATTTCAAAATGGCGCTCAACAATCATGGCTTCGACAGTCGTTCGTTATTAAAAACTTAGTATTGAATTAGCGCCTCTTTTTTTTTTCTTTTTTTTTTTAACACCTCAGACCGCAGAAACTCAGAAAAAGGAAAAAGGCATAGATTCATTACGTAGAAAAAATGGCTTGTGTGAATAAACAATACAATACATTATTTAATTCAGACAAAATAGTTTTTTTTAGACCTAAGTTAGTTTATTACCAATCATTTTATTGCGACATTGTTACGTTTTTTACTAAAACAACAACGTCAAACTTTACTACTTTATTTTAACTACACACACATTGACTCTTCTAAATTGTTGTTTCCTACCAGAACTTTTATCTGTGATATATTTATTGATAACTGTTGTTTTTAAAAACCTTTCATCCAAAATTATTTAAACAAAACTTTATTTATTCTTCCCGTACGGATAAGCTGATCATAAAAGACATTTTGTTCATAAGATAAATAGAATGAATATTGTTAGTTATTTAAAATAAAAAAATATATGGAAATGTTCCTGCTTTTAGAACTTAAATTAAAATTACAAATTCTTTAAAACTTTCTTTGCAGTAAATTAATCTTTTAAGGAATGTGACATGTCTAGTTTAATGTCCGTAAATACTGTTTATATGCCTAACTTATATATATATATATATATATATATATATATATATATATATATATATATATATATATATATATATATATATATATATGAAAATTGCATGATTAGTCGATATTAAAATGTTAAACTTATTTTCATTATAAACTGTGCCTTAAAAATAGTTTCCTTTAAAAACGTAAAAGGTGTTTGTGAAAAATTTATGAAATATTATAAAGTTCTAGAGCTTAGACATTTTTTATCTTTCATTTTAGATTATTTTAAAATCAAATTTATCATTTAAGAATCCGCCATTTTATTGTTACAATTTGCAGACGTGTCCATGTTTTACCTGTTTTTTAGATTCAGAATAATTACGATTTAAACGCATTGCAATTTTCATGCACCCACCCCTTAAATCAAGATTTTTATTATCTGATAATAAGTTAAGGTAGGGAATAATGTCTATAAGCCCCTTTGACTAAGACTGCCCAAACGATCTTTGTAGAGTTGTTATGTCTATTGTTTTGGCAAATGTTTCACACGAGAGTAAGGTTTGAATTTTATTTAACAAACCAGTTCTAACAATTGCGATTAAATTTTTTAAAAGAAGCGATCAGTTTGAATGATTTTTATGTTTTCCTTTTATTAACGGTTCCAATTTTTAATAAATTATTTATAAATAAAGGAAGGATTCGTTTTGAAATTATCATTTTTATATGGTTGTTTATGTAAATGTGATCGTTTCATTTTCTGAAAAACATAATTTCATTATCTGTTGTTAAATTATATTTTGATACTGAGGAATTCATTTGTCATATTATTAATAAAAATATCTTTTAAATGTGTTAATGTAAGAGTTGAAATTCATGGGGAGTTTTCTCTTTTCCTGTTGTTTTACTATTTTCACAAAACATAAAGTCAAGCGAGACTGGTGAAACAAAAGTGCATACGACTCTTTCAAAGATCGTTTCGTGTTCCTCTTCTTAAGCATTCACAAGACATACCAAAAAACAAATGACATCATAGAACGACAGGACAAAACACGCCTCTTTTCAATATGGCGTACTTTCAACACAAGCTTAGTTTTCCCCCCTCAATAAAAACGATTTAAAAAAACAACTTTTTCGTTTTGTTACTTTCAAATGCAAATCACATTTCAACTAACGAACCAAAGACACATACACACACACACTCTCTCTCTCTGTCTGTCTGTCTCTCTCTCTCTCTCTCTGTGTTTTTAATTCTTTCTTTCTTGTTCTTTATACTTTTTCTCTCTCACTGTTTTTCATTCCATTTTCTCTATTTCTTTCATTTTCTTTCTTACTCTTTCTTTGTTTCATAATTTTATCTCCCTCTGTTTTTCATTCCTTTTTCTCTCTTTCTTTTTCTTTCTTTCTTTCTTTCTTACAATTTCTTACTCTTTCATTTTGTTTTATACATTTTATCTCTATCTGTCTTTTATTCTCTCTCTCTTTTTCTTTCTGAAACTTTCTTTGTTACTCTGTCTTTCTGTTTTATACATTTTATCCCTCTCTGTTTTTCATTCACTCTTTCTTTCTTTTTCTTTTTTACTCTTTCTTTCTGTTTTATACTTGTTATCTCTCCTATTTTTCATTCTCTCCCTCTCCCTCTTTCTTTTTCTTTCTTATTCATTCTTTCTTACTCTTTCTTTCTGTTTCATATTTTTTTATCTCTGTTTTTCATTCTTTATTTCTTATTTTTCATTCTTTCTATCTGTTTTATACCTTTTATGTCTCTCTTGTTTCGTTCTCTCTTGTTTCGTTCTCTCTTGTTTCGTTCTCTCTTTTTCTTTCTTTTTCTTTCTTACTCATTCTTTCTTACTCTTTCTTTTCTGCTTTATATTTTTTATCTCTCTCTGTTTTCCATTCCATTTTTCTCTCTTTCTGTTTTACAGTTTATCCTTGTCTCTTCCCTTTTGCTATTTTTATATTCCATACTCACTTTTTATTTAATTCTCTCTATCCATCTTTCTGTATTTCTCTCTTTTTTTTTTTCTCTCCACTTTCATTTTTCATTTTTATTTATTTACCCCTTTCTCTTGCCTCTTTCTTAACTACACACTCTGAATATCTCAGTGAAGCAGACGTTTCTTGTCACCACTGAAATGGCTAACTGATTGGAAATAAGCGACTTTTTTTCTTTCAAGATCGTTTTCATTCAACTAAAACTAAACTGAATAAAATCGACCGTGATTATTCAAATTCAATGCGACTATCGATCTATATACATACGCGCGCGCGCGAGCGCGCACGCACACACACACACACACACACACATATATATATATATGTATGAAAATTTCTCCGATTTAATAAGTAGAGAGACAATATTTATGAATAAAAATGACAATAGGAAAACTGGTAATTGCTGACGCGTTTCGTCCAATGTGGACTTTATCAAAGCAAAATACGAAAATGAAATATACACAACAGATTCATAAAATCAAAAGAAAATGGTTGAATACATCAACACAGTTATAATGACAATATTCTCCACACGTGACAATTACTGACGTTATTTTTCAGTTAAAAATATGAAAATAGCGTTTCACTACATTCCAGTTGCTAGGTACATTCTGTTTTTGTTTTAATTAGTTACTTTGTTCATTTAATTTCATTTTCGTATTTTGCTTTGATAATGTCCACATTGGACGAAACGCGTCAGCAATTACCAGTTTTCCTATTGTCATTTTTATTCATAAATATATATGTATGTATTTGTGTATTTAAGCAGAAAATTTTCTTTTGGGCATATAGGTTATTCGTGAGTATGAATAGATTATATTAAAAATAAGCAGAAATAATGCCTGTAATTTATTTAATACCGCCAAAATAACAGAACAGACTACGGCAATCAATCCAAAAATTGGACGAATAAATATCTTTATCTTCCCAGAACAAAACAAACTATTAAATAAGCGACCTCAATTTTTTTTTACTACGTTAATAAAACAATGAAAACCGAAAAAAATAAATATATAAAATAAAAAACAAGTCAAATAAATAAAGGAGTCATTCCCGCCAAAATAACCGCCACAATGCACCACTGACCCATATATATAAATTGTCGAGAAAAAATGCAACACGCGCGGCCTGACGAATCCAAGTCAAGTAAACGTGAATCTCGCATTGCGTCTAGCATGAAACAGCCTGTCTCCTCTGACTTCAATGTTCACTTTTATAATTATGTTTATATACGCTCTATCTCTGATATTGATCACTTTCTCCCATAAATATAGCACACTTTAAAACTATATATATATATATATATATATATATATATATATATATATATATATATATATATATAGTGAGAGAGAGAAAGAGAGAGATAGGGAGAAAGTGTGTGGAATCTTGCCATTTATCACCTCCAGCTATGGCAATGTTTGGAACATGTATAATGTACGTATAAAGACATTATATACATTATGTGTTTCAGAAGATAACGATTTACTAAATATATAAATATTTTTATATATTTATATATTTGAAAATATATTTATTCATATTTATTTATATATTATTATTATTATTATTATTATTATTTATACCAATATACAGGGTGTCCCAAAAGTTGCACTACTATTTGTAAAGCTTTGTAAATCTTATATTTATTTACCGAATTAAATAATGTTTCTGTATCTGAAAATATATTATTAGGAAATTTTATTGGTTTAATTATGGAAAATGATGTCATGCAAATTTCCTCTGGTTGCTGTTTCCAAATTGTACATTTTCTGACAATTGTAGCATGACTTTTGGGACACCCTGTATGTATATATATATATATATATATATATATATATATATATATATATATATATATATATATATATATATATATTTCTGAACCTGACAGAAGAAATGTATCGGTTCACAAAGTTGTGTATGGCTGGTGAGGATCCCAATACCTTCCTAGACTATACCTTGGGAATATACAAGCACAGATATAAAGAGATGGGCACTGATCATCTCAGTATTTCATACCACATTTCAAATCCTTCAATAATACTAATTAAAGCATCTTAACACTATTTACAAAGAATAAAGGAACTTTTCGACCAACCCTTCTTCAATGGTTTATCGTTGACGCGAGTTATTTTTTTATTATTAATACTGACAAGACCGTAAACATTTAAGGGACTAATAGGGTAGCTGATTTCGTCTTACCAGTATTAATAAAATAAACATTTTCGCCAACGATATATCCCTGAAGAAGCTTTTGCCGAAAGGTTCCTTTGGTAGCTGTTTTAATACTATTAAGATGTTTTCATTAGTATTATTCAAAGGATTGTTCATTTTTTTTAGTATCAAGTCAGTATTTATAGAATTATTTTTCAGTTCGCCCAAGTCGCTACCGAATGTGACACAATGTCAGTTTAAAGTGGAGTTGCTTTTTGGAAGCAAGAGTCCGACAAGTTGTGAGCGTTACCCCCAGACGTTATGGTCAGAGATTAAATTCCTTCTTTTATTTTCAACTCTCTCGTTCGTAATAATTAACAAGCTAGCTTGCAAGCCACTGATTACGTTTTCATTTGATCTACAATCTGTGAGTCTCTACTGTGCATATTCCGCCGATTTTCTGGTACCCTTGGTTCAAGAACCATGCCGGATTATCCATCTCAATGGACCAGCAGTGGTCACATTATAATAATTCAACAATACATCTTTGAGACAATAATTATACCCATACACAAATTCCAGTTCAGTCTGTTGCATTCAGTTTCACACAAATACCCTTGCAATATACATGTATCCATCATTTCTCTCTCCACCTATGGATTAAATAGTATAGTAGATATGGGCTCTATTGTAAACCACGGAGAAGGCAATAGGAAAACACTTCACTATCTTTCACAGGGAAGTATGGAAATTCAGATATAATAAATAAAATGAAGCTGCGGAGAGCCATTTGCTCAGAACCGTTTGCTCAGATCAATTATTAAAAATGGCTTCAAGTAAATGAATCCTTTAGGCCTTAAAACAGACGATACTTCATCAGATCTTATAGATTGGCGCTACACAATCACAAACAAAATGCGTCAACGAATAACAAGAAACACACCACTTGGAGACTAGAAGGGAAGATAATCATATAATCAAAATGTTTATATTCCACACAAGCTTAAAGAAAAGGTTTGGAAGGAAACTTCCGTCAATACTAAAAAGGGCGACAACAGCATCTTAAAAAGTCTAATTTCCGGAAAATCTGTTCGTAAAATGCGTGCCGAATATTTCCTTAGAGCACAGCTTCAAGTTCCGCAAAGGAGTGTCTGGGGTTCCATGACAAAAGTTTAAAATAATAAATGTTTACCATAACAAATTATCAAGGTTTGTAAATAATTTCTTAAAAAATAGTTGCCAGCAGATTTAGATCGTTCTATAATGTTGTGATGTATTAGGTTGGTGCAAAAATAATGTCGTTTTCTCACATAGTAACATATGTGAGAAAACGACATTATTTTTGCACCAACCTAATATTTTTCTATATTGTATATCAGTGAATGATAATTGTATCATGTTACTGCTGAATTGAAAAGTAGTTATTGATTGTGATATCATCTGTGTACTGTGACATCACATAAATCTGAAAGTTAATTTTCTCACCATTTTGGAAAACGCTCTGTATAAAAGGCGGTTAAAAACACAACACCAAGCTACTTATGTGAAAGTGGATTTTCCGATTCCACTGCCATAAAATCTAAATACCGAAGTAGATTTAATCCAGTTACTGAGTTGAGAATCGCAAGTATAAAGCCAAATATTTAAAAAAAATATGTGACAATATGAAACAGAAGCATTGTTCTCATTGAATGTTCCCCAAAAATTCTAATTAAGTATTAGTATCTGGAGTCCCCCCCCCGCCCCCTCCCAAATTTCTGAACCCAGAAGGGTTCCGCGTCTGAAAAAGTTTGGGGAACTCTGCCTTAGAGAAAGGTCTAATTTCACAATTAAAACATATCTAGCAGGGTAGGGCTAGATAAATTAACCCGGTCTTTTGAACAGGAATAGAGTTTTATTCTTTGTTTCTTGTTCAGGATTGGGTTTTCGGTTCCTTCTAAGTCTTCTCATTCTCTATCACACCCAGTAGACCGCCTGGCGTCATAGTGTCATTATCGCCTTGCTTGAGGTGAACTGATTGTTTTTAACCGGATTAAAAGAGGTGTATATACAATAAGTTTCTGGAAAATCGGTGGTTTATGTGTAGCGATAGATATTCTTTGCTGCAAGGTGATGATATTGCACGGGGTTATAAAATGCTTATGGGAACGGCTTTTGCTCCCCGAGAGTGATTCTTTGGCATGACCTGTGGGGGTCATCAAACAATGCAGCACTCCAATGCCTGTCAACACTTGCCGCAATCCCCTTCCATTTACCCCTTTCCTATCCGGGTTCTTCAGCCAGATAAACGCCATCTCGCTGCATTGAACTGACATCAAGTAACATGGCCGAGGGAGCAGAGATTCTTCAAAGAAGGTAAGCACAAATACTTTTTACCGAAATGTGTGGCTTATTCTTTCATAATTGGCAAAAACAAATCATGAAAAAAAAAAAAAAAAAAACTTGTGAGAAAAGATAAATTCGGTAAAATTCTGAGAAAATTATATTTTCATTTGTTCTATTTAAATAATTAAATTAAAACGGATGAAAATATTACTTGTTTTATTAATGTAAATTAAATGTGATTTTTATTTTAAATAAACCAAATTATATCTTGATTAAAATTACATGAAAATTAATTGCTTTTAAAAGATATCTGCTGAGCTGATTACCATTTTCTCTAATCCGATAAAATTAAATATTCACTCTATTTCCTCTTTAAACTAATTATGATAACAGGGAAATTGCATTCAGTTCCAAAATATTCTCACTTCTGATTCGGGTAAATTTGGACTTTGACTTGAAAATATTGAAGGCTATATATATGAAGTTTTCATCGCGTTCCTTCTGTGAACAGAAGTGACAAAAAATCAATTTTGTTTTTTTTATTTTTAATAAAATATTATTTTATTTAATATATTTTATTAGTTAATGACTTAATGATCAGTATCGGATAAACCTAATAAGAAATGTAGTAAATTCTTTTTACCGATTTATCTATTTTCTTATTTGAAAAGATAATTAACACTAAATTTGATACATCAGACAGAGTATCTTTTAAAACTTCCAGAGAATGCTTCTTTTTACGGATTTATTTGCTTGTATGGAAAAAACATTTTACATGGTCAAGTTGCTACCTTATCTTTTAAACAACTCGAGAAAATGATTCTTTTTACGGATTTATTTTTTATTATTTCAAAGGGCCATTTGTATAGCAAGATTAGAGAGCATATCTTTTAAAACCTCCAGAAAATACTTACTTTTCTTTTACGCCTTTATTTGTTCACTTATATCAAGCTACTACATTAGTGAGTATCTTGTAAAACTTCCAAAAATCGCTTCCGTCTACGCATTTATTTTTTTATTATTTTAAAAGAACTTTTTTTTTATAACCAGTTCATTGCATTAGCGAGAATAGCTTTTAAAAGCTTCAGAAAATGGATTTTATTTGTTTCGTTGTAATAATCAAAAACTATTAAGTTGGTGCAAAAATAATGACGTTTTTGACGTTAAAAAATACGTCAAAAAAACGTCATTGTTTTTGCACCAACCCAATACTTACAAAGTTAAATTACGAGTGTATCTTTTAAAACTCGGGTTTATTTTTAATAGTCTGAACAGATGATTTATATGCCAGTAATTATCTTAGAGAAAGTAAAGTATCTTTTAAAACCTCCAGAGAATGCTTTCTTTTTACGGAATTATTTCCTTCCTTACACGAAAAAACAAAAAACAAAACAAACATTTCTTATATTAAAATTTATCTTTTAATACCCCAGAAAATGTTTCTTTTTACTAATTCATTCGTTAATATTTGAAAGGACCATTTATATAGCCAGTTAATTAAATTATAGAGCATATCTTTTAAAACCTCCAGAAAATAATACTTCCTTTTTTTTACACATTTATTTGTTCCTTATACGAAGAAACCATTTTTTTTTACAGAATCAAGTTTCTACATTAGAGATAATATCTTTTTTAAAACCTCCAGAAAATACATATTTTACGTTTTTTATTTACTTCCTTATATGAAAAAAACATTTACCGAATCAAAATGTGCTATTAGATTGGCATCTAGGTCCCACCCATTAGAGTGCGTATCATTCAAACTTCCAAAAAATGCTTCCGTTTACGCATTTGCTTTATTATTATTTTAAAAGACCTTTTATAACCAGTTAATTGCGTGTATCTTTGAAAACCTTCATAGAATGCTTCTTTTTACGGAATTATTTGTTTCCTTATATGAAAAAAAAACATTTATAGTCTCAAATTCTTATATTAGATAATTAATCTTTTAATACTCCAGAAAATGTTTCTTTTTAGTAATTTATTTGTTAATATTTGAAAGGACCATTTATATAGCCAGTTAATTACTCGAGAGAGCATATCTTTTAAAAGTGCTATAAAGTATTTTTAAAATTTTACGGATTCAATTGTTTCTGTATCTGAAAAAAAATATTTACAAATTCAAATTGCTATATTAGAGAGAGTAACTTTTAAGGCACCAGAAAATGCTTCTTTTACACAATTATTTTTCTGTTATTTGAAAGGAACATTTATACAACCAATTAATTGTATTAGAAGGCGTATCTTTTAAAACCACGAGAAAATGCTTCTTTTTACAGATTTAGAGTTTTATTATTTAAACGGACTATTTATATTGCCAATTAATTTCTATAGAGAGCATATCTTTTAAAACGTCCAGAAAATCCATCCTTTTACATATTTCCTTATATAAAAAAAATCAATTTACAATCTTTTAAAACTTCAGAAAATGTTTCTTTTTTACGGAATTATTCGTTCATTATTTGAAAAGTCCATTTAAAAATTCAGTTTGCTAAATTAAAGAGTATTCTTAAATATTTTTACGTGTTTCATTTTCATTATTTGAAAGGGCGAGTTATTAAGCCAAACCCTTACCCAAATACATTTTTTACGGTTTTATTCATATATTTTTAATCATTTCACCCCAAGCAAGGCAGGAGTGCCAATGGTACTCACGGGGTTACAGAAAGTAAAAGTGAGAGAAAAAACTAGGGTAGATTGAAGAAAGATAAAAGATGAACGGGATTCAAGTCAGCAGAAGATAGCGATCGACGTTACATTTAAATTTTTGAAGATTGTAGTTGTCAGGGAAGCAAGTAAACGGAAGGGAGTTCCACTGTCGTGAAGTACGAGAAAAGAAATTGTTGAAGTAGAAGTGGCGGTTACATTTAACTATTTCAACAGTAAAAGGGTGGGACCTAGATGCCAATCTAGTAGCACGCTTAAATTCATGTAGTCAGGACACCAGGGGAAAGCTTGTTAGAACAGTTGCCATAAAAATATTTCTAAAAAAGACAAAGGAAAGCTATATCACGTTTGTGAGAATGGGATTGAAGTCGAGATACCAAGTCAGAATCGTTTGACATGGTACTGCAATTAAGGTTTTATTTAATTTTTCTTGTGTTCGTCTGAGTGTTTTCTTTTCTGGATAAATTGTGTAAAAATTGTCAAAATGTTTTATATATCAGAAAGTTTTCAGCTATACTCTTACGTTATCAAGAAGTTTATTTTTTTAACTTAATGTTTTAAATGAATGATTTTTTTAAAAAATAGAAAACCTTTCCTAAATCTTATTTTAGTTTTAATTTCAAGCTAATCGATTAAATTTCATATTTCCAATCCGAAATATTTAAATAAACTACTAATTTAAATTGACTGGAAGGAGTTTTCGTTTCGAAATCAATAACATCGCTGGTTTTAGCGCCATTTTAACCATATTTCAGCACAAAGTAATTATCTTTATTAAAAAATCCTTTAAAAATAAAATATAACTTTCTGAAATATTATTTGAGGAATATTACCTGGTTTAATCAATCCGATTTGAAACAAATAATTACTTTAAGTTTAAAATATCGTAGAAATGCATTTTTTTAACATGGCGGTAGCTGTTTATTTAAGGCTTTGACAGACGGAAGTTTATCTAATTCTTCGGTGTATATATTTATAAGAATTACTTGAGGAATATAATGTGAGCGCCGTTTTATAAAATTTTTAACTACCTAGTAATCTTACGAATTTAGGAAAATATTCTCCGTAATTTAATGTTTTATTGAATTTTAGATACCCCGGCGTTAAATTTACTATTGTTATCACTCTTATTTTCTAATGATATCGCGTATGAACGTCCTATATACAAAAATCGCTACGTCTATACACAAAAAAAATCAAAATTCTTTTTAAAATATTGGTTGTCGCTCAATCGTAATAAATATTTCCATCTATGATTAGGAAATATAGTTTTTACTTCATAAAAATATCTCTTAACAGGGACAAATTAGGACAGATTTTTCAAAGATAATTTTTTAAGATTTAAAACTTTATAAATTATTATTATTAGAATTTTTTTAAAAGTGAAAACACTTCTTGTAAAAATTCATTATTTATCAATTTTTTTTCTTATGATAATAGTGTCCAAAATATATCATAAAAGTGATTCAATGTTTTTTCTAATTAAATATGTTAGTTTTATTGCTTCATTTAAAATCTCTCAGAGGACGAAACGCGCTGGCTAAAATAAGTTTTCCTTTTGTCTCTATTCATATTGTACTTTTACAAATATATTGTAGTTATAACTAAAACTTTTTACACACACACACACACTCATATATATATATATATAGATATATATATATATATATATATATATATATATATATATATATATATATATATTATACATGGTGCGATAGATAAATTGTCGTCTAAATGAATGAAGCAAAAATGAAAATAACACTGGTATCTCATTTTAACTGATATACAGGGTGCAATCGATAAATTGTCTAAATAAAAATGAAAATAACACTGACATCTCACTTTAGCAGATATATTTGACAAAATTACACAAAAAATATCTTGATATACTAAGTAAATTTATACAATAAAATCGCCATTGGCTTCAACCACAGCATCCAGAGGATTTCAGAGTTTCTTGCATCTCTTCTGGACGGTCTCTATGTTTAAGTTGGTCAATGCTGCCATAATCCTTGCCTTCAATTCATCTTTGGTGTTACAAGAAGTTTTGTTGCTCAACTGCGCCCCACACATGATAATCAAGGGGATTGCAGTCTGGGGAGTTATTTAGCCAGATATAAGAGGTGATGTGGTCGCAGAAATTGTCTAACAGCCATGACTGGGTTCTCTTGCTTGTGTAACATTGCGCAGAATCCTGTTGCCAGACATAGCGTCTTCCAGCAGCCACCCTCTTGTCCCAGGGCAGCACTACCTACTCAAGGCACTTGAGGTAGACCGCCGTGTTGAGTTTGAGGCTCTAAGGAAAGATGAGTGGAGGTATATCGTCGCCATCATTAGTGGTCACTGGTAATCACTATTAGAGTCATCCAACTCTATCCGAATCCTCAGCACTGTCCTCGGAATGAGAGCCAAACACTAGAGCTTCTGGCGCGAATGCCAAGCAGTACAGCATGCCGTTTCCAAATTTCTGGCGGGGCGAATTGTGTCAAGGTGCTCTTTTCCTCACAAAGAGTGCACAACTGCCCCTACTACACTGTTCAGTCGCCAAAATCAAAAACAAACAACACGCATGCGCGAAATTAAAAATATAAAATCGCGACAATTTACCCGTCGCACCCTACACACACACACACACACACACACACACACACACACACACACACATACATATATATTGATAATATTAGTGGTCAATATATATATATATATATATATATATATAAATTACCAAGAGGATATAATCCAGGTAGAACTCAATGTCCAGTACAGAGTAAGAATATAATATAATAGGCTCAAACACTAATATTCCATGGTTATAATTTATTACATTGGAATCGTAATCACGATCCAATTAATCAGACCTACAAATTCAAAAATTTCTGTTGGATGTAGTTTATCGTCATACCCAGAACGCGAATGTAGTTTGTTGTCATACCCAGGACGGGTGTTGGATGCGTGTATCATTGAGTGATTCTCTCGAGTACAGGACGCATGTCCATATGTTATGTTTACCCAGTCAACTACGATAAAAAATATAAAAAAGTTAGATATTAATGATGGTATGTAATAATTTTCATGCAGGATTTCCGGAAGACATGAAAACTATTTCAAGGTTTTCACGAGGTTAAAAACAGGTTGAGAAATGATTCTGTCAGTTATTTGTCCTGCCATTCATTTGCGCAACGTGTTAAGTGGGTTATTACTCGTTTTCCCCCTTCAAGATGTCCTTTGGGTGTTAAATTCTCCGGACCTACTTTCCTCATTATGCATTCCAGCAATTTAATAAGTCCTCGACTTAATTTTGAAAAATATGTTTAAAACAGGTGTATGCCTTCCTGATAACATACGCTCAAAAACATCTGAAACATAATTTCTCAAATAAGGGTGTTTCATTAAGACGGATTAATTATAAGGGTGTTTCATTAAGACGGATCAAAGACAGCAGTAAATAAATCAGTGTTATTAATGAAAATGTATTTATTTTTCTATTGGATCATGTTATTTAAGTCATGACAGTTATGTGTGAAAAATAATATTGCCCAAATGTCCGCCAAATCTGAAAGAAAAAGAAAAAAATCATTAGACGCTTAAACTTAATTCACATTTAAAATCGGTCCAAGTTATTGGAACACCCTTTAAGTGATATATTTATTTTATTTTTCTAGTCTACTCTAATCGTTTGCAAATTTACGTAATCGGCCACAGCGCTCAAAAACATTAGCATTTAATTAATAATGACAAATTCGAGATTTGTCGACACATATAAATATACAGCCATGTTTCTCTTGGTAATTTCCCTTCCTCCTCAGTTCTCATTCGTCCTGTTAACAATGACACACACAGTTCTGAAGTTTGAGTCGCTTCCTCTTTCCTTCATCAACCACAAATGTCTCCTTCCATTGTTTTTCGTACAAACTTCTCTCTCTCTCTCTCTCTCTCTCGCTTTTCACTCATTTTTGTTCATCGTCCCATTCACTGTCCTCCACGGTTTTCGCTTCCTCCTAAATTCTACTTAAATTCTATACTTCTAACGTCTCCGTCTGAACTCTGAAATTTTATTCACTTGTAACACCTATCCTGACCCCACTGGAATGATGTACTCTACAAGACCGGCCGTTGATCCTGTCCTGGTCCAGTATTACAGGTTCAATCAAAGTCTCCGGTTCACAATGTCGATTCGATTCCACCATCCAGCCACGTTGTGATTTTTTTGATCCTGAAGAGCAATTAACAAATCGTAGATCCCGGAAGATTCAGCTGGTCTACTTGCAAGTCCGTTGGTGCAAGAATCAGGCCAAGCAGAAAAAAAAAATCAAATATGAACAAGTCGATTCGAGTCCAAAGAATAATTTATGTAGATGTATTAGGTTGGTGCAAAAATAATGACGTAATAATGTCGTTTTTTGACGTATTTTTTAACGTAAAAAACGACATTATTACGTCATTATTTTTGCACCAACCTAATATATAAGGAAGAAATTGGTACAAAAAGAATAATGCTTCTTTTACAAGAAAGTAGCGTATATAAAATAGTCCAGGAAAAAAACAAACAAAAAAAAAAAAAAAATATTGCAAATAATTCTGAAAGGAGAGAAGCAGTTTTCAAGTTCACCCTTTTTGTTCTTAGTAGTTGCCGTAATTAATTTACTATCGGGATATACGGGGGTTCTATTGTATCAATATTGCAGATAACTTGAGTTCACTTCCTTATTACAGCAGTAAGCGGACGCTTTCACTCTCACTGCCTCTCTCTCTCTCTCTCTCTCTCTCTCTCTGGTCGACTGCTTTTCAACCTATTTCACCCACCTCCAGTCGACTTGCACTGTTTGTTTTCGCACAAACACTCGCTTAAAAACGCGGTGGTAGCGACAAAAACCGGGGTGTTGGTAAACTTAGCATACAACTCGATTACTGTCCTCTCACCCTTCAAGATTACATGAACAGACGATTCTTCTCAATTGGTATTCCATAGGTCATATAAACACTATTGGTTTGACATTTTATATTAATAATTCTGACGAAGCACAGATTCTTTGGGCACAGACTTCACCACGGGATATTTTTGTCATCTATAAACAGAATTCTATATTACTATAATTATTAATATTTCAAGGGTGACCATTAATCTCTGCCACACACTAATTAGTTTTTCCTCTTTCAAAAGAAGTAGAGAAGTTCGCCTATCGTCGGGTTCACACTCCTCCACTGTCTTTTGAACAGGGGAAGAAGTTTCTCCTTTTATTTCCTGTTTGAAATCGGGTTTTCGGTTCCCTCTAAAGTCTTTTCCTTCTCTTTTACTCCCAGTATCCCCCTTGCGTCGTTAGTGGCATCATCGTTATCGCCATGTCACTTACTTTGTAACTCTGTAACTTGAGGGGCTCTTGGGCTTTGTACAGGCTGAACGTCTTTGCAAAAAATACATCTATCTCAGACACGACAAAATATCTCATCCTGTTCATTTCTGTTTCCGTATTTCGGGTGTTAAATCCCCTCCCCCACTCTCCTGCCGCGAACTACGTGGGGGAGGGGATTTGTTAATTTTTAAAAATTTTTCCACCTCGACCTTAGAGCTGATTAAGAACTTTCGTTTGTCAAAGTGAAGGAGCGGGGAGTAGAGTACGTTTATATAAATATTCTCGATTTTATTCACACTTTTTAAGATATTATTTTACGACATTGTTGAATACATACATTGATATCTGTCGACACGGCAACGAGTATGGCAAAAAACTGACTGAGCTATGTTTTTGGTTCTCGTGAGAATGACAATGGCTCGTAAAGCCAGCAAGTGACTTACAATGCTTATTGCGGACGCGGCAAACTAAAGTTGTTCTGTACAGGGCCTGGCCTGCTTTGTAAATTCTGTCCCGGTTTGTAAGTTTTCATGTGACGGGCAAGACGGAAACGATTCTTGCAGGTTTTCTGATACACTCCGCATATTAGTAGTATCGAACCACTACTTAGCTGAACGAACTCCCAAGAGAATGCTTCCCGATCACAACAATCTTAACCTGCAGTCTTAGGCTAACAGTTGTCTTACCCACTTACCAGCCTCTTAATCTGTAACCCTCTACCTCGAGTGGCCTCTGGGCCTTGTACAGGGTGAATATCACTGTAATATATATATATACACGCGCACACACAAACACACACACACACACACATATATATATATATATATATATATATATATATATTAGAGTCTGCAGCTTTTATATTATATCATAAAGAAGTAATTTATAAAAAGAATTATTTAGCAATGTTAATTAGATTAATGGTGAAATCACTTCGCTAACAAAACATTAACTTGCTATCAATTCCTTGAATAATAAGATCCTTATATTTGAGTTGTTGTCAAATGGCCAAGTACTTTCGATAATTCCAACATCTTCAGGGCGCAATTTTTCCATATACAGGCAAAACACTAAGACGAAATATGTGTAGTGCAAACCGAAAGATGTTTTTTTTTAAATACGCGATATATATATATATATATATTCATAAAAATAATTAAAAAATTATTTCGTAATTTGTCATGGCGCTACCAATATGACTCTTCTTGTAGCTAACGAGGCCTGCTTTGGAGACATTCTCTGCCATGTTCATTACATGTAAATTGATGGACTGATGGATCAATGATTACAACTTTCCTAGCTACTCGCTTAACATATGACCAACTCATTTCACGTTTTGGGAAGGTCTCAAGAAATATAGTTTTAAGGTGTGCTATTATGGAATAAAGTGCTCAATATCAGAGATAGAACGTATGTAAATATAAATATAAAAATGAACATTGAAGTCAACACTCAGAGGCGACAGGCTGTTTCATGCTGGACGCAATCGTCAGGCCTTTCGCCAACGGCTTAGTGGTAGAATCCCTGACTGACGCCAATTCAGTCGGGTTTCGATCCTAGCTAGAAGCAAACGGACGTCTAGCTATACTGATGAGCTGTGATACAGCGAAACAGTTTGTCTGTGGATGACAATATATATATATATATATATATATATATATATATATATATATATATATATAGATATATTTATATTATCACTTAAACGTTATTTAAGTATTTGAGTAGACGCTCCGTTTATTTTTTTAAATAGTATTTTATTTTCGTCTACCGGCCTGAATATTCGAGAAATCGTATTAAAGAAGAATGCGCCCTCCAGCAGGATTCGAACCTGTGCCCTAACCCCATTATTTCATTAACATATATGAAGAAAAATATACGTAAAAAACAAACAAAAATCCTTATATGTAATAATGCTGTTTTAATGTTAATATGTCAACGTCGGACGTTTCGGTTTAATAAACCATCTTCAGGTCATATTCATAAAATATAATTAGCATTATCAATTCAACATGACAAAGACGATGGACACAAGAACAAGACTTATCCAAACAGATAACTGAAAGTTTTATATGATCAGCGTTCCGTTTAAACATGGTCACGTTGTCGTCACGTGGGCGACGCTGTGAAAACGTATTCCTAAATTTGAGTATTTTGAATGAAAAATGAAAAATGAAAGAATTCTATTTTGATCTAAAATTTATATGTACGCTTGTCGAGCATTAATCTCGCTAGAAAAGGGGAAATACTAAAGAAGCCAGGTCTAGTATTCATTGTTTTTTCCGTATATTTTTCTTCATACTGTCGGATCCATATCCATATATTTGCTTACATTAACATACATATATATATATATATATATATGTGTGTGTGTGTGTGTGTGTGTGTGTGTGTGTGTGTGTGTGTGTGTGACTTCTAATTAATTATCTAATACAAAAGTTTAAAACAGCTAACCTTATCTTAAAAAATGATAAAACACCAGCAAAATAAAAATTAAAATGAACGAAGATTATTTATGGCTTCAAATGGCCCCTAAGAAATTGTGTTCCTGGTCAAACTGAACTCATAAATAATTATATCAATGACACTACGACATGCCTATCCAGACGCCTTACGTTACACCTATCCGACCACAGCTCCATTAGAACCCATTTAAACACATACACAATCTTACCAGACGTCATCCGAAACATACTAGTAGAAAATATAAACGTAATAACCCCATCCACATGTAAAAAAAATATTAAAAATAATGGAAGCCTCAATAATAAAAAAGAAAAAGCCAACATTCAATAATATTAACTACGAACACGGTCAGAATGTGCTAACTGTGTTCGGAAAATAAAATATCCCTATAACCCTAGAAACATACACACAATCCATACACCCAATTAAAAAGCAAAAATAAATTCCTCCTTGATAAAGGCTAAAAGCGCTCAGAATTACGGAACATTTGTACAGTTTCTACACACTGTGTTGAGAAAATAAAACACTTGTTCTAACACAAGAAAAATTAAATAAAAAGCTTACTCGCAGTACCTTGTCTGTCGACTTTAATGAAACATATATAACTGAGGGATTCCTGCCTATATATATATATATATATATATATATATATATATATATATAGAGAGAGAGAGAGAGAGAGAGAGAGAGAGAATTAATACAAGTAAAAAGTTTGTCACTTAGCTGACTTCAGCATCCCGACTCCAGAGTTTCGTAGACGGACCATCCAGGAATCGCTCCGTTCACTCGTCAGGGGATGCCCACTGAGAAATATTTATTTGTACACAACTAGTTTACTAATTACTCGCCGTTTTCCTCTGTTCCTGTGAGTCTCAAATTCTCCAAACCCTCTTTCCTAATTATGTCCTTTTCTTTCCATTTTTTAAACTTCCTCATGATTTATATGTTCTGTTCATGTTATTCTCAGCTTCCTTCTATAGAACCTCATCTCTATTACCTAAAGTCTCCTCTTCATCTGTCCATCGTTAACTGACCTAAGAGGATTGATACTACATAGCACTCTTTTCTTTGTTTCTAATGAAATCTTCCTGTTTCTTAATACTTTACTTTTGAGAGCCCACTTTTGTTATACCTTCATTTGTAAATTAAGCTACTTCCTGTGGGAGGTCTAGTAAGAGATCATAGATCATTGAATTGTGTATTTTTAAAGTCCCCTCTTATTTTACTTTCAAATCATCATAAACTCTTGGATAACATTTATTTTAGATATTCGGTAGGATTTCCGAAAATTTTCGGTGAAGATCTAGATTTTGTTGCATATTTGATAGAGCAAGTTAACGCCAAACTATGTTTTTGGGAAGAATTTCAAGAAACTTAAATGAATCTCGTCGAAAGGTTAACATTTACAGCTCCTTGAGACTTCTGCTCGGACTATAAATGTAAACACAGAACAATTGTTCAGTCTGTATCTTCTGACGACGAGAAAACCTTGGTTTCTGCCTAGGAATTTTTCAGTAAGATGTAAGAGGATTCTTTTTGTGGGGAGGGGAAGGAAAAGGGAGAACATCAGACCTCTTATCCTGAGTATGGCGCTACTAAAAAACACAATACTCTTACTCCGATATGAAATTTGAGAGAAATTTGCATCTATTAAATGACATGAAAAAATCAGTTCCCAAGAAGACGTCTAAACGGACGACACTACTATTTACACGTGCCTCAATAATAAAGCTGGCACCATTGACAAAACCTAGCCACAAAACCTGGCCACAAAACCTGGCCACAAAACCTGGACGCTGATCTTGAAAAGGACTTCCAATCTGTGGTTGACTGAAGTAGAAAATAGCTTGTAAACTTTAATGCCCCCAGAACGAAACTGCTCTCCTTTACCCTTCCTGTCTCCCATCAGAATGGTTGATTCCCAACTCTTTGAGAGCGCCTCTTCACGCCTGCTTGGTCTCACGCTGTCCACTGACATGAGGTGGAATAAATACATTGAATCAATAGCTTCATCTAACGCAAGGAGAGTTGGTTCTCTGTGTCGTGCCAGAGTTTTTTCCGTCTGATACCACCCTCACATCTATAAATCAACCATCCGTCCTTGCATGGAATATTGCTGTCACATATGACCTGTTGCTCCCCATGTACGTCTCGCGGTCCTCGACAAAATCCAGAGACGAATATGCAAGATGATAGGTCCTGATTTGGAATCTAGTTGTTATGGGAACTTACCCATAATAATAATGGACTATTCCTGACATTATAAATACTGTGACTCTCAAGAGGTATGAGAATATTTTAAGACGAGGTGAGATAATTGAGAGCATATTGTCAGGACATTGGAATAGTGATACTTGTCAAGACAACATAGTTCCCTCTAACCAAATCTGATAGTCATTACTAATACTTCTACTTGTTTGTATTATATTTCTGTTGTAATATATCTTTGTATTCCATACCTGTGTTCGTGTTATTCTTTCATTGGTTCTAACCTTGAACCATCACCGTGGTACAAGGAACTTGGACCATAACACTAGTCTACAGTCGCTTTCTCACAGACGTGCCGTAGCTTCCCTCTGTCTTTTCTACAAGTATTTTCACAGCAACTGTTCCGACGAACAACTTTCGCTGGTTATAATTAATTTAGTTATTAAGTGTAATGTCAATAGACATCTTGTGATACCTTAATCTTGTTCCCTGTCCTTCTCTGTATCCTTTTTTTTTTTTTTCTCAAACATGTTTTTTACTCTTGTTCTCAATCCTCTGTAACCCCTTACGTGCTAGTGACACTCCCGCCTTGCTTGGAGTGAATTGCTTTGAAAAAAAAAAAAAAAAAGAAAGCACAGAATACAAAATTTACAAAACAAGCTTGCATAGTTTTTTTTTATTATCCTTTCTCCTCAGTAACGTTTTTCAGTTTCCTTCACTTTATTGTCCTTTGTGCTCAGTAAACACCCCCTCTTGCGTCTTAGTGGCTTTATTGCCTTGTTTGGAGTGAAATGATTAAAAATATCTTGATAATAGGCGCTTAATTCTTGGTGAATTGATTTTGTTCAGCGGCATATCAACCTCGCAATTTTATGGTTTCAATTAAATATATTTTGAATGCAATTGCATGCCACCAACTACAGATAAAATGGATTCTTGGTCATTTTGCTATAAATATATATTGCTAGTATTTTTACTATGAAAATGTATTTTTATACTATTTGCCCATAGTTGACTACCACCACGGGTCGGTGGGTGGGGGGGAACCTGGGAACGACAGCAATTAAGACCTTTTCTTGCACTACAAAATCTCCAATCCCCCGATCAAGTGCTTACATCTCCATCTTACGTCCACCCAGCAAACTCATTAAGTTGATTTGCGAATAGGCTTTGTATTGGATCAGTAAATTCTCAACCGCTGTGCCGCGGCCCAATAGTGCGCCGCGCAGCTCTCTTAAGTGTGCCGCGAAAGAGTGATTGGATTCGAAATCCGTTCATAAATGTTCCTTCTAATATTGGACTTTAATTAAGTGAAGAAGAAGAAGAATTGGCCACAATTTCTAGTGATCGATGGCTCAAAATAAAACATTCGACGGTACCCATTGATACGTTTTGGATTTCAATACAAAAGGAATATACTTCATTGCTTTATTGCAATTTTCTGCTTATATGAATTTGGCTTCTCAACTCTAAATAACATCAAAAATAAGAAGCAAGAAAGACTACACTCAACTAAAGAAGAAATGAGGGTCTGTTTATTGCACATTTGACCAAACATTGAAGAAATCACTAACAAACACCAGACACAGATTTCTCACTAAATAAGCTGCACAAATAGTTGACTAGAAACATTGAAATAAACTAAGTTCATATTTGTGTGTATAATTTATACATCTATGGTTTGATTTTCATAATAAATGTCAGTTTTTTGTCATACTCGTTGACAAGTCGACAGATATCAATGTATGTATTCAACAACGTCGTAATATATCTTAAAAAGATTGAATCGAGAATATTTATATAAATATACTCTAATCACCCCACTCCTTCACTCTTCGAAGATTTTGCAAAGTGTGCCGTGATATTTTCATTTGCTCGTGGGTTTGGCGTTGCTTAAAAAGGTTGAGAAACACTGTCTGGATGAAAGTTTGTCTATATGTCTGTATATCATTTTTTTTTTCCTTTTCAGATATCATTGTCATTCATCAATCTACCAGTGGTTTGCCGTCGTTACTCTTCTCGTGAATCCATTATTCGGAAGCATTTCGCTTTTTTTCTGGATAAAATCGCGCCATTCACTCGTGAAAGGAAAAGCGCGCGAGTCTTCCCGCCGTTTACACCTGTCGCTTGTGTTCGGCATTTGCGGCCTGCTGTGCACGTCACTCGTTTTGATCCACGTGGTTCTCGGCTTGAGTGGTGTTCTCACGCCGTCGCCCTTGAACTTGAAATCGAGTCAGCGTCTTACAACGCTGAAGCCCCAAATTCAAAGCTACCAGAACTTTCGCGAAAGATTTTTCAACAAGCCATTACCGGAAGAATCGAAGAATGACACTGGATTGTGGGGCTTATTCGAGAGTGCCTTTCTGTGATTACAGACAGACATTTAGCCAATCTTGCCACCAATGAGAAACTGTCTTACAAATAACAGCTTTTGAGATGAGGACTCGAATTAACGCTCGAAGTTGCACACACACACACACACAATATATATATATATATATATATATATATATATATATATATATATATATATATATATATATATATACATACACGGCATGTGGCGTCAGTAATTACTCAGGGTAGGCTGCTTGCGATTTTTATGTAGTAAATCTACAAAAAAATAAAATATTTTACATAATAATCAGAGTAACGTTCATAATTTTGTTGGATTAGGTGCATAATGTGCCACTGAAGGAAAACGTGGCTGGTGATGTATTTTATTCAGTGTGCACTGTCTACCTTGCCTATGTACATGGCATCTTTCCGATATATATAAAATGGTAAATAATCGATATTGAATATCTGTAAAATGTATATAAGATGGAATACGTAGAAGCCAATAGTACGCTCTTTTTGTCTTTAATTCCTTAATAGTGTTTCGATAGCGAAGTTTACATGTATTGCATCTTACACACTCACACACACACACACACACACACACACACACACACACACACACACACACACACACCTATATATAATTATTTATTTAAAAAAAATTTATAACATAAATATGTTATAAAATCACTACAAAAGTAGCCATTTTGTTTCAACACCCTCGGTGTCTTATCAAGTGATGACGTTGAATGTAAAATAAATGGTTTTAAAAGTTTCAATTAATTAACAATCCTACGCAAGTGGAAAACGTTGTTACAAAGGCTAGATGGACCAATCAAAACACAAGTATAGGGAAATTCAAAAAGCTTGATAACGAAGTCATGTTATAATATCTATTCAGATGTTTAAAATATGGATAGTATTAAAAAAGAATTTATTCCAACGAATAATTACTAAATTATATGATAAAATTTAATATTAAAATTTAAAACTGCTAATTACAAAATCAAAATTTAACATTTATTCGCTAAGTTTACAACTATAAAATTACTGAGGAGAAAAGAAGAAATATATATGTTATTGTTATTCAATTTATTTTTTCATTGAAGTTACTTTAGCTATATTTAATTATTAAATTTTAATATCCGGTCTTTTTACAATGTATACATTTTAATCCTCATGGTGTGTGAATGGGGTCCTAACCTCACGCGTAAAACAAACGCAGTCAGATTCTAATATATAAGCACCAAGACATATACACACACAAAAAGAAACAAGACAGAGATCATCTCCACGGTCTGTCATGAAAAAAAGGGGGGAAGTGGGGGAAGTGGGAGAAGGTAAACCAACACACACGTACATACATACACAATTAAAAGTGAATGCACTTTCCATACACATAGATACATATAAATACATGCACACACATCCACAGACATTGACCCAGACAGTTGGATACCACAACCGATAAATATTTAAGACAGAAAATGTCATTGCATGAATGTTAACAACCTATTGAAATCTAACTTAAGCGAGTAAATATACAAAGAAAAATGATTAAAATTAATATTATTTAATATAGTGTATGTAAATATAAAAATCGGACATCAAAGTCAACACCCATCGGTAACTACGATGTCCACCTCATATACATATATACACACACACACACACACACACACACACACATACACACACATATACGCATACATACACATACAAATATATATATATATATATATACACATACATATACATATATATATATATATACACACACACACACACACATACATAAATATACATACATACATACACACCGAAATATCTACACATACATACATAGACATATACATACGTATACATTTCCATGGTATCAAGTACACATACACATACATACACATATGTACCCACAAATATACACACAAATATGTGTACACATACTTACAAATAAATACATATATATACACAGCAATACACAAATATAAACATATATACACACATATATACTAACCCATGTGGCCGTAATGACATACCCAAGTTTCCCTACCTACACGTACACACACACACACACACAGACACACACACACATATATATATATATATATATATATATATATATATATATATATATATATAATCGTTACCGCACACACAGACACCCCGACCCTACCCCGGCTTGACCTCTTTCCGAAGGTGACTGATATGTGGATAAAAATTAGCTCTTAGGCTCCTTATCAAGATGGTCGCCCCAGCCATTTCCATAATTAATTTTGCGAATGAACATGCTTATAAAGATGCGTAAATTTCAAGATTGGTTATTCCTAAATTTTCGCTTGAGGATGAAACAGGGCTTGATACTTTAATTCAATTTAATTTTGATAATTATATTGAGGTTTTCGTCTCTTGTTTTTGAAACATGAGAACTCTTATGTAGGGAAGGAATCATATTTTTTTTAAATAATTATAATTTAAGCTCTATTTCTGTATGGAGCACTGTTTTTTGTTTTTTAAATAAAAACAAAAATACTAAAGAACACCGGATTATTTACCTGGCGTGTTCTTTCCTATTTTTCTACATATTTGCACACACACACACACACATACACACACACACACACACACACACACACATATATATATATATATATATATATATATATATATATATAAGTGAACATTGAAGTCAACACTTAGAGGTGACAGGCTTTTTCATGCTAGACCCAATCGTCAGGCCACGACGATTGCGTCTAGCATGAAAAATCCTGTCGCCTCTAAGTGTTGACTTCAATGTTCACTTTTATATTTACACACGCTCTATCTCTGATATTGAGCATTTTATCCCATAAATATAGCACACCTTAAGACTATATTTCTTCATATATATATATATATATATATATATATATATATATATGTGTGTGTGTGTGTGTCTGTGTGTAAGTAAATGGTCTGTTTATAATAAACAGTATTAATTACATTTACCAACCTGAATGTCCGAGAAATTTCGTATTCAGGCGGGTAAATGTAATTAGTACCATTTATAAACAGAGCATTTACTTAAATAATTGTATCTAAGAAAATGACGTATAAAACAGAAAATATATTAAAATAATTGTCGGATTTAGTCGATTTCATAATATATACATATACATACATATATATATATATATATATATATATATTTGGTTGGATAGATGTGAGTTTGTGACCCTGGGTTTCACGCTTTAGCGATCGTCAGACAAACTGATTAATTTTTTAAAAATTTTGGGTTTATGTAGATTGCGTGTATTGGTGTTATTATGGAAGTGGGGGGTACGTCGTCGTGATGTCATCGTACTAACGCAAACATCGATGTATGTTCATACGCCTAATGGAGTATGCAGACACATACATACTTGGTCGTCCGTCGGGACTCATACATATATAAACATATGTGGGCAGTTTCGGATATGACATATGTATGTAGACGGGTTGTGTTGTGTCTATACATACACATTTGTATGTTGAAATTCAAAGATTGGAAGTGTAGCGAAAATTTCTCATGAATGTATACATGTCAGATTTTTATTTTTCCACTGAATAATATTTCCTCGCATGTATGTATATACGTGTGGTGGGGTTTGTGTAAAATTATGATAGGTAAAAATTATTATTATTTATATTTATTTTTAAATTTTTGAAAAAAAGGGGATTTATTTGTTATATTTAAAACTGGTTATTTGTTTGTTTTTTATGACTGTGTATATGTAACAGGTAGAAATTTCGGTTTGTAATCCTTATTGGTTATTTTATATGGTGATATTTAATATTTAATATGCTGGGTGAGAGGGTAGTTTATGTTAATAATTATAGTGGGTCTATATGATATGATGTGATAGTAATGTTGGAGACAATGATAATATAATTAGCTAATAGTTATTGTAAATTAGTAGAAGTGATTAGTAATGGTGGTGGGAGAATGATAAAACCATAAATGTAGTTATAGTGGTGGTAGCTTGAACTAAAAAGTGGTTGTTGGTGTTTTACTTTATTTTGTTATATGTATTAATTTATTTTGGTATAAATCCTGATAATAGGTATTCTGTGTAAAATTATGGTAGTTGAAGATTGCTATAATTTTTAATTTACAAAAAAACATTATTGTTATTATATTAAAGCTAATTATTTCGTTGTTTTTTTAGTTTTTTTATGACTGTGTATATGTGACTGGTAGAAATTTCAGTTTGTAATCCTTATTGGTTATTTTATGTTAGCTCTATCACTGATATTGAGCGCTTTCTAATAAGTACTGCGCATATAATATATTAATAATTATATATATATATATATATTTATATTTATATACACACTTTTCACATATATATATATAAGTTATGAAAAACTTGGTAATCTGTATGGGTAGTCCCAAGGAGGATGAAATCCTGAGAGCTCAATGTAAATCCAGAGCTAATAATTTAAAGAAAAACAGACCACTTTAAGGTTCCATTATAATAATTTATTTCACCAGAGCCCTTTTTGATGATCCAGCGCCCCTTAAAAGGGCTCTGATGAAATAAATTATTATAATGAACCTTAAAGTGGTCTGTTTTTCTTTAAAATATATATGTATTTAAGTAATTCATCGAGTCTGATAGAAACCTCAACAGAATGCAGAAAGCACTGGACGGCTGTTTCGTCCTATATTTTGGGACTCATCTGCAGTGCGCATCCACTACTGAGAATTGAAACCCTGACAGTTAGGTTGTCAAGCAAACATCATACCAACTGTTCCACCGAAAGGACGAAATGGGCGTTCAATGCTTTCTGCATTCTGTTAAGGTTTCTTTTAGACTCAATGCATTACTTAAATATAATTATCAAATCCTCCTAATAATATATATATATATGTGTGTGTGTGTGTGTGTGTGTGTGTGTGTGTGCATATACATATATATATATATATATATATATGTATATATGTATGCACATACACACATATTTATATATATTGTTGAGTGCTAAAAAGATAAATGTTACTATTATGGCCTGAAAAAGTAATAGTAGATGAAATTTTCGTTGACGCACGTAAACAGTGGGTGAGCAGTTTTGTATTTTTATTTTTTTTGTATTAAACAGATCCCCCATTTCTGTGCTACAATAAAATCAATAAATAAAATGGGGCAAAGTATTTTTGTCGATAATCAATATTCAATCAATAAGAAAGAAAATGGATCATTTTATGACATGATTTTGGATTTTTTATGAAAATATCTTTTCTTATATATAACATCTGTTCACAGAATCGTTAACGTGATCCAAATATTTTGTCCACCGAATTTTCAATTTGTCTATAATTTATTGCATTATAAAAAAATCCCTTTTTTTATTTTACAGAGAGCGTATGTAAATCTTACTGTAAACAAAATTATGCTCATTATGAATTATGACCAATATTTTATCATCACATTCTATTAATGTTATTTGCTTTAAATTTTTTTATTCATTCTCCCCAAGGAAGGTAATAAAGCCACTAAGACACAAGTGTTACTGAGTGGGAGAATACGAAGATCAAAGTTGACTGGGAAGCGAGAAGCCGGAAGAGAGTTCCACAAGCGAGAAGTGCGAGGACCAAAACTGTTAGCATAAAACTTGTCATCTGAAAGAACCTGTTTCTGCCTTCCATCAGCATGGCTGATGATAACCTCTAGGGGTATGACTCAATGTACCGCGTGTCAGGTTAACATGTTCCACTGACATAAAGTGAAAAGATTATATTGAATCAAATGCTAGATCTGCTGATAGGAAAGTTCATTCACTGTATCATGCTAAACAATTTTTCTTGTCCCAATCTATCTTATATGCCTACCATTCATCGATGCAGTGAATATTACTGTCGCATCTAATCTGGTGTGTCTGCTATATTTTTAGAGATCTTTGATAAAATCTAAAGAATCTGCAATGTTACCAGTCCTAACCTGGCATCTCAATTTCCATCCCTTTCCCACAGCTATAATATAACTTCCGTGTGCCTTTTCTATAAATACTTTCATGGTAATTGTTCTGATTAACTTTCCTCTGTGGCATTTAGACTCTATGAATTTAAGTGCATTACTAGACTGGCGATGAGGTGTCATCAATTTTAAAACTTGAGTTGGCAAGATGTAACCATAACTTCTCTGCTAACAATTTATTTGCATGCACTATTGGCTACTTTCTTTCTCAAGGGTTTTTGCATATGCAACACTGACAAGACACAATGGGTAGGCAAATATTTTATTCGTGTTTAAAGAAATCTGGTATTTTCCCCATAAAAGTTTGAAACATTGTTTTCAACTTCTTTGTTTCTGAAGTGATTTGTTGTTTTTTTATGGCTTATCAACCTTTTGCAGTTTATTTAAAGCCAGAAAATATTTTTAGATTGTAAGAATGTTTTGGAGATAATAATGATTTACTGATACAAGTCCTACTAATTAACCCATAGCAGGGAGGAGAAGAGGTTTTTATAGTGAGGTTCACTCTGTACAAGGCCTGAGAGCAACTCAAGGTAGATGCTTACAGAGTAAGAGGCACACTTTATACAGATAGATGGGGAAGATAACTGGTAACCCTAGATTTGAACTGGTTAAGATTGTAGTGATCAAGAAAACATCCTCTTGGGTAGACTCATACCTTTCCCAAAGTGAATATAACGAACCCAACTGGAATTGGAACTCAGCTCTCCAATTTCCAATTCCAAGCCATTATCCATTAAACTGCATATCGAAGCTTACAGCACTTGGTATTCCTAAGCAGTCATCTATTTAGGTACTGACCAGGTTTTATGTTGCTTAACTTCGGTGATCATACAAGAATTAGTATTTCAACATCATGTGACCATAAGCCTTCCTTTCAGGTGAGACTATTGTAAATTTTATTTAATCATAACAGATGATATTTTTGAAGGTATTCATTGTCAAATTTTGTTAATAAAATGAAGAAGAGAGGTTTTTTTAATTTTATAAAGGTAAAAGAAAGAAAAAAACAAACACTTATTTGACAATTTTTAATAAAATTTGTTTATTGTTGATTTTTGTGACATTTGGAAAATGATGCCAATTCTTCAAGAAGAACATTTTCACCATCAACAGTTTTCATTTGTTCATATAAACAAAGAGAAATAAATGCATTTTTTTCATTTCAATTTTTTGCCTGAAGTATCAACTTTAAAAAATTAGTATAAAATTATTATAAAATATGATAGAGAATAAAATAGTATTAGGTTGGTGCAAAAATAATGACGTAATGATGTCGTTTTTTGACATATTTTTAACGCCAAAAAACGACATTATTACGTCATTATTTTTGCACCAACCTAATAAAAAACATTTTAATTTGTAATTATTTTGCTTAAACATTTTTTAAATATCATTTTGCTTAAATATTTTGCTTCACTGTCATATTTTAAAATATCATTTTGCTTAACTATCATTTCAAATATCTTATATCACTTTGCTTAAATATCATTTAACTACCATTTCAAATATAATTTTGCTTAAAAATCACTTTGCTTAAATATCATTTTAAATATAATTTAAATTAAATGTCATTTTGCTTAACTATCATTTTAAATATAATTTTGCTTAAATATCATTCAAATATAATTCTGCTTAAATATCACTTTGCCCAACTATCATTTCAAATATAATTTTGCTTAAATATCATTTTAAATATAATTTTGCATAATCACTTTGCTTAAATATCATTTAACTAAACTATCATTTTAAATATAATTTTGTTTAAATATCACTTTGCTTAAATATCATTTTGTTTAACTATCATTTTAAATATAATTTTGCTTAAATATCATTTTGCTTAACTCATTTTAAATATAACTTAGCTTAAGTATCTTTTTATTTAACTATCATTTTAAATATAACTTAGCTTAAGTATCTTTTTATTTAACTATCCTTTTAAATATAATTTTGTTTAAATATCGCCTTGCTTAAATATCATTTTGCTTAACTATAATTTTAAATAGCATTTTTAAAATATCATTTTCCTTAAATATCATTGATTTATGGTAAAATAATCTCAAATAGAAATATCTTTCTGAAGAAAACACTAATGATATAAAGGAATAATTTCCAGCCAAAAAAGTCACAATTAATGAGAGAGAGCATAAATTGAATAAATATTAAAAGACACATCAGATCCCATCCACACAGACACTGCAAAAGATTCCAATTGCATTTAAGAATACATTTTAATCATTTTAGAAATGATAGCAAATGGTTAAAATTCATGATGCAATCCAGATGTTTGTTTTAAGACAAGTTTGAAAATATTAGCAATTTACTAGATTTTATAGAAACAACTTGTAGAGACAAATTCAATAAATATTTTATTTAATAACAAATAGGAATTTACCAGAATAATAACAGAGCATCTAAAATGCTGCTTGTCTTTTTATAAGGCACAACATACAGATAACTCCAAAGAATTTTACATAGTTTGGTTGTAACTTTAAAAGGTAATTCACATTTTAAAAAATTACATCAATAATAATTAAAAATATATTATTGAAAAGGATAATTAAAATTTGAATTAAAATATGCTGAGTAAGTGAAATTCTTAAGAATAATTATGAAAAATCAAAAAAAAATATATTTATAAAATTAGATAACAAATGTTTAACCAATCAAGTTCTTCACTGCAAAATGAAATGTGAGGAAAGAAATTTCACAAGTGAAAGAACTGGAAGGAAAATTTATATTAAATAAAAGATATACTATATATGGTGGCATACAAGGAGACTGGGCATATAAGATGAGCCCCAAATTTTCAAGTTAAAATGTATGTTTCAGGCTATATTTGCCATACAAGATGACCCTCCACCAAATCATATTTTAAAATGTATTGAATTTATTAAATAAATTCAGTAAGTATATACTTTCTTTTCACTCAAATTCTAATGTAAAAAGACAGTGGGGAGATATCGTCAATTAACTAGCACAATCTACAATATCTCTCGAGTGGATGCTATGTTTTCAGTAGGTTATTATGGTAGCTTGAATGACTTTTCTACACTAACCATCCACTCATCCCATTCTTTCCAAATGCGGTCTTTAAAATGGCTAGTTGAGACACACAAACAGTTGGGTTTTTGTTCAACTTCATTGAAAAATGGAGGCAAGGCAGTGACTAGCCTGCTGTTATAAATCTCCCGTGCTAACAATTTACCATAAACCACAGGATTTAAGGTTCACATTTTATACCTGGAGTATAAGACTGTCTCCTATTTTGGTGGTAGATTTTTTAATGTTAAAAGGTCACCTTGTATGCCAACATATACAGTAAATATTAATGAAAATTCATAATACTTGCTTATCAAATGCCAATTTCACAATTTCTCGGTCTTCAGGAACCAGGTAAGAATGATTGCATTTTTGTTGGTTGAGCACTTTGGAAGAAAGGGTATTTGACAGTTGCTGCTGCTATAATGCTAAGCTCTTTGCAATGAATAGAGCACTCAGACAGCTGATAATGCTTATATCATGTATATAATGCATTAAAAATTCCGTTTCTCCATAGTATGCACCAATAGTCTAGGAGTAAGAGTCTCTGACTGATGTCAAATCGATATAGCATGAAGCTATGTATATATATATATATATATATATATATATATATATATATATATCAAGTTTAAGGTGCAGTTCAATTTACATTACATGAATCATTCATACAAAAACAGATATAGAAGTTAATGATTTAAATAGCGAAGATTTATTCTCGCCATTTAAATCATTAACTTCTATATCTGTTTTTTGTATGAATGATTCATGTAATATATATATATATATATATATATATATATATATATATATATATATATATATATATATAAAATTAGGAGATCAACTGATTCCACTACTTTGGTTTCACCCTTTCAGTATCTTCAGGTGATTTCCTAACGCTTTATTACTTTTTTTTTTAAATTAATGAACACTTTATTATTTAAAAATAAATAAATAAATGCACGACTGGAAGTGTGATAGAAGCAGGGGAGGAGGAGAAAAGTATAATTCAACTCTGACCATTAACTTATATATATATATATATATATATATATATATATATATATATAGTAAGAATAAAGGCTAAAGCTTAAAATAAGCTAAAAGCTTAAAATATAAAATAAACTGAGTTCCCATTGCTAAAGTCTCTATTGAGAGTAAAATGCAAAAACTGGGAATTTCCTGTCCATATATAATATCAGTAGTACCCCATTTTTGGTCTGATCTGGCTCTTGTAAAGCTAGAGGATAGCAGGAGGAGTCAGGTACTTGCTTGAATAGTACAGAAAACTGACTATTTTTCCAGTATCTTTAGCATTGGATTGTATGTACGAGTTCCACTTAAGGTCTCGGCTGAGTTTAAGTCCCAACAGGCGCTTGAGGCTGTAACAGGAGCTGTAAAATGTTAGAGAGTTGTATCCCTTTAATTATAATATTAAGAAGAAACCAAGATAGTGTAATGAACATAAATTGCATTAATGCATGTGTCCGAGTTAGTTTAATAAAATCAAACACAATATATATATATATATATATATATATATATATATATATATATATTTATTTTTTTTTTTTCTAATCATTTCACCCTATGCAAGGTGGGAATGCCACTAGTAGACAGGGGGTTACAGAGAGTGAAAGTGGGAGATAAGTTTGGGTATAGAAGAGGTCCAATTAAAGGATAAAAGCTGAATAGGGTTCAAGAAGATAGAAAATGGTGATTGATGATGCATTTAAATTTTTGAAGATTATAGTTATTAGGGAAGCAAGGAAATGGAAGGAAGTTCCACAGATGGAAGTATGAGAAAAGACCCTGTTGGAGTAGAAGTGGACATTACATTTAACTATTTCAACAGTAAAAGGGTGGGACCTAGATGCCAATCTAGTAGCACGCTTAAACCCACATAGTTCAGGCATCAGGGAAAAAAGCTCATCAGATCAGTAGCCATGAAAATATTTGTAGAAAGGACAGAGGGAAGCCACATCACATCAGTGAGAAAGTGACTGAAGTTGAGATGCCAAGTTGGGATTGATTACATTGCAGATCCTTTTTTGGGATTTTGTCAAGAACCTTGAGATGAATAGCAGGAGCACCAGACCAGATATGGCAACAATATTCAATGCACAGAAAAATGGTAAATTTTTAAATGTGCAAGATGGACTCTGATGAGAAAAAACTTCTGGCATGACAATTTGACCCAACTTTCCTTGCAGTAAATGCAGCTATTGATTCAATGTAGGTGTTCCACTTCAAGTCAGTCAAAAACATGAGACTAAGAAGGCACAGTGAGATGCTCTCACAGATTTGTGCATCAACCATGCTGACAGTGGGCAGTAAAGTTTTTCTCTGGTGATTAACTGAGAGCAGTTTAGTTTTGGGAGCATTAAAATTTACAAGCCATTTCCTGCCCCAGTTAACAACTGATTGGAGGTCCTTTTCAAGAGCAGTGGTTAATTTTGTCAACTATGACAGATTTTGCTATTGAGACAGGAGTAAATGGTAGTGTCATCTGCATAAATGCCTATTTGGAAACTAATGATATCAGAGAGTTCATTAATGAAGATCAAAAACAGTGTAGGACCCAGGATAGAGCATTGGGGGACACACGTGTACATGTGAAAGGATCTAGATGAAAGCCTGTTCATGAAGAGAGATTGAATGTAACCAGCCAGTTTTTCCACCATTTTCTAGTGATAGGTCAGAGGAGAGATCTGCTATCAAGCCCTGGTCATCTAGCTTTTTGGATGACAAATAGCTAAAATAACTGGATACAACAGACCTCTGAGGAAGGATGGTATATATGGTTGAAACATTGTGATAAAAATCAAGCAAGATGAAAAAGAACAAGAATGCTTCACCTTCTACAATTTTTCAAATCCTCATCTGCTTCATATCTTCCCTAAGCCAATCTGAATCAATTATCACATTACTAAAATACCTTTTAATAATAGACAAAATGTTATAACAAATATCTCAATAATTTTATATACAATATTTTTTTTGAATAAATATGTAAAAAATTATTTATATTTATAGAGGTGTACAGAAATAAATTTCTATAAATCCATATAGAAAACTTCAACAAACATGGTCCTTTGTGCCCACAAAAATATGGAGTGTCAAAAAAACGCCTTTCCCATGACACCACTATTATTTTAACTACCTTCACTCCTCAGCAATGTTTATTGTTTTAAAAAGGGATGATTAAAATTGGAATAAAACCGAATGAAAGTGAATTTATACTTTTTTGATCTTGAGAATTTACAATAAAAATATTAATCACTGTTTATTAGATTGTTTATTTAGAAGAATAATTTTATATTTACAATGTTCTAAAAAACTAATACATTTATTAAGACAAATGCAATGTAATATTTATTTACCAATTTATAAAGAAATAAATATGGAAGCAATTTTTTATTCATACATTTATAAAGATTTACTAAATTATTCAAATATGTGAACCAACTCTAAGGAAATCCTTATTATTTACCATTTTATAAAGTTTGAATTTACCAATATTTTGTCAATCATTCCAATAAATAATATAATAAATAAATAGTGTAAATAAAGAATCTAATAAATAAATAGGATTTATTATTTTTATTGTTAATTCTCAAGAACAACAACAATGTATAAATTCACTTTCAGTATATATTTAGGTTTCGTCATTGCTTTTTAAAATAATAAATATTATTTTTGCTGTCAATTCTCAAGAGTAAAGAATTTTTTATTTTTGTTATCAATTCTCAAGAACAAAGAAAATGTACAAATTCTTCACTTTTATATGTTTAGGTTTTATTACAATTATAATCATTGCTTTTTAAAATAAACATCTGCGAAGAGTCAACATAGTTAAAATAAAAAGAGGTGTCATAGGAAAAACCGTCCTCTTGACACTCCATGTTTTTTTGTAGGCACAAAGGTCCATGTTTGTCAAAACTTCAATGAAAATCAATAATCAAGCCTTTCTTGCTCAAAGAAGTTCATTCCAGAGTTGTCTCCCTTATCAGGCTCTGTTGTCAGCAGTTTTCAGAAGAATGCTCGTTTGGTTTTTGGTTGCAAATAAGATGAATTTCTCCGTGATTCAACGTGAAGAAATCTTGAGGGGAAAGGTTTTGTTTCTCCATTTCTTCCCTAAGCTTCTCCTTTGGCTCCAAATAATGCTGTCAAATATTCAAAATAAAGAACAATGAAAAAGCAAGATGGAGGTAGATAAATCCAGTTAGAAGATTATGCAATGGGTTTGAAAATCTGTTACATTTTATGTGAAGAAATTATTTTTCAGGAAGATTTATAGTACAAATAATAATTTTCTGTAATTCTTCCACAAAATTTTCGTTGGAATGCATATAGTGGTGTATCTACTATGAAACTTGAGCTAATTCAAGAACGGCACCTGAAGGAACTTTTTTTAATGAAGGAACTTTTTAACAGAATCAATGGATTTTTTTTTTTTTTAAGTGTTTATTATTAACATAAGGTTATTTTAGTCAGTGTCAGTGCATACTAAAGCATTGCCCTGGACTCAGACAGTGTTTTATAATCCTTGCTAACTATTTCAATATTTGTTTTTTCTACCTATATTGATAGGACCATAAATTGCCAAGAGTAGATGTGCAGTCAGGAGGATGGAAAAAAATTGTAGATAAAAAAAAAATTTCTTGAAATAATTACAATAATCAATCTTAGAGAGTAAACTAGATGAAATTTCTTTTTTATCATTTCACCCAATGCAAGGCAATAATGCTACTAAGATGCAAGGGGTTACTGAATATGAAAGAATATGAGAAAAAGAAAAACATTATTAAGGAGAGAGAACAATAAACAAACAGGAATTAAGAAGAGAGAAGATAACGATTGACATTACATTTAAATTTTAATCGTTTCTCTCCACATATTGGAAAAGTTAAAGGGAGAGAAATATGTTTTGTTTTTTAAACCTTGTGGTTCATGAAATGAAACAGATGAACTGGCAAACTTTAACCTTCATGGCTGCAAAGAAAACGATCTGTGAAAAGGACGGTTTTTCACTTGACACTGCTATTATTTTGTATTCCTTCTCCTCCCTTGGAAATGTTTATTTACAAGATTATAAGAATATGGTCAACCAAGTACAATGCAATATTTACCATTTACCTTTTACAAAGATTTATTACTTACCATTTTATAAAGAAATAAACTTGAAAAGAAATCTTTTTATTAAAAACTTTATCTAATAATTTTGGGTATGTAATCCCGACAGAGTTATAAGTTATTGACATTAAACATCCATGAAAGTATGTTACGAAAATGATATCTGATAATGCATTTCACCTCTACGGCTACTTCAGATGGATAATGAAAGATGTGTTGTGTGTTTAGGCATTTGTGTGTGTTTAAAATAATTAAATCTTTTATTATTATTTTTCCCAGGGTGACATTGCTTAAGACTAAAAAGAGAAAGTAAATGAGTCACATTTTGAAATGCATTATACATACATATATATATATATATATGTATGTGTGTATGTGTAAGCAAATATATGGATATAGATCCAACAGTATGAAGAAAAATATATGGAAAAACAAAAATCCGAATATGCAAATATGCTGTTTTAATGTTGTTTCAATGTCGACGTCAGACGTTTCGGTCTAGTAGACCTTCTTCAGGACATAGTTATTAAAACATAATTAAAATTAGACGATATTCAAGTCAATATGAAAAGACAATAGACATAAGAGTAAGACTAATCAAAACAGAATAAATGAGATTTTTGTTTTTCCATATATTTTTCTTATATATATATATATATATATATATGTATATATATATAAAGAATGCCATATATATATAAAAAAAAGAAGGAAAGAAAGAATGAATGAATGAATAAAAGAAATAAAGAATGAAAGAAAGACAGATAGAAACTTTTAATAAATATATATGTGTGTGTGTGTGTAATAAATTTGGGTGTGTAATCCCGACAGTCTTGGGAAAAATAATAAAAGATTAAACACACAAACATTTTTCGTTATCCATCTGAAGAAACGCAGAGGTGAAAGGCATTATCAGATATCATTTTTGTAATATACTTTTATGAATGTATCTTCAAATGTCAAAAATTTATTAAAAAAAATTGCAAAATTATCAAAATATGTAAACCATGTACAATGCAATATTTTTATTTATCATTTTATAAATAAAATATAAGAATAGGAAAACAAGTTTTTGATTCATAATTTTATAAAATCTCAATGAATTATAAAGGAAAAATTTATTTCCTTATAAGTTAACAAATGATAATCATTGCATTGCATTAGTTGGTTCACATTTCTAGAATATAAAATTAATCTTATCTATTTTTGTGAGATGAGGTATTATGATTATTTACATTATTCAGACTGTTACCCTCATCTTCATTGCCATATTCACAACATTTCAGCCTCTATATCTCTGAGATGAGGTATTATGATTATTTACATTATTCACATTATTTGGACTGTTATCCTTATTTTCATTGTCATATTCACGTTTCGGCCTCTATATCTCTGAGATGAGGTATGACGATTACTTGCATTATTTACATTATTCTAACTGCTATCCTCATTTTCATTGCCATATTCACAATGTTTCGACCTCTATATCTCTGAGATGATGTATTATGATTATTTACATTATTCGGACTGTTATACTCATCTTCATTGCCATATTCACAACGTTTTGGCCTCTATATCTCTGAGATGAGGTATTATGATTATTTATATTATTTACATTATTTGGACTGTTATCATCAGTTTCATTGTCTTATTCACAACGTTTCGGATTTTATATCTCTGAGATGAGGTATTAACATTATTTACATTAATTACATTATTCTGACTGTTATCCTCATCTTCATTGCCATATTCACAACGTTTTGGCCTCTATATCTCTGAGATGAGGTATTATGATTATTTATATTATTTACATTATTTGGACTGTTATCATCAGTTTCATTGTCTTATTCACAACGTTTCGGATTTTATATCTCTGAGATGAGGTATTAACATTATTTACATTAATTACATTATTCTGACTGTTATCCTCATCTTCATTGCCATATTCACAACATTTTGAACTTTATATCTCTGAGATGAGGTATTATGATTATTTACATTATTCAGACTGTTATCCTCATCTTCACTGCCATATTCACAATGTTTTGGCTTCTATTAGGTTGGTGCAAAAATAAGGACGTAATAATGTTGTTTTTTTACGTATTTTTTATCGTCGAAAAACGACATTATTACGTCATTATTTTTGCACCAACCTAATACATCTCTGAGATGAGGTATTAACATTATTTACATTATTCTGACTGTTATCCTCATCTTCATTGCCATATTCACGTTTCGAACTTTATATCTCTGAAATGAGGTATTATTGTTATTTACATTATTCAGACTGTTATCCTCATATTCACTGCCATATTCACAATGTTTTGGATTCTACATCTCTGAGATGAGATATTAACATTATTTACATTATTCTGACTTTTATCCTCATCTTCATTGCCATATTCACAATGTCTCCTCAAGGACACATGGTTCAGTGGATAAAGGCATTGGTTAAATCCAGTGACTAGACCCAAACAGTTGTGAGTTCAATACTAGGCTACAGCAGTGGTGAACCAAAAAACTTGGAGAGTTAAGTTAAAGGGAAATAACTGAGATATTTGGAAGAGGCATGGCACGTGGAACTAGAACATTCTACCTTGGTGGATGAAATAAATGGTTCAGTTCAAAATTTCAGTCACCTGAAGAAGGCCATAGCATACAATGGCTGAAACATTGTGAATATGGCAATGAAGATGAGGATAACAGTCCAAATAATGCAAATAAAATTATGTTTGGAAATAAACCATTTAATAAATAAATATTGTTTAATACTTTTGTTGTAAATTCTCAAAGAATAAAGAAAATGTATAAATTATTTTCATATGTTTGGGTTTTATTAAAATTCTGATCATCGTTTTTAAGACAACAAACATTGCCAATTGAGTGAAACTTTGCCAAAAATGTACTTATACTTAGAATTGGAAAAAGATAGATGAATTTTTTCTGGGACTCTTAATGAGAATAAAATGGCCTGTAAAATTAGACACTACTTTTTTTATAAATTTCACTTATTCTCTTACCTCATGAGTTAATCTAAATGTCCCCCAATGAATTCCAATGGATTTCTCTGATCGAACATCCAGGTGGATCTGAACAGATTCTTCTGGTGCCACATGTTGTGCTTGTTTAAACCACCTGCAAATTTTTTAAAAAAAGAACAGAAAATGATTTTTATAAAATTACTAAACATGGCAGAGAATATTCTAGATGTTTATTAATCTTAGTCTGACACAAGGCCAAGTGGTAAAGAGAATTTAACTGACCTTTACCTGAACTTGAACACCAACAACAGTAAGTGCCAGAGGAATTTACACAACTATCTTAGCCATCAACAGACAGATTAAAGGCTACTTGAAAAGCCTAATTTCCTGAAAAAACTGTTTTAAGAAAAATATTTTATAAATTTCAACTGACAGTAATGTTGGAGTAATGGATAGAATCTTGGATTGAGGAATCAAAGAACCAAGTTCAAATTCCAGTCAAGTTCATTACATTCACTTCTGTGCTAATACCCTTGGGAGAGGTATGAATCCATCTCTTTTCTACCCACCTATGGATAAAATAGCAGGACAGACTGGGTCTTATAGCCTTGAATGGCATCCAGTCTAGGAGAAGGAAACTGAATTCAAACCACCTGCTGTCTTATAGGTCCTGCTCTTTAGACAAAAACTAGGAGGTAACTTCAAAAACAAATCCGTGTCTGAAGGAGGGATAGAGTAACCTTAATATCTCTGGTGGAAAAGGAACTGGCAGATCATTGCACTATACTGTCTTGAATATCCCCTTGAACTATAATTGCGAGACGGAGGAGAGTGTTGACGACTGCAGCAACGCAAAATGTGTTAAGTGATTAAAATGAATGAATGTTTTAACGGTAACTATTCTGTCAATGAAAGTTCAATGTTTCCTACAAGGACATCAAATATCACCATTACAGTTTCCTTTAAAGGAAAAAACCTGTCCTTTTATATATATTTTAAAAAAATAGTAAAACAAAAAATGTTATGAAATATTAAAAAAAAAAAAATTTTAAAAGAAAAAAACAAAAAAAATGATAAGAGAATATATATAGAAGTACATATGAAAAAATATATATAAAAAAGTTTTGAAATATTAAAAGTTGAAAATCAATATTATATATATATATATATATATACATACACACACACACACATATATATATATATATATATATATATATATATATATGCAAATTTTAAATATTTATGTGTATTTTGTTTGTATTTATTCGTCCCATAAAATGGGGGGATTGGGGGAGATAAAATAAGTCCAAAACACTTTCCCCTCCCCAATTTATAAGGTAGAAGCACACAAATGCATGCTGGGATTTCTTCTGAGCCACTAGAATAGACCAGTTCTTGGTTTCATCAGATTCAGTCCTGGTTTGTCTGGTCTTGAAATCAGAATATTATGTTCGCTTATTCAAACTTGCTATTATGTGTCAACTCCAATTCTTAATTTGTGAACTTTTTGCCTTATTACTGTTAATTTGCCTTGCATATATTATTTTTTACTCTGTTCTTTTCTTTTTTCTTGTTATTGCTTATTACAAACTTTGTCAATTCTGCTTGTTGAGAACTTCTGCCATTTAACCATGTCTACTCACTCTACATAATCAATTATTGCAAACCTCAATTATTGAAACAAAGGACATTTGTCCAAAATACTTCTACAAAGTTAAACATGGAAACAGCCCTAAAATAACATTATCAACCATTGTCACCATTACAAATATATAAATCATTACAATGATTATAAATATATACAATCATTACATTATTAGATGTACAATCATTACAAGTATATACAGTCATTACATCATTAAAAGTATATACAATCCACTGCAGATAACAGTATATCAAGCAACCCCAACCTTGAGATACATAATTTAGTGTCTTACCTTGGCTTATATGCTCCAATTGGAATTCCTGCAAGAGAAAAGGGTCCATAGCGATGTCCAATCTGTTTGAATGCTTCACAGTAGCCTGTGTCCCCAGCAAAGTAGAATCTCTGTGTTGGTCCAATCACGCACCAACTGCTCCACAAACTCTAAAAAACAGGAATCAATGAACTTTGTTTGTACAGAGAAGCCATAATATTAAAATGAAGAATTTAGGTCAATGGTAAGTTACCAAGGAAGAATATTTTTATTCCATCTGAATTTGTGAAGAAAATCTCAGTTTTGTCTAAAAATTGTGAAATGAAATATTTCATTATTTCTGACTAACATCATTATCACTGTTGGTCATTTGACCAAATTTTTGGTTTGGTTTCATGACATGTTTCATCAATCCAGGTTATTTAATGCCAAATATTGTCATATAATAGATAGGTAGACATAGGTCTTGTCTGCACGAGACTCCAAATGGTACACAGAGATTTGGTTTACACAAGAGTCAAAAAGGTAGACAAAGCTTTAGCTTGTACAAAATTAAAATAGTAGACAAAAGTTTGGTTTGCAAGAGAGGGTGAGTTAGTAATCAGGAAGGGCATCCAAACTTGTAAAACCTTGCCTCAAATTATTATGACAAATACACTGTCTGGCTGGCCCCACCTTGTCTTGTGCAAGATTAATGCCACTCCTCCCTCAACAAAAAAAAATGGCTATGTATGTATGCATGTATGTATGTATGCAACAATGATTTTTTTCCAGAAACGATACTACCATTTAACCCATAGTTGGGGAGGCAAGCAATGGATTCATACCTTTTGCAAGTGTATTTGCATGTAAGTGAATGTAACAAACCTGACTAGAATTTGAACATGGCTCTCCAATTTCTCACTCCTAATTCCTATCCATTACACCACCCGCACATCCACCTGATTTTCTTGCAGTGTATTGCTACTTAGAACAATCCTTCTAATATTACAATTAATCTTTGACCAATGAACAGACCTACACAACCATTCCTACAAGAAAATAAGTATACATCAAAATAATTCCTGAGATAATGACAATAATCAATCTTAGAAAGAACACTAGTTGAATTTTTTTTATCATTTCACCCCATGCAAAGCAATAAAGCCAATAAGACACAAGGGGTTACTGAGTGTGAAAGGCTATGAGAACAAGTGAAACATTATTAAGGAGAGAGGACAATAAAAGAACAGAAATTAAGAAGACAGAAGATAACGATTGACATTGCATTTAAATTTTTGAACATCAAATTGAGAATATGAGAAAAAGAAAACACTATTAAGGAGAGAGGACAATAAAAGAACAAGAATTAAGAAGACAGAAGATAATGATTGACAATGCATTTAAATTTTTAAAAAATCAAAGTTGACTGGAGAGCAAGAAGCTGGAAGAGAATTCCACAAGCAAGAAGTGTGATAGAAGGAACTGTTAGCATAGAACTTACAGTTACATCTAGCCATTTCAATTGTAAAATGATGAGATCTTGCCACCAATCTTGTTTTTCTTGTTTCTCTTTTTTTAATCATTTCCCTCCAAGCAAGACAATAAAACCCCTAGGATGGAAGGGGTTACTGAGTGCTAGAGAATATAAAAAAAACTACAATTAAGGAGAGAGGACAATAAAAGGGCAAGAATCAAGAAGGCAGAAGACAATAATTGGCTTTGCATTTAAATTTCTGAAGATCAAAGTCTATTAGAAAGCAAGAAGCCAGAAGAGTTTCCCAAATGAGAATTGCAAGAGAAGAAACTGTTAGCATAGAATTTACAGTTACGTCTAGCCATTTCAACTGTAATATGATGAAAGCTAGCTGACAATCTAGACAGTGCTTTAATTCATAAAGTCTGGGTACCCTAGAGGAAAGCAATATTTATTTAGAGTAATACAAATATGTGGCACAATGCTAAGAGTGGGGATAGGGGAAAGCTGGTTTTCAATCTATCTTATCTTAAACTTAGCTAGCCACAAACACTGACCCAAACATACCAGAGTATTCCTTACAGCAAAACAACAAATTCTTACTTACTATTCTTACTACAGTCACCATAATACCTCATAGTCTCTATGAAGTCCTAACTGGTCCCCTATGTACAATTTATCTGTTTGATAAAAGTAACAACAATAAGAAAGGAAACCCAAGAGGAAAGCACACCAGAATAATTACCATGAAAGTATTTATAGAAAATCGCTGAGAGAGGAAGATGGTTTCTGATGCTTCCATTATGTCTTCTAAAATTTCCATTATCTTTTCTTCGGATAAAAGATTTGGCACATTAATTCAGTCTCTTAAATGTAATTATATAAAATTATTAAGAAAATATAATAGAATGCCATGTCGGGCTGATGTATATGAGCTAAATATCATATAATAATCAAAATTGTCATATATTATCAATTTGCATTTATGTTTCATTCATAATTTAAAAAAAGAATTAACTATTACATTTTAAAATGCTAATTAATTATTACATTTTAAAATGCAAAAATGGTTCATAATATTTATAAATGAAAATTAATTAATCATCTTCATTTCCATCTTAAAATGTCCATTAGATATATATCTATATAACATTCGTCCTTCAGAATTTTTTTAAAAATGGTTGGATTATTATTTCATGCACATTTGGCTGTAATGCATGTGCATGGAGTATCTATATTTTTTATCATTTCATTCCAAGCAAGGCAATAAAGCCACTAGGATGCAATGAGTTACTGATTGTGAGAGAATATGAGAAAAACTACTATTAAGTAGGGTAGATGTAGAGTTAGTGGACATGGTTAAATGTAAAATAGATGACAGAAATGTCCAATCAACAGAATTGACAATGTTTGCAATAACAAAAAAAGAACAGGGAAAAAAAATAATATAAAGCAAGAAAACAAACATGATTAAGGCAAAGTAAATATAATATGGCAAAAAGTTCACAAACAAAGAATTGGGGTTGACACACAAGAGCAAATTTGAATAAACAAACATAGAGATCTGACTTCAAGACAACACAGACCAGGACTGAGTCAGATGACACCAAGAACTGGCCTAGTTTATTGGCTAGGAAGAAATCCCAGCATGCATTGTGACCTTCTGTCTATAAATTGGGGAGTGTAAAGTGTTTTGCAGTCATTCCTAGTTCTAGATTGGAACTAAGAGAGAACAATAAAAGAAGAGGAATCAAGAAGACAGTAGATAACAATTGACATTACATTTAAATTTTTAAAGATCAAAATTGACTGGGAAGCAAGAAGCCAGAAGAGAGTTCTACAAGTGAGAAGTGCAAGAGAAGAAACTATTAGCATAGAACTTACAGTTATATCTAGCCAATTCAAATTTGCAGGCAATCTAGTACTGTGCTTAAATTCATAAAGTCTAGATACCATAGAGGAAAGTGCATCAGAACAATTACTATGAAAGTATTTATAGAAAAGGCATAGCAAAGCTACATTACAGCAGTTGGAAGGCTGAGATGCCAGGTCAGGACCAATAACATTGAATATTCTTCTTCGGATTTCATAAAGGAAAAGTCATGTTATAATCCAAACAAGAAAGATGAGGATCCTACACAAAACTACTTACTCGATTGACTCCCAGGTAGCCTTTTCTTGAACTCCAATGCTGGCAAGGCACACATGCTACCTTGATCCCAATGTGATCAGCAAGTATTTCCTCTTGCCACCAGGTCATCTCCCTGACATTTGTACAACCAGATGCCTCCATCCATCTTTTATCTCCCATTGGAACAAACCACGTCAAGCTAGATTTGTATTTTTTCTGCAAATTTACAATTGTTTCATAATCCATGTGATCATAATGGTTGTGGCTGATGATCACAATGTCTATGGGGGGCAAATCTGAAATTTGGCAAGGGGCATCACGAAACCGTTTTGGCCCAATGAACTGGAAGGGAGAGCACCTTTTGCTGAAGATAGGGTCAGTCAAAATTGTGACACCATCGAACTTGACCAAAAGGGATGAATGACCAAGCCAAAGAGCACACATTATATCAGGTGGAGAGGAACGGAAGTCCTTGAAGTCTGGTTGCAATACAGGAAGATTTGTATCAAGATCCTGTCAAAAAATAAAAAACAGAGAAATAAAAAATATGCAACCAAAGGATGCATCTACTTGTTTAGTCAAGACAAATACGTAGGTCAAAATAAGTTCTCAGTCAGACCAGGAGTGATTCATTATACATAAAAACAGTCAGTTATGTGTGTGATACATGCTTAGGCAATCATGTATCTTTCAATGCCATGACTGACAAACTAAATTTTTTCCTACAGTAGGTTGATATTTTGTTCTGCAGTAGACCCGTTGCCATCCATGGCTATAGAACCCAGTCTGTCCTGCTATTTACCCATAACCGGGGGGAGAAGAAGAGAATTCATACCTTTCCCAAGGGTATTAGCATGTAAGTGAATGTAATGGATTCAAATGGAATTCGAACTTGGCTCTCCAATTCTTCAATCCAAGCTGCTAGCCATTACTCCACTGTGCCTCCTAAGTCAGTTATGTGCCATGCATGATACACACTTAGGTTATCATGTATCTTTCGATACATAACTGACAAGGCAGATTTTTTCCCCTAGTAGGTTACCATCTCTTTCTGCGGTAGACCAGTTGCCATCAAAGGCTATAGAACCCAGTCTGTCCTGCTATGTAACCATAACCGGGGGGAGAAGAAGAGAATTCATACCTTTCCCAAGGGTATTAGCATGTAAGTGAATGTAATGGATTCAAATGGAATTCGAACTTGGCTCTCCAATTCTTCAATCCAAGCTGCTAGCCATTACTCCACTGTCCCTCCTAAGTCAGTTATGTGCCATGCATGATACACACTTAGGTTATCATGTATCTTTCGATACATAACTGACAAGGCAGATTTTTTTCTCACAGTATGTTACCATTTCTTTCTGCAGTAGACCAGTTGCCATCCAAGGCTATAGAATCCAGCCTGTTCTGCTATTTACTATAGCTGTGGGGTGAAAAGAAGATGACTCATACCTTTCCGAAAGGTATTAGTACATAAGTGAATGAAATGGATTCGATTGGAATTCAAGTAACTTGTTGATTCTTAAATCCAAGCTGTTATCCATTACTCCACTGTACATAAAAACAAACATTTCAATATCAAAATAATTTACAAAATTTATGGATAAATATATTAAATACCATATTTGCCAGCCTATTAGATCCACCCACACAATGGACGCACCCTAATTTTTGGCGTGGAATATTTAGGGAAAAAAAATGTACACATCACAACCAAAAAAAGTTATAATCTTACCTTTATGTGACCTTCTCACTAACCATAAAGAAACACTTACAGTATTCACACAAATTATACAACTGGTACTTTTTGAATAGAAGTGGTTTAATTACCTGGACATTTGTTGGAAAAGTAGAATTTAATAACATTTCATGATGCATTTATTGAAAATTGTTTTCGTTGTTTTTCAGGGAGCAATATCTGCACATACAGTAAATTCTTAATAGCTACAAAGAAATCTATTGGCATCAGTGAACATTGGTACATATGGTAATAGGCATAAAACCTCCAGAAATATGGTACTTGTTGGTTAAAGAAGTCTCATAGCATACATGCAGAAAAATAAATTCCAATACCTGTAAATGAACAAAAACACACACACAAAGCAAGCAGCAACAAACCAGTCAAAGCAAATATTTCTGTAAAATCTAGAATTTCTACAAAACAAACAGCATAATATTGTGCAATTCCATACATTTCTTAATTTTTTTTTCTCTGGTGAATTTTTCAAGGATATTTTCATTAATATCTTGTTTGTTCACTTCCAGAGTTTCAGAGCTAAGCTCTATGTGCACTGATTTCTAGTAAACCCCACTTTTTTTGTGGTTTTCATGTCTGTCTCAGACACATATTTATTTTTAAAATCTGCATCCAATAAGCTGGCAAATTTGATATGTCTTATAAATAATTAAAAGAAATCACAACACCATGAACAGACACATGAAGACATGATATTTAAAAATGATGAAACTGACAAAGCAGAAAAATAGGACCACCATTTCATAAAAGTACCAATTTACTTACCTCTTGGTTCAGTATGCTGCTTTCGTCCGTATCATATAAAAAGTATTTACACAAATTAAAGAATCCTGGTTGTTTCCAGGTAGGGAAAGGATTTTCGTATCTTCCATTGACAAAAAGGGGTTTGGCATATTCATCTTCTGCCAGATCTGCCATTGTCTCCACAAGAATTTGGAAAATAATGCCAAAGCAAAGATTTCTTGGTGCAAGCAAATTGGTTCAACTAAAAATAAAGCTGAAAAGTAAATAAATAAAAGACATTTGTCATGCTACAGTTCTTAATTGCAATTAATTAATTAATTAATTAATTGTAGACATGTTTTTATATGCTACATTCAACTTTAACTAAATTTTTAAAATAAAAAAAATTGTTAAATTACAAAAATCTTTATACATACATATATATATATATATATATGAAGAAAAATATACGGAAAAAACAAACAAAAATCCTTATATGCAATTATGCTGTTTTAATGTTAATATGTCAACGTCGGACGTTTCGGTCTAATAAACCATCTTCAGGACATATTCATAAAATATAATTAACATTATCAATTCAACATGACAAAGACGATGGACATAAGACGATATAAGACGACAACGTGACCATGTTTAAACGGAACGCTGATCATATAAAACTTTCAGTTATCTGTTTGGATAAGTCTTGTTCTTATGTCCATCGTCTTTGTCATGTTGAATTGATAATGTTAATTATATTTTATGAATATGTCCTGAAGATGGTTTATTAGACCGAAACGTCCGACGTTGACATATTAACATTAAAACAGCATTATTACATATAAGGATTTTTGTTTGTTTTTTACGTATATTTTTCTTCATACTGTCGAATTTATATCCATATATTTGCTTACATATATATATATATATATAATATGTAAAGGGATGCACAGTATATATATATATATATATATATATATATATATATATATATAGTAATGACAAATTTGTGCTTCTTATAATATGTAGATGTAATTGGCCAATTTAAAATAAATTTACACATTCTAGGTTTAAATAAGAATTTAGGCAATTTCCACAAAAAACTCTCTACAACCGTAATCATGGCAATCTTTACAAAAAAAATCTCTACAACCCTAATCATGGCAATTTCCCCCCCAAAATCCTCTACAATCATAATCATGCCAATTTCCAGAAAAAATAACTTAACAACCCTAATCATTGCAAACAATTAGCTTAAAACTAGCAGATCTTTTCTTTTCATGTTGGGAAAAAGAAGTCCCACTTCATTTTTTATTTCTTAACATCTTTTCCATCATGCTTCCATTTGGTCAAAAGACTAGAAATATTATTAGACATATTATCAATATTATTATTTTTGTTGATTTTTAATCTCTTGAATTTCTTCCATCAGCCTATTATATATGTATGTATATATATATATATGTGTGTGTGTGTAAAAACAAGTAAACAAACTAAAAAGAGCTGTTTAAAAACGTGTGTATTAAAAAAAGTGCTCAATAACAAAGAAACACTAACCTGTAGAGCTATTAATAAATATATAGGTAATAAAATCTTTAGAAGCTGGATAGAAACACACCCATGGTTTTGACTTTTTATTACTCATCTATCTGTCTATATATATATATATATTATAAATTAATTGGTTTAAAATATGGTTTTTCCGCTACACAATTCTAACCATGTTTCAAAAATGGAAGGTCCGAATTTAATTTTGTAATTAAATTAAAGACCTTAGAAATGGGACTAAGGTCTTTAATTTAATTACAAAATTAAATTCGGACCTTCCATTTTTGAAACATGGTTAGAATTGTGTAGCGGAAAAACCATATTTTAAATCAATTAATTTATAATATTAATGCTCTGTAACTTTACATTGAGCACTATTTTGTAAAAATAAAAATATCTATAAGAACACCGGATTATATATCTTACTGTTCTTTCTTTATATATATATATATATATATATATATATATATATATATATATATATATATATGTATATGTATGCATGTAAATATCACAAACAGCAGAGAATTTTTATTAGGTTGGTGCAAAAATAATTTCGTTTTCTCACGTAGTAACATATGTTAGAAAACGAAATTATTTTTGCACCAACCTAATAATTTGTTTCATGGCTTTTTGACAAAAGAAATTTAATTATTTATACTATTTACATTGTTTGGACTGTTCTCCCCATCTTTGTTATCATATTCACAATGTTTCGGCCATTGTACACTCTGGCCTTCTTCATTGGGCCATGTGCATAAAACTGTTGGTTGAATCCAGTGAATTGACCGAAAGAGTTGGGATTTCAATACGTGGCTACAGCTGAGGTGAACAAAAGCTTGGAGAGTTGAGTTAAAGGGAGATAACAGATACTGAGACATCTGTAAGAGGCATGGCACATGGAACTAGAACAATTTAGCCCCAGTGGACAAAATAAAGGGTTCAGTTCAAAATTCCAATCACCTAAAGAAGGCTGGAGCATACAACAGCCAAAACATTGTGAATATGGCAACAAATATGATTCTGTCATTCCAGAAAGTAGCTGACTGCTTCTGCTATGATTTATCTTTACAAGAGTCAGATTAAACTAAAAGTGGTGCATTGCGGTCTCTGGGCAAATATTTGGCCTGATCCAATCATTCCTAACAAAACATGTATTAAAGATAGTGTTGAATGGACCTTTCATATTAATGCAGAGCTCGCACTGGACTCTATCCTCAGACCTATGCTGTTCGTCAACAACTACCCCATCCCTCGATGTCATTGGTTCCCATCTAGGTGTCTATGCAGATGACACAACCATTTACTCCTTAGTAGCAAATCCGACAGATCTGACAAAGTAAAATTGGCAAATGCTCACTAAAAGGACCTCTAATCAGTGGTTAACTGGAGCAAGGATTGGCTTATAAATTTTAATGCCTCTAAAGCAAAACTGGTTTTATTCAATCACCTCAGAAAAGCTTTTCTGCCTAATGCTAACCTTTAGATGAGCAACACTTTGCACCTTCTTCAGCTCAGGTTTTCCACTGACCTGAAGTGAAGTGACTATATTGAATCAATCGCAAGATCTAATGCTAGGAAAGTAGGCTCACTGTGTCGTACTAGACAATTCATCTTGCCAGAATCCCCTTTGCACATTTATAAATCTACCATTCATCCATGCACTGAATACTGGTGCTATATCTGGTCTAATGTTCTTGCTGTACATCTTGAGATTCTCTACAAAATTCAAAAAAAGATCTCTAATGTAATTAATCCTGATTTGGCATTTCCGCTTCAGTCACTTTCCAATTAACGTGATGTGGCTTCCCTCTGTCTTTTCTACAAATATTTTCATGGCAACTGTTCTGACAAGCTTTTGTCCAGAGTTCCTCACCTATGTGAATTTAAATGTGGTACTAGATTAGCAACTAAGTTTCACCATTTTATTGTTGAACAAGCTAGATGCAACCACAATTTCTATTCTAACAGTTTCTTTTCTTGCACTTCTCACCTGTGGAACTGCTTTCCAATTTCTTGCTTCCTTGCCATCTACAATCTTCAAAAATGTAAATGCATCGTCAGTTGCCATCTTATGTCTTCCTGTTTCCTATTTTTTTCCTTTCCTCACTTCTCATTAAAATCTCATTCTCTTTCACTTCCTGTAACCCTCTTGCATCCTAGTGGCATTATCACCTTGCTTGGGGTGAAATGATTAAAAAAAAAGTTAACTATGCTTATTATTGTGCTAGGTGCACCTTCAATAAGCTATTATATTCAAGCTAATTGCAATCAACAGTAGACTAAGGGTCCTGTTAACCAAAGGTATTGATGATTTGAATTATAATTAATGTAAATATTTAAGTGTTAAAAAAAAAAAGAATTTCTTGAAATTTCATAAAATTAAATAAATGGGGAGGGGAGGGGAGGGGAGGTAACAGATTTTAGAAAAAATAAATTTTTACCAAGTTATTTTAAAAAATAAATTTTTCAAAAGTAATTTATATAATTTCTGAATAAGTCCTGAAAATTTCATTAAAATCTGGCAATTATCTGATTTTTGAAAGAATTTCCAAATCAGTGTGTTTTTTACCATTAAAAAGATGCCAAATTTCATTAAAATCTGGCAATTATCTGATTTTTGAAAGAATTTCCAAATCAGTGTGTTTTTTACCATTAAAAAGATGCCAAATTTCATTAAAATCTGGCAATTATCTGATTTTTGAAAGAATTTTCAAATCTGTGTTTTTTACTATAAAAAGATGCCAAATTTCCTATAAAAATGTAAGATCCCACATTTATGCCAGGAAAACAAAAGTTTTTTTAACCAAAATTTCTTAGATTCTAATTCTAAGATTTCTAGATTTCTGTCTATATTTCTGAAATGAACTATTGTAACTATTTACATTGTTCTGACTGTTGTCCTCATCTTTATTGTCACATCCACAATGTTTTAGCCATTATATGCTCCGGCCTTCTTCATGGAATTTTAGGTAGATTGTTCTAGTTCCACATGCCATGCCTTTTCTAAATGTTTCAGTTTATTCCCTTTAACAAGTAAGCTCTTTGTTTTTGTTCACCTGTGCTGTGGCCAGGTATTGAACTCTCAACTTTTTGAATCTAGTCACTTTTTGGATTAATTCAACCAACGCTTTTATCCACTCAGCCATGTGTCCTTGGGGACACATCAGAGTGTACAATGGCCAAAATATCAGGGATATGAAGATGTCTGAACAATGTAGATAAAAATAGTGTAAAAATAGTTCTAAAAAGGATTTTTAAAATAATTTTTACATTAAAAAATCCTTTGTCTTTCCCTGTAATAATAACAAAGATTTTGATGATAAAACTGTTTTTATTAAGTTTGTAGCATCTTTTCATCATGTGTCCTCATTTTATTTAGCAAATCTTTGGATTGGAGGTACCTAAAAAAGTAGTAACAAGAGTTCAATTATGGTGATCTGATTGTCCAATGAGACCATAAGTGTACTTATCAAAATATTAAGATGAGATTGCATCACTAATTTTTAGTTGATAAGTGTTATAAAATAAAACAAGTCATATCTCAGCTGATTTACAGGCAAATACTCAAGAGCGAGAACCGGATGTGAACGGGACAAAGCCCCGTCACAGAATGAACATTATCTTCGTTTGCAAATGTTCCCGACACTCGAGTTCCGGTCGAAAAATAAAATAATATTTAAAGTGCTCTATTTTTCGTCCAATAAAAATGCTTCCCTCCTAATTATACTCGCTTCGTTTTTCGAGCCTGTTAAGCCATAAAAAACGCTATAAAAGGGGTCATACGGAAGTTCAACAGGCAGTCAACAGGTGACCAGTGTAGAGACCTGTCACGGTCAGACCGAGCGACACCAGCTATCAGCAGGGAGTGCCAGCGTCAACATGTGTGAACCACTATGAGAGATCGACCTAGATCCGAAGCCGGCTCATGAACTTTACCACAAGGGAGCTGTCCCAAACCCTCACGTTCCTGTTGAAATAAACCACGTAAATCTATTTCTGCTGTTGTCGTATTTCTTTCTTGCAACCATACGCTTGTCTATAACATTAGGCTTATACCATTTTACAATCAGCTGTTTTTTTTGGGTTCTTTTTTTGGTTTTTTTAATTCGTCATTTTCTTCCAGGACCATGTGCCCAGTAAATGGTAACCAAACCAATATTTTTTGTTTTTATTTCATCAAAAGCTTAATGAAAACTTTAACTTGCTTAAAGTGAGACGTAATTGAGATACAGCAGTTTGATTGGAGAGATCAGCACGTTCCCCAGACCTCATACTTGCCGATTTCTTTCTTGGAGACTCATTATTTCATTTATTGTGAAAAGCCTTGTACTATTCAGAAATTAAAAAGGTCCAAATCTTCACTGCAAAGTTTGAGGAACTTAATATCAAACACTATAAGGAGTGTGTGTCATTCTGTGTCTGCTCCACTGTAATTGCATACTGATCATGAAGAAACTGAAATCAAAAAAACTGTTTGGTATAGTTCCTTAGTAATTTCCTCTGTTTTTTGTTGATTTCAACTTTATTGTACACTGTGTACTGTACTGTAAGTAGTGTACAAATGGCAAATAAAACAACTTTATTTTCAAATTAACGTAATTCTTTCAAATTTATACTTTAAATCAGCTAATATTCATCAAATAAAGTTTCAGAAAGTATATTTTATTTTTGGAAGATAAAGAAAAATACATTGTGATAACTTCTTTAACGTGCCATGTCCGGGAGTAGGTGATCATGGCCCTCCACATCTTCCTGTCCCTTGTAGCTCTTAAGTTTTGTATTTTTGTAATTTCTCCCAAACCCTGTTCTACCATCCATTTGCTCAAGCCCAGTATGTTATGCACTACTATCATCTGTCCTGTGAGTATCAGATTTTCCAAGCCCTCTTTCCTTATTATGTTTCCCAGAAATTTCAAGTGCTTCTTCCTGATGTTAAGTACAACTTTCCTCTGACTAAAAAAGCGCTAATCAGCTATTTTTAGCCAAAAAATAAGTGAACCAGACTCCAATCAATATAATTTCTGTTTGAAATACGCTATTACTTTTGGTTAGTGGAAATAGTAACTTTCAACCCTTTAGATTCCAATTAAAGCTAAAATGAAAGTTTCAAAAAAAGCTTTTTAATTTTCAAAATCCATTTTTAAACCTTAGGTATCGTGAATTATTCAACAAATCAAACTAACTGTAAAAGCAGGAATCAGATTCTATTTTTGACTAGTTGTCTTTGAAGTTGTTATCGTTAACTGGTCTGTTGAGAAGATGAATTGAAAAACCTTCAAGAGATTTTGAACATAAAACCAATGAACGTAGGTTTTTAAAAAATATCATTATCAGAATAATACTCATCAGGAATATAAAATGAGGTAACTAAAAAAAAGTCATTTAAAACTCGGTAGATATATAAAAATTGTAATTAGCAACATCTTGAAGTAGAAGCTTTTTAGCGCTGAAAACGTTTAGTGAATTAGTGGATGGTTATAAGCGAGAGGAGAGATGGGATGTGCTTATATAAAAATTAAATAATCACATTCCATCCCCCTTTCACAAAAACATAAAACAAGAAAGCTATTTTAAAAAGAACTTTTTTGATTGACTAATTCGAGTGACCTATTATGCCCCATCATACAACACATCTAGAAACAAAAAAATTTCGATTTTCTGATTTTAAAAATCAAAACTGTCGAACCTAATTTTTTTCAAACTCATTATTATCATTATATTTTAATTTTCGTGTCATGTCTTTTTAAGGTTGAAAATGAAATCATATTATTGCGAAATTAATTAATGAATTTTAGTTTATAGCTTGTGACTTTGTTGCCTTGTTTGGCATGAAATGATTATTAAAAATTCGAGCACGTACCTCTTTGATTCCGAAGTTCCTGCTGCTATTTCCATCTCGAAGTACCAAATAATTGGTGAATGTAAACGTTCTGTGGCAGTGCGAATACTTCTGCTAGAAGTGAAGAAAAAAATAAGACAATCGAAGAATCGACTTCAGTCCATTTTAAAACCAAACCTAAAAACTTGTCCTACTCCGAAAGCAAGTTCCTGCGATTAAAAAACAAAATGAAAATAACTGGATCTTTGGTAAAGGGAAATAACCCAGAACTAAAAAGAGTTGCTTCCCTTCGTTCCTGAAACTCAGTAAAAATCGTTCGAACACCACCGAGGACAATTTTAACCTGACGTGCCCCATCTCTTTTCAAGATGGTTCTGTTCTTTCTCCTACGTTAGTTGCCCTACCAAGGCTAAGGAACTATCATTTAGCGGTGTTTGAATTCGAAGTTTCGCTTCTCTTTGCAGTCCCAGACAAATCTAACCTGTTTTTATTTAATCTAGACAGGGAAAGACGAATTCATATATTTTCCGAGGGTATAGTATTTAGTTACACTGAAACATATTTTGTCAGGATTTGAACTCTACATGTCATGTCCAATTTTCATGACTCGACCCACACATAAACTTTTAGTACAGAACAAGGCCAAACAGAAGGAATTGGGGGAAAAAAAGATTATGTTGCACCAATCTTCAACCTGGGGAGAAACTTTACAAATCAATACACGAAATCCAAGCTTTTACTTCTATTCAAATGCATATTGCTGGCACCAATATTTATTAAACAATTATTTTTTTACCATTTAACTGAAACATTTTGTAAGTATTTTGTGTTAATGCACTTGACTTTAGCCCATTAGGTGGTGCTGCTTAAGCCTATAAAAAGAAAAAACTTTTCTTTCCTCCTAAACATTTTCTCCCTCTTGCTACAAGATGTAGTAGCACATAAGTAAGGTGTCTCCACTAGGCTGTGTTCTTTTCCCCCACTCCACTGACTGTTGAACTCACACATGCATATCACACACACAAACAAGCACTTTCTTAATAGCTAAGTTTTTAATGTCTTTTCCTTTAACATTTGTCCATATTTCTAAGATGAGGAACTGTAACTATTTACACTATTAAATTTCCATTGTTTAGACTGTTGTCCTCTTTATTGTCTCATTCAGAATGTTTCGGCCATTGTATGCTCCTGCCTTCTTCAGGTGATATTTGTTGAAATTTCAAACCAAACCCAGAGTAGTCAATCTGTATGTTACCGTTTCTGAAGATGGGTTCAATGACGTTTGTGTAGACATTCTTCCTATGAGAACAACACTCTGAACAATGTAAATATAGTAAATAAATTTTTCCTTTACTTTACAGTTATGTACACATTAATGTAATTCTTTTTTTTAAATACATGCATTTAATTGTCGTTGGTTTGGATTCCATGTTTTTGTGTATTACTTATTTTTATCTGGACTCACACGAGTCTGCCAAATATTGTTCACGAGACAAATATACCAAGCTCCTTTAAATATATACTGAAAAACATCCACATCACACAACACGCAAATGGTAAATGGCAATTACAGTATCTTCCATTTTAATAACCAAAACATTTCTCACATATCAAATACTGAATTATTTGATACAAAAGTCTTGAAATAAAACAAAAATAGCATCCAAAATGTAATATAATTTGTTTCATGTAACAAAAATATGAACCATAAAGAAATTCATACAGAAAGGGACATTTGAAATTTCCAAGACACATAATGAAGAAAAAGGTTTGGAGAATCTAACACTTACAGGGCATATTGTAGGCAAAGAGAAGCAGGGAGAAACAGCGAGTAACCTACTTAATAACTTCATGTGGGTGGAGAATAGAACGAGTAAAAGGTGAAAAGTCAGAGGAATAAATGGGAGGAAGCTGTAGAGAGCCATGGTCACCAACATACAGAAGAAGAAGAAGAAAGGAGATTGCTCCAGCTTATTTTTATTTATGCTATTTAAATTCGAACCATTATCTTCATCTTTGTTGTTGTTATCACATTTCGACTGTTGTGCTCTCTGGCCTTCCTCAGGTGTATATCAATCTGGGTAACCTACAGGGAATTAATTTCTGGGATGAGGAGTTATCATTATTTACACTATTTATACTTGGACTGTTGTCCTCATCTTTGTAGTTGTTATCATAACGTTTCAGCCATTGTGCCCTCTGGCCTTCCTCAGGTGTAGATCAATTTGGGTAACCTACAGGGAATTCTGAATGGAACTCTTGGATTTATTTCTTATTGCTCACAGTGAACTTTTAGGCGTCACAGTGGAGCAATGAGTAAAGATTGAGGAATTGTAGTGGAGTTCAAATTCTAATCAGGTTTGTTAAATTCACTTACATGAAAATACCCTTGAGAAAGGTATGAATTCATCTCTTCTCACCTCTCTACAGCCTAGCTATTTGCAAATATCAGGACAAACGGTGTCCTATAGTCTTGGGTGGCAACTGGTCTATGAGAAGGACTACTCTGAATTCAAAATGTGTGTGGTCAGTGATTAAACTGGCTCCCTCGCCAGACCCAGGAGAGGAGGGGTTTCCCTAACAAGAATGAGAAGCGCTTTGTTTTGGATTTATCCAAGAGGAACACATATTGAAAAATCACTCATGTGTGAAGCAATTGGGACATCTACCTTTTCATAACTTGAAATGATTCTGTTTATTCTTTATAAATTATAAAATCAAAACAATATATTTTCAAACAATAAGAACAGATTATTTCCACTAATGCATATGAAGCGTTCAAAATAGATTATAATTCCTAAACATTCGAGACAAATGCTGTAGAAAATTCTGTCGTCCAGGATTTTTATATTAAAAATCTGAACGTCCGCATTTAAAACAATAATAAAATAAAAATAAAGAAAACATGGGTATGTGTGTTAAATAAATCATTTGTACATACAAACATATGTACATTAATTCCAGACTCTGTGCATCCAGCTTGGGGTTGTGGAGCCACATCCGAGTTCACAGATAAGAGGCAGATATGACACGTCATCTTTTGATTCGAAGGACAACTGACACACAACACATTAATTCAAAAGAGCCAAAATATAGTGAAAATGAAAAGCAGACAGAGCAGCCACCTGCTACTGATAATGGTATCCACTTCTGTTAGTCAAAGAGACAACGTTTAGTGTACCGTTACTATACAAAGACAGCATATTGCTGCCCTGCCAGAACAGAACCTGTACGAACACCAGAACATCTGGTTATGAAGAAAATATCTACCAGTTTCCCCATGAGATAGTCAGAAAAGTGAGGTGAGTGGTGTTAGCTATGCAAATGATTCCTTTGCGAGTCAACCAATAAAGTTTTAGGCTCCTTTTTCTAAAGAGGCAGTTTGCAGTGTTGACCACATAATGGGATCACAGTGTGTTATCAAGGATTTGTGTTTGTGTTACTCAGCATCGTTTGAAATTTGTTCATGTTTGTACTTCTGATATGTCAGATGCGTTTGTCCCATATGTGTGGTGTTCCCCTATGGATGTTTTGTTTGTGCACTGACTGTTGGAATCCAGTGTTTGATTCTGGAGCTGCTGATTTTTTTCAGCCATCTTTGTTGGCAGATACCCAACCAATAAGAAGAAAATCTACACAAAAAGGAATAAAAATAGTCTTTATCTTAGTTAAAATCTTTGGGTAGTTGGTTCACAGAAAAATCTGTGGTGTACAAAAGATTTTTAAATAGTTGGTCTATAGAAAATTCTGTGATTCAAAAAAGACTTTTATCATCAGCAAAGATTCACTGTCTTTGTTGTTGGAAAGGATTCAGTTGAACTCACCAAAATCATTTTTCTTTCAGCATGCACTGGAAGGTGGGGAAGCTATGTAAACACATCTTCTCTTTGGTTTGGAGACAGCTGCATCTCTTTCTTAAGAATCGAAATCTATGTTTTTGTAAAAAAAAAATTCTCAAAAGTAGGCACGAGAAAAATAGGGTTTTAGTTTTCTCTGATTGGTCAAATATTTCATTTGGTGATCTTAATTTCTGACCAATACACACTTTGATTTAAACAGTGTATATTATGGAATCTTTTTGACATGTCTGTACTCCTAACGTTTACACCTGAACTATGAAATTTTATTCACTATTTATTTTGTTTTATTTAATTTTTCTCCTCTCCCGCCATAGTAGATAGGTTCATCTATCATCCAGTTCATGCTCCTCCCCAGTCTTTTGAATAGGAGCAGAGCTTTATTCCTTGTTTCCAGTTAAGGATTAGTTTTCCAGTCCCCTCTAAAGTTTGCTTCAGCTCTATACTCCTAACACTTGTTCTTTCCTATGCTAATACAACTCCAAACAGTACCTTGGGACTTATATTGGGTGAACTTTAGTAAAAAAAATTATCTGTTATTGGGTAGAAAATTGAACAAGATATTGCCATAAGCCACCAAGTGTTCCAAGAAACCTTTCCCAAAGAGAAACTCAGTCAGTTATGTGCCATTTGGGATACATGCTTAGGCAATCATGTATCTTTTGATACATGACTGACGAGGCAGATTTTTTTCACAGTACGTTGCCATTTCTTTCTGTGGTAGACCAGCTGCCATCCAAGTCTATAGAACCTGGTCTGTCCTGCCATTTACCAATAGTTGGTGGGAGAAGAGGATTCATACCTTTCCCCAGGCTATTAGCACATAAGTGATTATAATTGATTTGATTGGAATTCGAACTCAGCTCTCCGATTCCTCAATCCAAGCCACAATATGATCTAGAGTTGGAATGAAAGCAGTGATGGCACCAATCCTGAATCCATCATGAAAATTCAGGATGTAGAATTAGTAAATACCTTGGCATCAGTTATAACAAATTTATTCTAGAAATTAAGGAAATTGGGCAAACATGGATTTTCATGCCTACAAAAAAACAAAAGGACAGTTTTTCTCATGACACTGTTTTTATTTTAATTTACCTTCATACTTCAACAATGTTTATTCTTTTGATAAGCGATGATTAGAATTGAAATAAAATGAAAACATATGACAAAAGTGAATTTTTACATTTTCTTTGTTCTTGAGAATTGACAACAAAAATAATAAACACTATTTATTTATTATATTGTTTACTGGAATGATTGGCAAAACATCGGCCAATCACCAATTCATTCAAACTTTATAAAATGGTAAATAATAAGGATTTTCTTAGAGTTGGTTCACATATTTTAATAATTTACTAAAGGTTTATAAATTTATGAATAAAATATTGTTTTCACATTTATTTCTTTATAAATTGGTAAATGATAAATATTGCATTGCATCAGTTTTAATTGTATTAGTTTTTAGATTGTTGATGCATATATAAAAAAAAATTGAGAATTTCTTTATTTGTACACTATATACAGCCAAACAATTTCATTTAGAATTTCACATATAACTAAAAATATATCTGTAGAAGGACAATATAATTAAAGTGTTATGATTCAGAATGGTGATGACATTTCTTCATTCTAAAAAATAACCTTCCTATCAGTGATGATAGAAAAGAAGGATATTTCAGCATCCTAACCCTCATCATTATAAAGAATGACCCTTCCACCACAAGAGAGTTAGTGAAGTAGTGTAGACTAAGGTACCCATAGCAGTAGTCAGTAGTAGAGTAGACAAGTAGGCAAATAGCAGTACAGAAAATATCAGCGCTCTGGGAAGTTCAAAAACAGATGATGTCAAATGCATCCTCACAAACGAAATTCTCAGAACCAAACCAAGTGAGCACTGACTTTTAAACAAAAGAGACACTGAGAACATTTTTGCACACCCTATACCAATATTCTGTAATTTGCATCACAAGAAGAAAATACAAATTCTTACTATTTATTGACCTATCTACTGTCTGATTTCTGCTGGGTATATTAAATAGGTCATCTCTTTTTCTTCTTTCCTTCTCTCTTCCTTTCCCCTCTGACCACCACTCATATCAAGACTTACACCACTTTGTTTTGTTTTCCACCTTCCCTTTCTTTCTATTCATTTTTTTCCCGTTTTTCTTCCTTTCTTTTCCGCCTTCTTGTCTGTTATTTATTTAAAAAATTTATCATCCATTGACTGTTTGAAAAATCCTGTAAATTTAATTTTACAAAGTGAAAATGATCATTTAAATATCTTAATTCTGATTAATTGTATGAGATATATATATATATATATATATGTATGTATGTATATAAAATATCCAAATAACAGATTAAAAATCCACAGTTTGTAACATTTACATTTTAAAAAAAGGTGCTCAATACAAAGTAGAGCAAAATATTATTATAACAGATTATAATAAAAATATTTTACATTGCTACACAAAAGCTTTCATGTTTCAATACTATGATTGTACTTTCTCAGGCGATGGTTGGTAACTTGTGATAAAAATGATTTATTAGGGAAATTTAAAAACAAATCATTACCTCTGTTATGCCCCACCCTTAACTTCCAAAAAGAGATAACAATTTGTTTTTAAATTTCCTTAATAAATCATTTTTATCACAAGTTATCTACCATGGCCTGAGGAAGTACAATCATAGTATTGAAACATGATAACTTTTGTGAAGCAATGTAATATGTTTTTATTATAATCTATTATAATAAAAATATTATAATGTATATATTTTAATAAATATACATATTATCCCTCATTGATATCATGACTTGGCATAATGTAATATATATATATGTGCAATATATTATAATTATATATATATATGTATATATATATAATATACATATATATATGTATATATCAAACACAAAATCAACACAAACCTTTCACAATACATTATTGAATTTTATTAAAAATATCAAAGCCTCATGAGAGTGTCTGAATTGTGAAATTTCACCAGATATTTGTTTGTGTGAAAAAAGGGTGATTTAAAAAAAATTGTTTAAAACAACAATTAAGTTAATTGCTAGCAGTTTTCAAGTTTTTTCAGAGTTGTCTCCCTTTTCATTCTCCCATTTTGTCAGCAGTTTTCAGAAAAAAGTTCTTTTAGTTTTTGGTTGCAAATAAGACGAATCTCTCCATGATTCAATGTGATGAAATCTTCAGGGGAAAGATTCTGTTTCTCCACTTCTTCTCTGAGCTTCTCCTTCGGCTCCAAATAATGCTGTCAAATATTCAAAATAAAGAACAATGAAAAGTGTTAAATTCAAGCTTGAAGTAGAAAAGCATAAAAAACATCATCATCCCAAAGACATTTCAGATGAATATCCTCACCTTTATTGTTTTGAGCACGAAAGTATATATTTTAACTTTCAAGTATGAGTTGCATCTGATCAATATTAGAAAAGTTTTTTTTTTCTTTTTCTTGGCTTAAATCAAAGAAGAGTGAAGATTGGAAGGGTACCATATAATCTGATCAAAGAATTGACTTGTTCATTTCTGTTTTTGGAAGCAGTAATAAGATAAAAAGGCTAAAGCTAAAGTTTTTCTTATAAATTTTGTTCTAGAATAAAATATGAACTTTTCCTGGTGTTTTATAAGCTGTGGTGATAGTGGGTTTTGTTAGTTGAAACTTTACTGCTTCCTGAAATGTAAATACATAAATAAAGGCATACAACAAAAATATCCAGTTACATGTCTTTCTTTTTAATTCAAGCTGGTGACAATCCATCATCACTGAGCAAACCCTGAATTTTCACCTCTCGCAATGAATGAGTGTTCTCTGAGGGATGCCTCGTCCCTTCAACTCCTATTGGGAGTTCAACCCAGACATTAAGTGGAACTCGTACATACAATCCGTCACTAAAGATACTGGGAAAATGGTTGATTCCCTGTACCACCGCAGTAAGTACCTGACTCTTCATGCTATCCTCTACCATTACAAGAGCCAGATCAGTTCAAAAATGGAATATTGCTGCCATATATGGACAGGAGTTGCCCAGTTTTCACTTTCCACTCTCCATAGTTCAAAAGCATCGCCACATCCTTGTGGGGGAGGTATTATTTTCCACCCTACAACCACTTTCCCAGAGATAAAACATTGCAAGGCTCTCACTTCTTTATCAATATTTCCATGTTAAGTTCTCAGACATACTACATTCCTTAGTTCCACAAGTTCTAACCTTTATGGCTAAGACCCACCATACCATGCACATTGTAGAGAACCACCCACATTCCTTTCATATTCCATTGGTGAGATTAAGTTCCATTCAAACAGCTTCTTTCCATGAACTGGTGCTTTGTGGAATTGATTCCCAAGGGGATGCTTCCCGATTCCTATAATTTTAACTTTTTAAGTCTAGAAGTTAACCATTATCTTCTCCACATATCCCTATAAACTGTGCCACTTACTCTGTAACCCTCTACCTTGAGTAGCTCTTGGGCCTTGTACAGGGTGAACATCATTGTAAAAATAAAAAAGAAATAAAAGTCGAACTTGAAGTGAAGAGATCATGTTGTGGCTTTTGGTTTGAAAAATACATCAGCCCAAATTGTGATAAAATAATTCAAAGAAATGTCATGAGATTTGTTAGAATTTCAAAATATTCATTTTCATCATTTTAAAAAGAGTGCCCTGTTCATAATATCAATACAGTGTAAAAATGATCCCTGACTTTTTACAGAGTTATCTGAACTTAGTTGTTGAGTCATTTTTTAACAAAATCATTTACTATAAAAAAAATAAAAACATCTATCCTCCAGGATCCTCTTATCAAGGTCTCATCAATTCACAATTGAATTGGCTCTACACTAAATTTATTTTATCACACTTTTCACTTGTAGAACTCTCTTCTGAATTCATGCTTTCAAGTCAAATTTGATCTTTGAAAATTTAAATGCAATGTCAATTTTCTGTCTTCTTGATTCCTCCTATTTTATTGTTTTCACTCCTTAATAATGTTTTCTTTTTCTCATATTCTCTCACACTCAGTAACCCCCCCCTTGCATCTTAGTGGCTTTATTGCCTTGCTTGGTGGTGGAAAGATCAAAAAACAAAGAAATATATAGTAATAAGTGATTAAAATTTGAATATTGAGAGCAATCCATCGTTATTTTAAGAACTTCAAATACAATAATTTATTTTGGTGAATGCTTTCTATATTTTTTTCCATTTTAAGTTCCAGCAATTATCAGCCATCATTCTTTTTTCCTATCTTCCTTTTCTTTTTACCATTCTTCCATAACTCTATAACATGAGGTTGCTATAGAAGAAAGATTTATTCTCCCATTTGAATTTCCCCTATTATGGGTATTATTATATTTGTGACTAGCAGTAGAGCCCAGCATTTCCCAGGGATGTAACAGTAAGAGATAGATCAAGTATCGACCATCATAAAGACTGAAAAATAAAATTGATAAAGATTATTGTTTAAGGTTGATGGACAATTAGTTTTTTCTTTGTTTGTTTTTTTTTGTTTTTTTTATGAATTGGTCAAACCCAAACTCAAACAAAAACATTGTTTTCAATTGTTATGAGTCTACTGATTGAATAGAATTTTATTATAAACAATTGTCTTGTAAATGGAATTTTTAAAGCATTCTGAATGTAAAAATAAAGAAAAAAGTGTGCAAGACAATAAGAAACACTACCTGCCAAAAAAAAAAAGTCAAGTTTTGTTGAAATCGGTTGAAAAATGTAGGAAATCCAATTCCACATATAAACGAACACACACACACACACACACAAACAACCTGTGTTTTATAATAAGTAGAACTCGATATGAATTGTCCCCCTTTCATTCTGTCAACAGAATCATGTTTTAAAATTGATTTCATGCAAAAACAATTGTGTTTTTCCAATTTTTGGTGCTGTCAGAACCACCACAAGGTAATTTTATGCAGTCCTGTGAAGTTTTGTTGAAATCGATTGAAAAATGTAGGAAATCCAATCCAATATATAAACGTACAGACACACACACACACACACACACACACACACACAATCTGCGTTTTATAATAAGTAAGATATAATAAAACCTTAATTTATGAATGGAACAGAATGACTGAATGGAAAAAGAATGACAAACATGCTTAGTTCCCAGAGAGTTTTATAATGCTACATCACAAACAAAGTTAGATATATACATGTGTCCTGCACAGAAAAATTATAACATATGAGCAACAACAAATAGTGTGAAAAGTTAGATATATACACATATACACATGTCCCACGCAGAGAAAAAATAATGTATATGCAACAAAAAACAGTGTGTAAGAAAGGGAACCTTCTCTATGAACCTGGTTAGGCCATGTGGTTTTTCCTATAGACCTACCGCTGTGGGCTATGGACGTCCTTCTCTGGGCTCTACATTGCAACTGCCCTTCATCACTCTATCCCCTGACATCACACGCCAGCCATCATGTGACCCTTGCAATTATCTCAACAAAAAGAAGAGAATCGCCATTTGTATCTCTACAACTCTAATGCCCTGGTGGAATCTTTCACCTTGCTCATCACCCAAATTAAATTATCTCCCTGACAAACTCTAGAAATGTTTGATGCAGATTATTTAAAGTGATTGGTTATAGAACAACTGCCCCACCTCCACCCATAAGACAATTTCTCCCTGAACAATTTCCCCCATAGATCAATTACCTCCTGGAAAATTGCCCCCACCACCACCACCACCACCACCATCACCATAAGACAACTGTCCTCAAACAATGGAAAGGGTAAATTCTTAAAAAGTTTTGCTTTTACTTTAATAACAAAGATAGATTTCTAAAAGCCATTTTGAAGTTTATGGGATTATCCTGACCCAACCTGACAAAACTGGCAGGTTTAGGGAGCAGCAAAAAGCCAATACCCAGTCTGAATTCAGTGTTTCAACACATCACAGTGCATCTACAACTCTCCAAGTATATAAACATTTTTATATCACCCGATCATGGCTAATTCTTATTGGATAACAGATAAGACATGTAAATAAAACCCTAATTAATCTTATTAGTATTTATTCGATACCCCCTCCCTACCCAAATTATGCTTTCTCTTAATTGGGCCAATAGTCTAGGGAGCAATTGCCTTGGGGCAGTTGTCCTGATACCAAAGTGGTTATATCCAAGGACTTCTTATTTTGTTTCCATTTATAATTTAGAACAATGCAATTACCATTATAATCTGGCAGTTGTTTTTTTTTTAATCAGATTCATCACAAGCAAGGCAGTAAAGCCACTAAGACACAAAGGGTTATCCAGGTATGAAAGAATTAGAAACAGAAACATTACTAAGGAACAGTTAGAAGAGTAATCAGGAAGAGAGTAGATAATGTTTGACATCACATTAAAGTCTTTGAAGATCAAATTTGACTGGAAAATAAGAAGCCGAAAGAGAGTTCCACAAGCAACAAGTGTGAGAAAAGAAACTGTTAACATAGAACTCATAGTTATATCCAGTCAATTCAACTGTAAATGGATGAGACCTTGTTGCCAATCTAGTACTGCACTTAAATACATAAAGTTTAGGGGTACCATAGTGAAGAGCTAATCCAAACAATTACCATGAAAGTATTTATAGAAAAAGTACAAGGATGCAACTTTACAGCAGTGAGAAAATGACTGAAGCTGAGTCTTTTTTGAATTTTATTAAGAATCTCCAAATATGTAGCAGAAGCACTGGACCGTATGTGGCAGTAATATTCTAAGCATGGATGAATGGTAGACTTATAGATATGTAGGATAAATTCTGAAGAGAAAAATTGTTTTGCCCAATGCAGTGAGCCAACATTCTTAGCAGCTGACCCTCGCAATGGATTCAATATAGTCTTTCCACTTCATGGCAGCCAAGAACATTAGCCTGAGAAGGGCACAAGGAGTCACTCTCCTGGGAATCAGCATCAGCCATGCTAATGGAAAGTAGAGAGGATAATCTCAGATGATGTAATGGAATAACCTGTCACCCTCATGAGTGACTACACTATAGGTAGTAACTACCTATAAGTATCTCTAAGTCAATGGGTCTATCTGGGATCTGTTACTTAGATCTTGTCTGTTGTTGAACTCCCTGCCTTTGGGCAGAGAGGAACCCGGATGAGACTCTGCCATTCAGCAAAGCCTTGTCCAGGGTGGTAGACAGATCTGAACCCATTTATGAGGGGTTATGGGGAATTTCTGGCCGAGCATATGGGCTCAGATTGCCCCACATTAAACTCATCCTCTTGTCACATCTTACCCCGTGGGGAGGTTGGTAAATATTACTAGCTGGGATCTGTTGAGTATGACTCAGACTTACGCGAGAACTACTGACCTTCCAATAGTAGCACTCATTACTGGATTGACTTGCGATGAATTTGTGCATAACTGTTACCTTTATTCTTATTGTACTGGTTTTTTAAAATAAACGTTTACTTATTTTATCCACCTTGTTTTTTAAGTATATATTCCTATTAGCACAGATTATGAGATCAGATTAATGGAGAGCAGTTTTATCTTAAAATAAAAAAACAGTTGACTGAACAATCAGAAATACAATGCCATTCGTGTTTTGTTTTTTTTGAAAGAGACAATCAGAGTTAATTTGAACATCATGAGAAATTTTGTTATAGTCATTTTTTTTTAAATATTCAAGTTCCATAGAGCTAACCAATAAAAATGGACTTTATTTTTGAACTCAGCATCCGAAGATCAGGTATGAGAGCGTTAGTTAACTTGTAGTAAAACATGTCGGCTAGTGATAGCAATATAAAACAACATGAGTGTAATAAATAAAAATAAAAAAGTAAACTAGGGGTAAAAATTATTCCTTCCCAAATGAGATTTGGGAATTTTGTAAATGTCACGCCTTACCTCATGAGTTAATTTGAATGTTCCCCAATGAATTCCAATTGATTTCTCCGATCGAACGTCTAGATGAATTTGAACTGATTCCTCTGGTTCAACATGCTGAGGTCGCATGAACCACCTGAAACAAACAAGAATGCCATGCTAAAATACTAAATATTACATTGACGGAAACCACAAAGAAATCTAAATTAAGGAAAAAAAAACAAAAAAATGTCTGTATTTCTTGAATAAGGAGTTGTCACTATTTATATTACTTACATTCAGACTAATATCCTCATCTTTCTTCTTATTATCACCTGATCGCCTTCAGTCTGAATTTCTGGGATGAGGAATTATTATCTACATTCTGACTAATATCCTCATCTTTGTTGTTATTCTGTTGAAATTTCTGTGATGAAGAGTTATCATTATTTACATTGGTACATTAAAACTGTTGTTATTACAGTCTTAGACTCAGTGGAACACCAGCAATAGTTGAATGCTAAGGTTAGCTGGACCATCAGACATCTGAAGATGGCTGGAGAGCACTACAGTCAAAACATTGTGATAAAAACATCAAAGAAGAAGACATTATTCTGGATAAATAAATTTTTTTGTGTCTGTAAATTTGGGATTCTTCAAAGTAGATTCAATTTAAAAAAAAATGTTTCATGACTTCTGGGAACGATAACGTTTTGCCATTGCCTTCTACAGTTTTGAATTCAGGGATTCCTTCTCTTAAATTGGTTGTACCAAAGTTTAGAAGTCTGAGTCTACCCTGCTATTTAACCCAAAACTGGTGGGAGAAGATACAGACTTAAAGTTTTCTTAAGTACATCAGTGCGAAAGTGAATGCAACAAGAAATCATTAATGTATTTTACATGAGAAATCATTTTCATTTATTCTACAACATTAAAGGAAATGATTTTTTATCATCTAAGAAAATTAACCAATCAAAACAATTCACAAAACATTAAATGCTGTATACAACATTTGAAAATATCTTTATAAAAAAAACACACGTTTCACTGTTGGAAATTATGCAGATATATGTGTGTGTGTGTGTTATACTTTGTATTTTGTTAGACATTACCTTGGTTGATATGCTCCAATTGGAATTCCTGCAAGAGAAAAGGGTCCATAGCGATGTCCAATCTGTTTGAATGCTTCACAGTAGCCTGTGTCCCCAGCAAAGTAGAATCTCTGTGTTGGTCCAATCACACACCAACTGCTCCAAAGGGACTGAGAAAAGAAAAAAAAAAGAGAGATTTTACTAAAGCATAATAGTGAAAATGACATTTAACTAGAGAAGTGCATCATAATATACATTTTACTATAGGAATGAATTGGAAGGGCTTTTCACAATAGGAATGCATTGAAAATGGCACTTTATGATAGGAATGCATTGGCAATAGTCTCTATGTTAAATGCCTAATATAAGAAAGATAAAGCAACAATAAAAAATATAATTGGCATATCATAAAATATTTTTCATCTTTACTGATAGACAAATTTAAATCTTAAATGTTGCAAGCAAAATAGTTAAGTTTCCATGAACTGCATATTTAAATCTATTTTACTATTCTGGGACTTTGTAAAGGTTCACACATTTTCTCAGTTTTGTTGTACCTTTTCAGTATATACACAGATATAAAAGCTTACATTCCTTTCTATAAATCTCTTTTGTTACCCAATTCATCGATCTGAAAATGACTGTTTTTCTCACCTGGATGATTGGGTTTTGGGACAGCCGCCTTACCTGATTCACATCCAAGATGCCTGTTCTAGAACTCCAGTGTTGACAGGGCGTGCAAACCACTCTGATATCTGGATGATTTGGGACTGTCTCCTCTTGCCACCAGGTCATCTCCTTGACATTCGAACAACCAGTATCTTCCATCCATTGTTTGTTGCCTTCTGGAACGAACCATATAAGCTGTGGCCCAAATTTCTGTTGCAATTCTACAATAGAGTTATGATCCATGTGATCATAATGATTATGGCTGATAACCACAATGTCTATGGGGGGTAAATCTGCCACCTGACATGGAGCATCTCGGTAACGTTTTGGACCAACAAACTGTAAAGGTGCACACCTCTTACTGAAGATAGGATCAGTAAGGATTGTAACACCGTCAAACTGCACTAGCATAGTTGCATGCCCAAGCCAAACAACTCGTGTGCCGTTAAAAGGAGATGACTGGAATTCCTTGAAGTCTGGATGATAGAGTGGAAGAGTCACATCAAGTTCCTGATAAAACAAACAATAGTTAGATTTAATACTGATCTTCTTAATTTAATTCAATTCAAATTATTTTAATTCAATTAATTAAATTAATTTAATTCAATTTAAATTAATTTAATTTCTGGTTTTTGTAATAATTACACAAAATAAACACTGACTCAGCAACTACATTTTTCACCACAAGCAAGGCAATAAAATCACTAAGATGTAAGGGGTTACTGAGTGTGATTTATATTATTTATTTATAGTTATATTTTATTCATTAGATTGGTGCAAAAATAATGACGGTTTTTCACGTTAAAAAATACGTCAAAAACCGATATTATTTTTGCACCAACCTAATATTTTGTTGCAGGCTGATGTATGCAGTTTCCAACTTGTTTTGGGCGTTACTAACGTCGGTGTTTGAAATTGGGAATAACATGCTGTCTCCTGAAATAGCCACAAACAAACATGGCAGATTCAGGATGTAAGTCCATGTAAAAAAATGAAAGAAACAATGTAAACCAATATATATCTACAAGCAAACGAAAGTGTATTAACAACAAAGGTATACCATTGACAAAGACAATGATTTGTATAACAAAAGAATGTGAAAACCTTTTTGGTCCAAACTTAGGTGTAGTGAGTGAATGTGTGTGCATATGTACCTATGTGTGTGTATGTTCATGCATTTCCCAAAAGGGGATGCAATCTCTGTGAGAGGTTACATTTTGACGAATAAGCAGATAAGGTAAGAAATGAACAAGAAAAAGTATTGCCAAATATTTATAGTCCATAGAGTGTCCCCTAGTAGTGGTTTCGAAAATTAGGAGGAGGTAATCCGACAATTTATATTTTATTATTTATCTGTTGGAATGGTTGGCAAAACATTGGCTAATTGCCATTTGATTCAAACTTTATAAAATGGTAAATAATAAGGATTTCCTTAGAGTTGGTTTACATATTTTTATAATTTAGTAAATGTTTATAGATTGATGAATTGTTTACGTATTTATTTTCTTTATAAATTGGTAAATGATAAATATTGCATTGCATTTGTTTTAATTGGATTAGTTTTTAGAAAGTTTAGAAAATTATTCTTGTAGATAAGCAATCTAATAAATAAATAGTATTTAATATTTTTGTTGTAAATTCTCAAAAATAATGTATAAATTCACTTTTATTATATATTTCAGTTTTATTCCAGTTCTAATCATCACTTTTTAAAACAATATAGATTGCCAAAGAGTGAAGGTCATTAAAATAATAGCGGTATCGAGGGAAAAACTGTTCAGATGAACTACATTCCTTAGTTCCAGCAATTCTAACCTTTATAGCTAAAACCTGCCATTCCGCACACATTGTAGCAGACCACCTTCATTCCCTTCATATCCCCTCAGTGAAACATAAGTTCTACACAATCTTAACCTGTTCAAATCTTATTCACCATATATATCCACATAAGCTCTACCTCGAGTGGCTCTCAGGCCTTGTACAGACTGAAGATTACTATAAAAGAAAAAAAATACCCGTTATTGGACTTAAGAAATCTGCTTTCCTGAAAAATTGTTTTAGAAGAAAGATTTTATAAATTTCAGTCAAAAGCAGCACTGAGATGGAGCTTTGTGGTGTCAATATTCCAAGTTGTATTTTTTAGACAAATTTCTTTTCATCTCTTGCCACTTATTTTCAGATCAAAGTGCAAAGTATACAGCCAGTGGGACACAGAAGACTAATGTTGCATTTAGCCCATTGAAAAAAAGTAAAAACAAATTCACAGATTTGGACAAGAAAAAACCCTCAGAATGACGTCAAAATCTGTGAAAATTTTTCATCCTTTAATAGTCAGTTGTTCTTAGTTTTATTTATAACTTAGGTAGAAAAAAAAGCAAATGCTGATAAGATAGTGAGGGTCACAAAGCACTACCTGGGACCCCCAATCAGTCTTGGGCCCACCCAGTCTGGGAGTTCAAGGATAATATGCACTGACCTTACCATTACCATTCATTAAATCAAGGGATTATAAATCTTCTTCCTCATCCATAGCCATTAACACATTAGCTCCTAAGGCTCATTTCCCTTGTTGTCCCAGGGTCTCAACACTATATTTTCAATTCTGTTCTAGTGAAATGAGAAAAAGAATGAGTACGAAGGAAACTGATAAAAAAACACAAAAAGTTTTTTTAAATGCAATGTCAATTGCTAACTACTGTCATTCTGGTTACTCTTTTCTCTTCCCGCTCATTATTAATGTTTCTGTTCCTAATTCTTCCACACCCTGTAACCCCTTGTGTCTTAGTGGCTTTAATACTTTGCTTGGGGCGATTCAAATAAAATAAAAAAATAAATCCATTTTGTAGTGAATGTGAAGGTAATTCTTCCCTTTGCCTTGAGTATTTCAATAAGGGACATATAACATAAGAATTAGTTCAACTTTTCTAGTCATGTAGCAATATGTAGCTTTCATATTTATTTCTTTTATATCTTTTCACAGGGCCAGGTGGGGTGGGCATGACTTGACTCCCCACAAATTTTTACAAATTGTAATATTTTTTATAGGGTTTTATTTTAACAAATTACAATAAAGAAAGAAATGCAAGAAAGAAAAAAACTATCAATGCAAAAACGGAGCGGAAATTTTAAACATTCTTGTCACTAACCATGTTGGCGGCCTTTGATAACTTAAGGCTAAATAATAAAATTTTTTGCCACACCCCTGACCCCCGCAAAGAAAAAAAACATTTGTCTCTGCTTCAAGAAATCAGACATTAGGAATATGATTTTTTATTTATAAGGAATGTGATTTCTATTAGATTTGAATTCTAGTGTTTATTTTACTGGTTGTAGGTATTATTTTGATTTCCTAAGTAAATAAAGTATACTTTTGTTTTAATTTCATACTGTTTTTTGTCAATCAAATGTGCCGTTTACTCCATCTTTTGGTTTACTTGAATGTACAGTACAGATCTGTGAATGTAAAAATAAAAATAGAACCAAAAAATCACCAGCAAAAATCTCAAAAAGAAAACAAAATAAAAAACAAAAAAATAAAAAAATATTTAAAACATTTTGGAAAAAAATGTGGTTCTGGTGTACGATGATCTCATAAGCAATCAATCATAGAATATCACTGCCAATAATCATGGAAAACAAATTGGGAAATGAGTCAACAGAGAGTTGTGTGGGCCTTGCAGACATGCCACCATGACCCTCCAGTGGGTTGTGTGGGCCTTGCAGACATACCACCACAACCAACCAGAGGGTTGTGTGGGCCTTGCAGACATGCCACCACAACCCTCCGGTGGGTCGTGTGGGCCTTGCAGACATGCCACCACAACACTCCGGTGGGTCGTGTGGGCCTTGCAGACATGCCACCACAACACTCCGGTGGGTCGTGTGGGCCTTGCAGACATGCCACCACAACCCTCTGGTGGGTCATGTGGGAACCAATGTGTTAGACCTGAAAACTTTAGTTTATGCTATTTTATTTCTTGCTTTGCACAACATGGCTTTCAAGAATTACTTACTTTTTGGTTGGGGATGTTGCTGTTATCTGCATCACAAAAAAAATATTTGCACAAATCAAATGCTCTTGGCTGTTTCCAAGTGGGGAACGGGTTGTCATATTTTCCGTCAGCATAAAGTGGTTTGGCATAATTCTCTTCAAGAGGCCCAGCCATGGCATTAAATAAAACAGTGGTTGACAGAAAATCTTCAGCACAATTTACAGTGGGAAAGAATTTATTCCGGAATATCACACTAAAGAAATAAAAGAAAAAAAAATTACCAATTCAAATTAACGAGAGAAATAAAAATGTGCTTGTTTCTCCCCAGTTATCTCCCCTAATGCTTAGACACATTTCAACCAAATTTTATATTATTAATCAAATACCCATCTCAATATGCATATGGCCAGAAAAAACTTAACTTTTTATAGAAGTTCTCTTAGCTCTAGAAAATTTCTCTTTCAACATTTTCCGCACAACATCTATTTTCCTTTTGTCAACTTGAATTCCCTGCTCTGCACAGTGCTGATCATGAAAAAAATATGTGAATAATTTTCTAATGTTAATCTTATTATAATTCTGCTTGTTTTTTCCATAGTTAGCACAACCATTATGCCCTGCCAATACCTCATAAGTAAGGCAATATTATATTTTGATTGAATGGAAAGATGGAAAATAGATATCAGAGATGCTACATGGTTTCAGCAAAAGAAAGAAAAAGTGTTGAACATCTACTGGCAATACCAAAAAAATAATGGTCTTGTAGTGATAGCAACAAATAAAATATTAAATAACCCTCAACCCCTATTCATCATCATCATCCTTCGACCTCCCTATGGTTGGTCAAAACTCCATTGACAATCCTTTTCCACTCTGTTTGGTCCTGCATTGCTCTCTCCAGATCCCCAATGTCCAACCTTGAGTCCTGAGCTATGGTGTCTGGGAAAGTCAATTTTCATGAGAAGGCACTTCCAGAAAGAAACCATAGGAGTAAGGATGAGATGATTTTCCTCTCCACTTGGTGGCAGTAGCCAGCAAACTCATATCTTTTACTTTCTCTCTCTCCTTTATTGCTTTATATCTTTTTTTCTTTCTTTCTTTTCTCTCTCTCTTTTATTGCTTTATGTCTCATCATCATCATCATCATCATCCTTTGACCTCCCTATGGTTGGTCGAAACTCCATTGACAATCCCTTTCCACTCTGTTTGGTCCTGCATTGTTGTCCCCAGATCACCAATGTCCAACCTGAGTTCCAAATTATGGTGTCGGGGAAAGTCAATTTCCAAAGAGTTGAGAGGTGACTGGTCATAGAAGGTACTGACTATTCTGGTGAGGTTTCAAAAGGTGTTGTCAAGAGAAATACACAGAACAGAGTCCAGAACAACTATAAACAGAAAAGGAGCAAATGTGTTGCCTTGTAGAACTCCTGCTTTAACTTCAAAGGAATCGGTCTCGTCATCAGGTGATACAATGGTGACAGTGGTATTTCTGTATTGCCTCAACAATTCTGGAGGGTATACCACAGAGTTGGAGGATTTTGTGCATGAGATCTCTGCTGGTTGAATCAAATGCTTTACGAAAGTCAACAAAAGAGATTGTGAAAAAAAAAGCACTATTAGTAGACTACATAGTACTCTAGAATTAAAATAATTAATAATAAAAGAGAAATTAAAAGTTAAGCAATAAAAATAACTTAAAATACGGATAAGAATAGTAATTAACAATAAAAAAGAAAAAGTTGAATTATAAAAAATAGTTAAATAAATATAGAATACTCCCATGATGCATCAGATCGTGTTTTACCACCAAAAGAAATGAAAATCAGAACTTACTCTATCTTCTTTTTCAACCACAAAAGGAAACAGATGTCTTAGACAGTTCTCTGATAAGACATGTTGCCACCAACAGATAAGAAAACGTTTTTATTTCTCAATATATATATATATGTTTATTAAAATAGACAGTCATTTCTCTGAAATGTACACTAAAGTCTTTTATGATTTTTATCTATGCTTATCTCATATATGACTTTGTTTGTAATATTAGAATCGTGTTTGTTGTCTGATGATGTCCTTTTAACACCCCCAAAATAAAAAACTTACGCTCTATCAAGATGAATGCATCAGCAAAACCCGCACAACAGACGATCCCATTCTGATCATGGGGAAAAATGGAAAAAACATATCAGTGATGCTAGTTGATTTCAATGAAAGAAAGAAGGGAAGACAAGAAGAAAGAAGGAAAGATAGAAGTGTTTAACATGTTTCAGTGAAGAAGTTGTCAATTTCAAATCTTTTCATTTGTACCCCCTTACTTCTTAAAAATAATGACCAACATTCATATTTATGATTGTTATTGCAATATTTTGTTAAAGTCCTCAAATATTTAAAGACATTTTATTGTCGTAGAACTTGCCATGAGCTTACTCAAACATTAACTTGAGAATTAAGATTCATCAGAATATTAAAATAGAAAAACTGTGTTTTTTGTAATAATTCAGTAAAATTATTGTCTTTTTTTTTATTAAATTTATGCCACTCTTTTGAAATTATAAATTTAAAATTAAAAATTGTTTAGTTTTGTGGGAAATTTATCCTGGCTTTCCCACATGAAATGGTTATAGTTAAAGATGACAGAATCATTAAAAGCAACAGCGACTTGAAAATTGAGTGGACAATTCTCTCGTTCGTCAAAAAAATATTCTTATCTCTGATAAAGATCCAGGCTTTTGGAGCCGAATCTGAATGCAATGGTAAAAATTGGGGCAAAGATAAGAAAAAAGACTAGAATGTGAACTTGTAAAACACTGTAGCAGTGGTTCACAAATTAAATTCTAAGTTTGCCTCCCAGTTCAGCAACTTCAACCCTTGGAATGAAAAATGACCAAAAATCAGGGAGTTATTCCCATTTCGTAAGTGCGGATGATATTCGAGGTACTTACAAGGAATTTTTAATATTAAAAAAAAAAAATAAGAAAAAAATCTGTTTTCGGCTTGTTTATTGTCGGTGAGCGCGGATGCAGACCTCACACTTAGAAATAGTGTACTCGAGTCGTCATCCCAACTGGATTGCAATGAAAGGTCCACGCTTTGGAGAACTTGGTGTGAATTTTAATAAATATAAATTCTTTTTATTTTGGGGTGAATTAAATTGAGAAAACCTAAAAGATTTTTAGTTTTTTTACTTAACGTCGTTCTTAATCTTAATGAATTTTCGGAGAAATAAGTAAAAATATACAAAATTAACTTATTAATTAAAATGTGGAGTTAATTAATGTTGCTTTTAGGAATAAGGAAAAAAAACAATTGTCGTTTAATTAATATAAAAATACTTACAAAACACTAAACATTCCTCAAACACGGAAGACGTCATTTTTCGTCATTTAGTTTCAATTTAACTGTGTAAGGGAGATAACTGTTGATAGCAACAGTTATTTCCCTTTGTTGCTTCTTTCATTCATTTTGTTTCTACAAATAATTTCCCCCATTTATTTCTACTAAAAAAAATTTTGACATGATGTGCTAATTAAATAGGACGTCGATTGCAGTCCCCATTGTCTCAGTTTTGCTAATATACAATAAACGGTTACAGTGTAACCCGGATATAAGAGAGTTGGGGGGGGGAGAAGAAGTCTCTTATATCCGGGTTTATCTCATATCCGGGTTTGGTCTATTTTGTTTAGGTAAGTATGGCTCTAATTTGTGACCAGATAAAATCTCTCTTATATCCGGGTTTCTCTTATATCCGGGTTACACTGTATAATAAAAGAGGAACAGCTGATATCTATGAATCAGTCAACGTGAATGTGTTACATAATCAAAGATAATCACATCATGTCACGGATGATGTAACCTAATTGAGGCATAGAGGCATCATAGCCATAATAGGATTGGCGTGCCTAGGGTAATGTAGGCTGACTGATTCAAACTTTTCCTTTTAGACAGATTGCCACCTCAAGACAAGAGAGCCCAATCTTCCCTGAAAAGAAGAGACAGGGTTCATGCGTTTTACAAGGGTATTTGTGCAAAAGTTAACTGGCCCTGGAATTCCATGTAAGATTACTGGGAGTCGACACAAAAAAGTAGCAAATTTGGAGTCCACGATAATATTTTAATGGTCCATAGAGTAATTTCAGTTTTGAATGTTTCTTAAAACTGAGAATTGTAATTTCTACAGTAATGGCTACACCATAATAAATACTAAAAATAAAGAAATAATTGTAAAACTAGCAGAAAACAAGATTGAGCTATGTAAGTTAGCATCCTTTTACTCTACTGGATATTTTGACTGCAAAAGTTGAAGAAAACTAAGAAGGATATATATATACATATGCATAAATATATATATATATATATATATATATATATATATATATATATATATATATATATATTATAAATGAATTGATTTAAAATATGGTTTTTCCGTTACACAGTTCTAACCATGTTTCAAATACCTAATACCAGCAAAAAGCAATATTTCATGATATCAATGAATAAAACTGAGTATGAGTTCATATGACGGATGAGATGGAGAGCTTACTTCTTCCTTAAACAGAACGAATCACAAAACAAAAACTACAAGGAACCTTATGGTTTTAACAGTAAAAAAGCAGCACCATTTATTCATAGTTTGTCCGATTTCGAAAAGGACCTACTGGAAATAATAAACAACAATTGAAACATTGTTAGAACTGTGTAGTGGAAAAACCATATTTTAAATCAATTAATTTATAATATTAATGCTCTGTAAATTTACATTGAGCACTATTTTGTAAAAATAAAAATATCTATAAGAACACCAGATTATATATCTTACTGTTCTTTCTTTATATATATATATATATATATATATATGCACATATCATTGAATATGACAGTGCATTGATTTTAATACAATTTCTCATGAGATCTAATAATTTTATTCTTTTTAGATGATAAATTATATAAAAACTGTTCAAATGTTCTTTTATTCCGAGCGCTTTTGGCTATTTATTTAGCCATTTCAAGGATTAATATTTTAACTGTTAAATAAGAAATAGTTTGGTGCATGTATGTATTTATATAATGTTTTCATTTTTCAAAACACGGTCAAGATATTGTGTCCACGTTCATAGTTGATATTATTAAGTGTTGTTGTTTTTGCTTTTATTAATAAGGCTTCCATTATTTTTAGCCTTTATTTGCATGTAGATGATGTTATTATATTAGTGTTGTCAACAAGTATATTGCGAATAGTGTCCAATAGGTCTCCATGTATTTTAAATGAGATCTCTAATTGAGCTATGATCAGTTTTTAATTTATCATCTGAAAAGAAAAATTATTAGATCGCATGAGAAATTGCATAAAAACTAAATCAATGTACCTCGTCTATTGTATTCAATGAAATGTGCATAAAAGGATTGCTGCCTAAATACACAAATATATATATATATATATACATATATATATATATACATATATATATATATATATATATATATATATATATATGAAGGAAGGATTATATATATAAAGAAAAATTATATAAAGATTATAATTTATTATATAAATTAATTTAATATATTAATAATAAATAATAATATTAATTTTAAATATTAATAAAATAATATATTAATATAAATTAATTAATATAAGATATTAAAAAATAAAATATTAATAATAAAATGAATTTAATATATAAATTATATAAGGATTAAATATAAAGGAAGGGTTAACAGTATTAACCTCTTCATCGGCATCAATCCCATGGATCTCATTGAATAAATCTGCTGCATTTTTTTAAATTTTATTAATTATTTTAAAATTGTTTATTAGGAGTTATTTTACAAGTGTACATAAATCTTCTGTAAAATTTAGTTTTTAAATACAAGTTTATTTTCATTAAATTAGTTTTACTTCAAAATAAAGCATAGACATTTACTATTTCTATACAATTACAAAACTTATCTATTAGTAAAAAAAATAAAATAAGTTTTCTTTTCATTGAACGGTTATGGGGATCCACCAAAAAAATTAAGAGTAAAAGTAGTCCATGGATAGGGTTGCCAGATATCCCTTATATAATTTTGTCCCCTGCCCCATACTGACCATCAGGGACATCCCAAATATCTCATATTTAGTTCATTTTAAAATTTCGTAATAAAAATATATTTTTACTACCTTCTTATTGTTTTTCTATTGTAACTTTATAAGTAATTATGCTTTCTTTTCTCGGATTCTCTTGATGAAAATAAACCAAATATAATGAGGAAACTAGTATTGCAAGAAGTTTACACAATAAAACACGTGTTGATTTCTCTGTCTGTATTAAATAAATATATTATCCCCAATACCTTGACTTTAACAGCTAAAGTAACACATTTTAGCAATCCTCTATATTTATTCTCAATGTATAATATATATTCTTATATAAAGTATGCCTTTTATATTGTTCAATTGCCTTGTCTTTGTTTATCAGCCATGACTCAATTTGGGGAATCTCTAAATTTCCTACACCATGGGTAAAAAAAAGGTTGAGAATCACTAATTTAGCGTGTGAATATTATCTCCACTTTGTTTTCAAGATAGCTGCTAGGTGGCGCTGCCTAGAATTATAAAAAGAAGGACATAAGTATATACATCCTCTTTTTGCTCTAAAATGTGGTCAGTACAGAATGTGTTGTGTTCTTTCTAACAGGAAAGAATCTGAATGTTTTACTTCCTTTTTTAATCTATCTGTGTACACACAAGTATATTTTCTTTCTTCTTGAATTATGTTATTCTTTATATAAAAATACATGTGTAAAATTCCTCCATGTGTTAAAATTCCTTTCTTTTAAAAATTATTGAAGGCTTATAGCCACTTCATCTTGAAACACCATTGCCATACGATCCCCACTTGGGAATACCAGCCACTGTAAGTTTGGCTGCACGAGTGGTGTAATGGAAAATGGATCGGAGTTGTTGATTGGAGAGATGAGTTCCAATCCCAGTTGGGTTTGTTATATTCATATTCATGACGTGCCTTTACCGACCTTGCTAACTGAACACTCCTTCGTGGCCAAATCGGTAAAGGCACGTCAAGCTAAATGACAGTTCCGTATAGGATACAGGTTCGATTCCTGTCGGAGGACGAATATTTTCTATGAAAATTTCTCGGACATTCAGGTTGGTAAATGTTGTTTAATACTGTTTATTATAAACAGAGCATTTACTTAAATATTTGTATCTATAAAAAGAATGTATAAACATAAAAATGTCTTAAAATATATAAACTATATAAAATATATATATTATATTCTTTTGTCCCCTAGCCCTGCAAAATAAACCTAAATTTTACCTTAGTCCACCATGCATTGATGGTATGTTCTCCTTGCAGGTTTGATAAAGAAATAGAGAACATTTATGCCATTTTCAATGACAACGGGTATCCTGAGAATGTCATCAATTACACAGTCGAACACAAAATTAAATGCTTCAATGCTTCGGTAGATTTTGGCCCTTAATTTGAAATTGCCTTGGCAACAGAATGTTGGCCTGTGTTACATCAGGTCTTTCGATGGTTAAGTTATATGTTAAGTTCATGACTAATCCAGTCTTTCCCTCATTTGTCAAAGATGGTTTGTCTTACCTCCAGAGTAGTTCTGTTGTTTATAAATTCAAATGTCAAAGTGAGGCTGATGATGTAGGATGAACCAATCAGTGACTCAAAAGCCAGATTGAACATGTTCCTCTAAATATAAGACAGGTTATTTTTTATTGCAGTGTGTATTGTACCCAGTCTGTTCATGACTCAGCCATTGGTCAGCATTTGCTAAACAATATATGATAATCTCCACAATCATGTGAGCATAAACATATAGCCTCCTAGCTCTCCAGACATGAATCCATTAGATTGCTACATATTGGGAATAGGTATACAAAAGGTGATTATCTTTGGTGAGGATGAAGTCATGTGAGTCACAGGGCAGCTGCTTAGTGATATCACTTTGTACAGTGACAAAAGTAGTCAGTCAGCTTCCAAGAGTCAAACTGTGCAGTTTCTTTTTTAATCCAGGCCCTTTGGTCTGGGCTGAGGCAAAATCTGCCTTTTCCAACATGTGGTGCAGCTTACAAACCTATGGGGCCGTTTTTATATGGAAATATATCTTCCCCAGATAGAGAAAGAAACTATCTTGGCTCACATTTCTCATGTTGGGAAAAACCCAAGACCTGTCGTTTTTCATTGTAGAATATGTCCTCACTAGTAACATAGCAGATAAATCTGGCCTGCTCAAATCTGGAATCCTAAATATGGCTTCTCCAGAAACACAGAAGACTCTCCAGCTGCTACAATTCCCTTTGGGAATTATTATACTTAAGACTCTTTTTTCATACCCTTTTCATTCTGCTTGTTATATAGATATGGGTTAAATTTTCTCTGCATGTATATATATTTAATTTTCTGTATGAGTTAGTAGTATAAAAGTCTCTCTGAGAACAAAGAATGTTTGTCTCCTTTTTACTTTCAGCCATTCCATTCCGTCCATGAAATAAGGTATTATTATATCATGGATATAATAATGCCCATAATGGGGAAATGCACTGGGAGAATAAACCATTATCTGGGTCAACCAATTGTGACATAATATTATTTACCCTCATTGGGGGCATATTCAAGGAGGAAGTCACCCCCCCCATAACACTATAAAATCTCTACATCATAAATCTGACATAACCAGCAAAAAGTTCAAAAGAGATAAAAATCACCTGATTTGGGTGAGTTAAAGTTTCAGACATTGTATTGAAGCAGTCATGGATACTAATGGTGGATTTATTAACAAGATGGAAATGCTTTGGTTTTTCTCTGATGAGAAAAACTTTGATCAGGATCAAAAGGTCAACCAAATGAAAGAGAGATGTTTATGTAGAAACCCTAACAACATTCCAACAGTCATACACATAAAGTTTCTTATAACTAATGTTTCTGGGGATCTTGAGCAACGAGGGAGATGCTATGCCTCACTTCTTTCTTTGGGGCTTAAGAGTCAATGCCTCCTGACTATAAGGAGGGCGATGTTAGAGAGAATGTTGTGGTCATGAGCAAAGGATTATCATACACCTAGCAACAAGATTCTGTTCTGTCTCACAATGCCAATACGACCCAAGAGTGGATGAGTTACAATTGCCATGATCATGTCACACTCAAACATATGGCCTTTACAAACTTAAATCCATTGGACAACTACGTATGGGGTGTAGTCATGAGGTAAGTTGATCAACACTCCCATAACACTATAAAATCTTTAATGTCCGTCATCACTATACAATGTTCAAAATAGATAAAGATCAACTGATTTGGACATGTTAATGTTTCAGACCTCATATTGAAGCAGTCATCAATACTAACGGCAGAGTCATTATGTAGCTGTGCCAGAAAGAATCTCAAGATTATTCATGACAATTTTCTTTCAAATAAAGTGTCTTTTACTAAAGTCAAGACAATGTCCTCAAAGAACTGACCTACCCTGTATATATCATCATCAGCAGAATTCCTCCAACGTTCTATTGGCACTCTAGCTTCTCACAGCACTTTGTCATTGGTTGGCCTTGAGTTCTGATCTTGTCTCTTCAATGACTGATTGACCATCTGTTGTCTTCCCCTTTTGATTCTGGTGTGTCAGACAGATTGAATTATATCAAAGACTTCTCTGTGATGTATTACTCAGCTGCTGTGTGTTTTGTGTTGGAGTGAAATGTTTGATATTATCCATTTGTTTTTAGCTTCTAGGATGCTACACATACATACATACATACATATCTATAAATAAAGACAAAAGGAAAACTTATCATAGCTGAAGCATTTCATCCTCTGATAGACATTATCAAGACAAATATAAAGATTTTATTTTGCAACAAGTATTTATACACAGACGTAAAACCTTTTTTAGTTTTTAGAATTTTTAAATTTAAGGGTGCGCATAAATATATGCCAAACTAATTGAATGCCACAATTATTAAAAGAGGAAGTAACTCACTTAGATGGCAAATTCTTGAGAGTGCTGCAATTGAATCTTACCAAAATATAAATCTGTGCCCCAGATTTTTTTCAAATATCTCCTTTCCTAAAAGAAATACTCCTTTCCCAAGCCAACATATATGACTATAAAAATGTTTAAAAATTAAAAGAAAACAGTTAAATTCTAAACCTTCTATTATTTAAAATATATAATAGATAAATGTCATGACCTATATTGAAAAATTTTTTCTGGTGAATTTGAATTTAGCATAGGTCACATTTGATTGGTTAATCACGGCAAAGCCCACAAGTCTATTTTTTAAAAGTATTCTGCTTTTTGAAATTAAATTAATCTTTCACTCAACAGTAGTTTAACATTTCCTGAAGAGACAGATTTATGGTGTTGAAACATAATTGTAATTATGTAGTGATTTTTAACATATTTTAATATCCTAAAATAAATAATATTTAGCTTTACTCTGTATTGAACCCTCTTTTAAATTAAATGTTACTTACAGTGGAATTATACTCCATTTCTTCTCATTTTACCTGATATATGTGTATATATATATATATATATATATATATATATATATATATATATATATATATATATATATATATGAATTCTAGTATATGAAACAGTGCTAGGATGTAGATTGTTGATAGCAGTAACACACCAAAGCCGATACTTAAAGAAGGTATATGTATGTATAAGAGAGAGAGAGAGATAACCAGAAAGAGATAGATAGATAGATAGAAAAATAGATAGATAGATGTAGACTAAGAAATATATAGGCAGACCGAGACAGATAGATAGATAGATAGATAGATAGATAGATAGATAGATATAATCAGATTGAAACAGATAGATATAGTCAGACTGAAACATATATAGATAGATACAGGCAGATTAAGATAGATAGATAGATAGATAGATAGATAGATAGATATAGGCAGACTGAGATAGATATAGGCATACTGTGATAGATAGATAGATAGATAGATAGATAGATATTAGGTTGGTGCAAAAATAATGACGTAATAATGTCGTTTTTGACGTTAAAAAATACGTCAAAAAACGACATTATTACGTCATTATTTTTGCACCAACCTAATAGATAGATAGATAGATAGATAGATAGATAGATAGATAGATAGATAGATAGATATAGGCAGACTGAGATAGATTGACAAAGGCAGACTGAAACAGATATATATATATATATATATATATATATATATATATATATATATAGATAGATAGATAGATATGAACAGTCTGGGATAGCTATACAGATAAATAAAATATCTAAAAACTTGTAGCTAAAAATTCAAATGCTGCCCTCCCCACTTGGAAGATTGGTGCAACACAATCTTCCTAACCATTATCTTTCTAAGTTGACCTTGTGTTGGACTATACTAAACAAACTCAACTTTTTGGTGGCTATAATCTGATAAATAAATCAGTAAGTTTTTCATCTCCTTCGCAATTAAAATAAAAACAATTTATAAACATAAACAATTTATAAATATATACAAAATATAAATTAATTTTTAAGCCTGCTTCTTCTTATTTTTCTTTGTTTTTCTAACTAATGTTCGGACAATACAAGGCCCAAGAGCCATTCAACGTAGAGGGTTACTGTGTGGCATTGTATTAGTGTAGGAAAGAACAAGCCTTAGGAACATAGAACTATAGCAGACTTTAGAAGGAACAGAAAACAAGGGATAAATCTCTACTCCTGTTCAAAAGACTGGAGAGGAGTGTGAATCGGACGCTAGGTGAATCTATGTACTCCTATTATATGCCAAAATCAAAACATTTTGTATGTAATTTGTTTTGTCTGCAAGTACTAATGCATTAGTGGTACTGGTCTTACTAATTAACCTATCACCGAGAGTGGGTAAAAGAGGTTGATTCATACCTTTCCCTCCTTTAGTTATGTCCTGCCATTACCTCAGATAAATAATGGACCATTGCATTTTAATTGCAAGGAAAGATGGGAGAAAAATATATAGTAGAGATGCTGTTTGGTTTTAGTACAATAAAAAGCATACATAATAAGGGACACATTGACATGATGTAACAGTTAACAAGCTATTCTCACTAGAACAATTACAACTGAGTAATGAATTCGATTCTCACAGGGTGCCCCATACTTTTGGCCTTGTGCCACATCTAAGCTATCCTTAGAAAATCACCATAATAATAAGAAAGAAAGAAAAAATAAAGGAGGTAATACATTTATGCATTTAATGTCTGCTTCCATGAGATGGAAAACCAAATATTTTCATTTGTATCTAATAAATAATGACCTACATCCATACTTAGTTATTGCAATATTTTTTAAAGTTGTCAATCTTAAGTATTTAAAAAAGCAAGCACAGAATTTCCACAGGTATTTTTTAATCATGGTTCTTGCAAATTCATTATTCATTCATTAAATTAGGAATTATAATTCATCAGAAAATTCAAAAGGAAGACCATAAAATGTCATTGGCACTGCCAGTAAATATGAATAAAAGCAAAAATAAAATTAATATATGATCCCTATTTTGATCCCCTTCTCCATTAGATAATAAGTTAGCATGTGTACTATGCCCGGCCATTGACTCAGATAAATAATAAACCTTTCTATATTGATCACAAGAAAAGATGGAAGAAAAAGATACATCAGAGATGCTGTTTAGTTTTAGTGACAAAAAGGAAGCATCGATAACAAAAAAGAAAAACCTGAAAGATAGAAGAGGCAGTAATGCTTTCATGCATTTATCTGCTTCACTGAAATAGAAAACCTTGCCAATTTTCAATCTTTTCATTTGTACCCTCTTACTTCTTTAAATAATGACCTGTATTAATATTTATGATTGTTATTACAATGATTTGTTGTTAAACTGATATATTTCACAATGCTAGAGGGTAATCTCCACAGATATTTTATAGTCAGTTGTTAAATTAAGAATTATAATTCATCATAAAATTCAAATAGGAAATTTAGTACTGCTAGTATAAATAAAAGCAAAAATATCATCAATATATACATAAAAATAAAAATGAAAATATATTTACCGTTTTCTTAACCATATGATTTCAGCTCTCAAGAAAATGTCAGCTTCTTGCAAAAATATTATGTAAAAGACTGACTAGCAGGCAACCAGTGCTGAAATGGAATTGGAACAAAAGACAACGACTGAAAAGAAAAACAAAAAACATGTAATTTGGGTGCAAGACAAGTAAAAAAGAAAAACGACCTTAGTATTGAAGCAGTTAATAATTATGGTCTCCGCAATTCCTTTTCTTTGTTTACTGGTGGTAAACAGAATCTTTAAAATGTCTGGCATTTATTGTAGAAGAAAGGAGTAAAAGTCTCAATGAACTCATGTTTAAATTCTTGTAAATTCTAAACACTGGCCTGCCTCTTTGTAAAATTACATTGTTCTTTAAAAAATCTTTTGGCAAATTTGGACTTTCATGCCTGCAAAAAAAACCAGAGTGTCAAAAGGACAGTTTTTCCATTGACACCACTTTTATTTTAACCACCTTCACTCCTCGGCAGTGTTTATTGCTTTAAAAGGTGATGATTAGAATTGTAATAAATTCTAAACATATGATGAAATTGAATTTATACATTTTTTTTCTTTTTGACAAATCTTTTGTAAGTCAGGACCCACCTTGCTTTGTGTAAGATTAATCCTAGTCCTATCTCAACAAAAACCACATCTATATATGCATGTATGTAACTGAGCCCCTGTTTTGTCCCCTATTTTCTATAAATGAAAACAAATTAATTTTAACATATATATGATGGACTCCCTCGTTGCGGATGACAAATGAAGGCTCAGTAAAATAAAGATTACTTATTGACAAAAATAATTTTATATTTAAAACTATGTGAACCAATTCTGCTTTGTTTGGTTTGTTTTGTTTTACAGCATATCGACCTCAATGGGTTATTTAATGCCGACAACTTTTTTTTCTTGGTAATATTTTGTTTTGTCAAAAATCTATTTCTGGTAATATTTTTTTCCTCAAAAATGTATAACTGGTAATGTTATTTTCAAAAACGTATTGCTGGTAATTTTTTTTTCAAAAATATATTGCTGGTAATAATTTTTTTCTTCAAAAATTTATTTCTGGTAATAATTTTTTACAAAGTATATCTACTATTAAAACCTATTTTTACACTTTTATAATACTTTTTACTTCAGTTTCGGGGTTAACCATAGTTGGGACCCTAAAGGTGCTACCACCCCGGGTCAGGGTGAACCTGGGAACACCAGCAATTAAAAGTTGGTTCCACACTCCTTCAAACCTCCTGATCAGAGACTTTGCTGTTTATCGTCTTACCCTGGACGCAGATGTAGTTTATTGTCATACCCAGGACAGTGAACCAACTCTAATAAAATATTTATTATTTAACATTTTATAAAGAAATAAATATGAAAAGAAATTTTTTATTCATAAGTTTATACAAATGTGTTAAAGAAAATTTAAATAAACACTTAATGACAAGTAACTACTAAATTTATAATTTTATAAATTTTGAAAAAATGCATTTTCCAGACATTTCCTTCATTTGCTTTTTATTTGATTGATTCGTATTTTACAACTTATCAACACTTTACAGGTTATTTAAAGCCAGAAAATATTTTTAAATTGGAAGAATTTTTAGGGGAGGGAAGGGGAGGTAATAATAATTTAGTGATACAAATCTTATTAATTAACTCATAGCTGGAGGGAGAATAGGGGGATTCATACCTTTCCCAAGGGTATTTGTGCATAAGCATCAGCATGGCTGATGTTAGACTCCAGGAGAGCAACGCATTATGCCATCTTAACCTCATGTTTTCCACTGACATGAATTGGAATGACTATATCGAATCGATAGCTGCATCTACTGCAAGGATAGTAGGCTCACTGTGTTGTGCCAGAAAATTTCTCTTGTTCAAATCTACCTTGCACATTTATAAATCTGCCATTTGTCTGTGCATTGAATATTACTGCCATATCTGGTCTGGTGTTCTTGCTATATATCTTGAGATTCTTGACAAAATTCAAAGAAAAATCTGTGATGTAATTGATCCTGACCAGGCATCTTGACTTCACTCACTTTCTCATTGACATTACACATCCTATTCTCAGTCTTCTCTTTCACTTTTACTCCCTGTGACCCCCTGTGTACTAGTGACATTACCACCTTCCTTGGGGCGAAAGAATTAAAAAATTAAAAATTTTTCAAAAAATATGTGAATATAATGAACCCAACTTGAATTGAAACTTAGCTTTCCGATTAACAATTCTAAGCCATCATCTATTACACTACCCACATATCCAAGCTCACAGCACCTGGTATTCTCAAGGAGTTACCCATCTAGGTACTGACCAGGCTCAATATTGCTTAACTTTAGCCATTGTATAAGAACTGGTGTTTCAACGTGATGTGGTCCTAAGTTCTTGTCACATAAAGTTACTAAAATAGATTGAGAGCATCCATAGGGCCTCCATGAGGGAACATTCATTCATTGTGACTGTTGGTAGTTCAGGGTCTGATTGGCAATGATAGTGTTAGGGAAGGACTCCATGAGTCACCGTTTGTTGAATAAAAAAAATAAGAGAAAGGGTTGCTGCATGTTCAAATAAAATGACAATTTTTATTTAACATAAAATACGCAAATTCTTAACTGTAACTACAATCACAAAATAAAAGTTTGTATTTAGAAACTTCTTCTCTTTAATTGAGGAAGAGAGAAAGTGGGGAGACAAAATCAAAGGGAGTCCACTGTTGCTTTGGTAAAACTGGACGATGAGGTTGATTTGTGTCTCTTTACTGCTGTAAGTTCTTCTGCTGAGTTGAATGGATGTCTGATTTATATGGCTTCTTGTAGGCCCTAGAAACCTATGTTAATTTATTGGCAGGAGCTGATTTTACTGGCTATTCTTTATTTTTATTAATTTGAAATATGTTTGAAACTAAAGACTGCACAGAGCCTTTGTAGGTGTGTTTATTTTTGTTATTTGATCTTTTGATTTGAAACAGTTAACTTCTGCTTACTCTACAAGGAAATGGAACTAGTTTGATATTGGTCTATTCATAAAAAATAATGAAAATTATTTCAGGGAATATTTTTTCCAGATTAGCATACATTTGACCTTTGCCAAGACATGACATTTGTCAGATATTAAAATATTGATTTTTTTTATCATTTTAGGGGGTGGACTGTTAATATTATCCATACAGTGTAAAATCGATCAGTGATATTTAACATCATGAAAATTGTCATTGCACTAGTCACAATGCTGCTGCATGTGAGTTTTATTACAGCAGCAATTTTGCGGCACATCATGTTAAATATTGTGCGTTTGTGAAATAACATATAAACTGAATATCAAGTGTTTGAATTCAATTTTGGGGGTTGCGACCCATAGTTTAAAAAGCGCTGAATTCGAGCAACAAAAAGAAGTTGTGGAACACCATAAACACGCATGTTCTGAATGGACATGGGACGTAAGGACGATATTATAAGTGATAATTATAATAATGGAAAAATTTACGAGATGACAAATCAAAATAGTGGAGGAATTGAGGAAAACTTGAATCTCCAGGGGAGACATTGACTGCTTTGAAAAAGGAAAAAAAAGAAAAAATTGTCAAGAGAGATAACTTGTCTCGTCTTGGTGACGTGTTCAAAATGGCGGACTGGCGAAGCAGTCGTATTGGAAGCAGTATGAGTAATGGTAAGGAAGAAGTATTTCTTATTATTAACACTAAATATAAAGTCAATAATTTATTTTATCATTATTTTTATACTATGGTTTAAATCGTGTAGAATTAAAAATATAGTGTATTTTTATAGATTTGTCATTCATGAATTTTACTGTGTACTGTTACTACCGTAGTGTAGTGTGTCAGTGTAAAATAAATTTAGTAATTATTTTTTTTTTTAAATATTCGCTTCTGATTTAATTTTCATAAAAAAATGATTTTCGGTAAATTTAAGTCTCATTTTTTTTATTTGCCAACCAAAGTTAATTATTTATTAAACCAGTAATTTAAAAAAAAATTATTCGAATTTTTGTAAAAAAAAAACTGGGGGGGGGGGTAAAAATATGGTAAAAAAAAAAAATTATTTTGACATCCGATCATGATTCAACCAGATGTGTTTTTAATTTCGATATTTGACAATAGAAATATTTTATTTTCTATATTTTAGCCACCTTCATACTTTTTATAAATAAATAAATAAAACTAAAAAGTAAAGTAAAAAAAACCGATATGACAACAACAGCAACAAAAATAAAACAGCCAAAACTTTTGTAAAAATTAAAAATATTATCGTTAATTTGAAATTAACGATAAAAAAATTAACTTAAATCTTCTGTGCCATTTTTAAAGATAAAGAAAGATTGAAGAAAAACTCGATATAAAAATTATTAAAATAAAAAAAAAATAAACACGAAGATCTGTTGAGTTTATGTTTTTAAATATTATTTCGTCGTAACTTATGAAAAGTTTTTTTTTTTTTTTTAAGGAACACAACTTTTAAAAATCTGCTAATTATCTCAAGTTTGGATGCGTAATTTATTTATGAAAATACTACTCGTATTTTTTATTTTATTTAATTCTTCTTAAAGTTCACCCTGTACAAGGCCCAGGGGCCTCTCGAGGTAGAGTGTTATGTTAAGAGCCAGTTTATACAAATAGGAGGGGAAGATAATGGTTTGTTATGATCCATAATGATGATGATATTTCATCGTTCTAAAATGTGAAAGTTCATCATTATAAAAACGACCCTTCCACCACAAGCAAGGACAGTAGGGTCAGTAGAGTAGCAGTAGTAAAAAAAGAACCACACAGACGGCTCTTCTTTGCTTTGTAAAAATCTACAGTTGACAGTCTCAAATGCTACCCTGAACAACAACATTCTCGGAACAAGCAAAAACAAGAAGTAAGCACAAACTTTTAAAGAAACAAAAGAGACACTAACACTGAGAACATTTTTTTCATACACATAGTACCAGTATTGTAATTTACATCACGAAAAGAAAAATATGCATTCTTTTCATTAATTTCAACACGTGTTTCAGAGTCGTTTTTTACTGTTGTACGTTTTATTCATTTCATTTTCAGTATAAAAAATAGAGAAAAGGAATCCTCTATCAACTACAAATATGTATAACAACGGGGTAACTTACATTACCCAGACCCACATCTGACCCCGTTACAAATTAATCCTAGGTTAAGATTGTAGTTAACGGGGAACCATCCTCTTCAGAGTTGGCTCCATAGAGCAATAGTTTGCAGGAAGAAGCTGTTCGAGTGTAACTTATTTCTCACCAATGGAATACAGAGGGAATGTAGGTGGTTTGCTACTATGTAAATGGCATGGTTAGAACTGGCAGAACCAAGGAATATAGTTCGTCCGATCATTTTCTATAGTAGCAATAGAGAAACAAGAGATTTGCCATATCCTGCTTATGAGAAAGACGTTGGATGTTGGAAGATAATTCATCACCCACAAGAACTTGGAAACACTTTTGGACCCTATCAAGGCTGGAGAGTGATGTCCGGGCAGCTCCCGCCCAAATATGACAACAGTACTCCGTTTTTGGACTAATCTGGCTCTTGTAAATGTAGAGGATAGCACATGGAGTCAGGTACTTACTGGAGTGATACAGGCTCGTATATATGAGTTCCACTTGAGGTTTTTGTTTAAGGCCCAACAGCCTGTCATTTTGAATCTAGAAAATGACAACAGTACTAAGGAGGCAGAGATCGGTGATGGTATGTGGAGGTCATGTTTTGCCCATACCACATGCTCCCCTCCGTTCTGTCATATCAACAACATCCAAATGAATACAGGGAATTAAATTTGGTGACAGCTTGACTGCAGGAGTTGCCTTAGGTTTTTCAGTGCTGACAGCCAATCACCTTTAGGCCAGTGGTGTAGCTAAGTGGGGGCGAGGGGCGTGCGGACCGCCCCGGGTGCCAGCACAGGAGGGGTGACACAATGTCACCCCCCCCCCCCAACAAAATTTTTCAACCAGGCTTAAGGTGCCAAAATAGTCTGAAAACTGGTGGAGACACAGGGTTTCGCAGACAGACATATGACCTCCCAGAAATAATTTATGACCCCCCCCCCCAGTTTTGTCCTCCCGTCAGAAATTTTCTAATAAATTGTTGGGAAATTTGTAAGTAGGAAAAATAGCAATGTTTTCAGCTTTCATGTGTTTCAGTTGCTACAATCTTGGTTACTAACAAGAGACATTGTTGTGACATTTTATCGGATGATATGGTGTTTTAACTCTGCATCATTAATAACAACAAAATGAAATACAAAGCCAAAAGTGCAACAATTTCAGTCTTGCCTGTGTATCAATTCGCTGACATACAATTTTCCATTGAGTGAGCGATATACTTTTGAATATATCTACTAGTGTTGGGACGATTAATCCGAATCAGAAAAATCAGAACTTTTTGGTGTATCGGAAACGGTAGCGGAATCGGAAAAATTTGTGCCTATTTTCCGATTCCAAAAACGATTCTTTTAAATTTTTAACTTAATTTTCCATTATTGGTACTAATGATAAATATTTATTGTTTTTAAATTATCGCTAAAACTAAAATCATAATATCAAAATATGATGCAAATTTATTTTACTTGTATAAAGAAAAACAAAAAAATAAACTTTGCATAAATTCTCTAGGTAACCTTTAAAAGAATGCAGTTGATTTACAATGTTCCAAAAAATGCTTAAAAATTAAATAGAACATTTTTGTCAAGAAAAATACTTTCAAACATCATTGATAATTAAATGGTACCGAGAAAATGATGCAACGGAAAATTGGACACCGAAAAATTAGCAAAAGAAAATTACGTCAACCATGAGCCAGTTGAGACTGTCGGAACTGTCCATTGAAAACGAACTTACAAGACAAACAGATTTTGACGATGTCATTGACCAGTTTGCCACAATGAAGACAAGAAAACATTCATTCTAAGACCATAGTATCGAATGTCATTCTTTTGTGTATTGCCGTGTTTTGTATTTAGTTGTTCTGAAAGTGAACAGTTGCATTTTAAAAATCTTTTTATTTGAACTGATTATTTTGTGGTATTGGATTTTGTCTTGGATCATACATGTAAACAGTAACGTACAGGTCAGTAGAGTAAAGTAGAGGTTGAACATGTATGAAAGTTTAGCTACAGCTAACCATTCAGCATAGGGTGAATCTGGGTCATTGGGGTGACATTTGAGCGGACTGCCCCGGGTGATGTTTACTCTAGCTACGCCACTGCTTTAGGCTATACGCTGGATTTTCTTTCATAGCCTTTTCCTTCTTTGAATATAGTCCAAAGGCAGCAGAGGTTTAAAATCAGTGCTTTCCTTCCCCTTGAGGGATTGCCTTCCCGGATTGACAATCTCCATCTACCTGAAGTGGCTGGTTATGAGACCCAGAGTTTTGCCTTCACCCTTTTTCCAGCTTGGAACTGGACTTATTTGTCAGAGGCTATTTGAGTTGTGATAACAACAACAAAGATTAGGACAATAGTCCAAGTGTGAATAATGTAAATATTGAAATATAAAATCATCTTGCTTTTGACCAAAGAAACACATAAAAACAGAGAGAATATTTCAAAAGACAGATTATGGAATTATCCAGGTTGGATTTTGTGAATATCATACATGACACTAGTTGGGTGTGGCCTTATTCAATTCTGGACACCAAGCCCAATATATTTGGGATTTTTTTACAGCACAAAAACCTTATAGTCTAATACGAGTGCGTGTGGTGGGGTGGTTGGGATCAAACCATGGCTTGCGAGTCACACGTTGCTCTTTGACCTTTAATATGTGAAAACTCCTTTTTTTAAAAAAGAAAGCTGGACTCCTTTTTTCATCACAGTTAATATAAAAGGTGGATTTAAAAAAATCTCAAGCTTTGTAATTATTTACTTAATATGAATTGAGACCACACTGGATTAAAACAGAAGTTTAATGTTCATGGTTAGTAAAAAATATTTAAGAATTTTTTAGTCCTAATTTTAATTCTAGATTTTCGTGAGACATTGTTCTTTAGTGCTGAGAGAAGGAATGGTGGCAGGCAGAGAAATTAAAGAAATTTTTGGTTAGCAAGGGTTACAGAGGAATATCAGAATACTGAGGTCATGGCTAAGGAGGATTAAAGATTTGGGAGCACTAAGGAAGTGAGAGTGGTCACATGCATATGTAACTAAAACATATGTGTAAATTTTGTTCATGTCTTGCAGCTCTCAAATATCTGGACTTTATCATATGTGACTCTTTCATTAAGCATGTTTGGCCACCCCTGGGGTCTAATATATTAGACTTGGAAGGGGCATCATGCAAAAATGGGTTAATAATCAAAGTCAGTGGATTGAGATCGGAAATAAGAATGTCCTGGCTGGAAATATTTAAATAAATGAATTGCCAGCAGGGGTTGAGAGGAAATGGCTGAAAAGAGGGGCATGGAAAATATTGGATTGGAGGATTTGAACAACAGGAATAAATGATTCTAATCTTGCAGAAAAATATCTGTGGTGAATTAAAGTAAGAAAGAATAAGATATCTCCTCATTCTCTCAATTGTTCCTTCAGGACATTGCTGATCACGGCTCTCCACAGTTTCCTCTCTTGTTGCTCCCAGTAACTTTTGGTTCTTTACCATCCTCCTTCATCTATCTTCTGTCATCCATTAACTTCTACTTTTATTTAACTTGTTTATTCAGGACATAGGTGATCATGGCTCTCCACTGTTTTCTCTCTTTTGTTGCTCTTTTGACTCTTTACTGTCCATCTTTGTTTTTGTTCTGTCACTTCTTTGATAGGACATGGCTGATCACGGCTCTCCACTGTTTCCTCTCTATTGTTGCTCTAGGTAATTCTTTATAACTCCTCCTTGTCTTTGTGGTACTTTACTCAAACTTAAGTTATCTTCCTTTTTCCTGGCAAATGTACATTCTGTCTTTTTAGAATTAATGGTTCATCTTTTGCTTTCGATAACTGACTAATCATATAATTCTTTCAAGATATCAGCTTAGAATATAGAAATGAAATAAATATTTGTCTCATCCGATATTGAAATGAACCATATTTTTGTGGTTGAATATAAATTTTACCAACTTTCAATGCATAGTATGGGATGCATGAGTCCTGGGTATGATGATAAACTACATCTGGCAGCAAGGCTTCTGATTAGGAGATTTGTGGTTTTGAGGAACATGGTACCACTTCTTAATTGCTGTTGTTCACAAGTCCAACCTGACCCTGGGTGATAGCACCTGTTAGGATTCCAACTATGAGCAAATAGTCAAACAAAACACTATGAAACTATAAAAATACCAGCAATACATTTTTATATAAAAAAAATTACCAACAATACATAGTATCTGTAATTGAAGCCATACAATTGCATTCAAAATATTTAGATTTCAGCATTAAATAACCTATAGAGATGTTGATATGCCACCAAACAAAATCAACCAATATGAAAGAACTCTTTCATAACATCGATCCATATAATATCCTACAATTTCTTAAATCAAACTGTATTCTAAAATATGACTTCAACAAAACTGCAACATAAAACTTGCATATCACTGCCTTTGGTAATCATGTCCACACAAATATTTATAAATAAATATTTATATGCATAAAAGTTGAGTATTATCTACCATGCATTCAATTGTGAAAGCAGAATAACATGTATCATATTTTTATTACTTCAAAGCTCTCCCAAAAATTAAATTTCGTCATTAAATGACCCATAAGGAGTTGATGTGCTGTTAAACAAATAATCACTCAATCATCTGATGTGTGACAAGAAATACCAGAAATGTGAACTGAATTTAATGTTCATCAGGAAAACTTTTGTTCAAAGAAGAGTTGATGTGTGGTGACCCAAATATGTACTAGGTTCATCCTAAGAGATACCAAAGCAAGTTTTGTGCTTGGTGTCACCTCAGAAATTCAAGAGTCCTAGGTGGCACTATAGCTAACAAGTGCAGTATTGGGGCTCAGTGGATGTTAGGTGGGGGGAGGGTGTACCAACATAAACAGAGCTGAACTTAGAAGATATATATATATATATATATATATATATATATATACATACACACACATATAATGAAATGATAGAAAGTTATATAAATGACCAACCATTGAAGGGTGAAGGCAAAATCCCTCACAAGAAGATCAAATGTTCAAAGAAAGACTTGAAACCACATACCACTCGATTTGTCCAGTATTCATTTGATATTATCCAGAATTTAATAATTATTTTACATATGAAAAATTTAGTCTCATTTTCTTATCAGACCTTAGCAACATAACATTATGTGTTCCACATATTCATTACACAGTTCAACATTAATTTGATAAGAGTCCAGAAATAAACAAACAATTATTTAACATATAAAAAATTTAGTCTCATGTTCTTAGATGTTGCTAATACAATAGGAATGTATAGGTTTGCCTATCATCTGATCCCCTCCCCCATCATCACCACTAGTCTTTTGAAAAGGTGTAGAGGTTTATCTCTTGTTTCTAGTTTAGGATTGGGTTTCAGGTTCCTTCTAAAGTCTACTTCAACTTTATACTTTGAACATCTCCGCTTAAACTCTGAAATTTTATTTACTATTTATTTTTCCGCAATAGCAGTAGATAGGTTCACCTATCATCCAGTTTACACTCCTCCCCAGTCTTTTGAACAGGAGTAGAGATTTATCCCTTGTTTTCTGTTTAGGATTAGGTTTCTGGTTCCTTCTAAAATCTTTGAAATGATTAATAATAATAATAATAATAATAATGAATTTACTACTTTTTTTTACCTACCTTTAAAGAAAGTGAATGTCAAACAAAAGTAAACTTATCAATTGCGTCTCCGCTTTTATCCACTGGTCTCCCAAGGACCAAGTAGATAAAAGCATTGGTTGATGATCCAATGCTTGTATCCACTGGGCCATTTGTCTTTTGGGAGCCAGTGGATAAAAGGGTTGGTTGAAGTAATCCAGTGACTTGACCCAAAGAGTTGTGAGTTCAGTACCTAACCACAGTAGAGGAAAGTTGAGTTACTAAAGGGAATTAACTGAAACTGTGATATTCAGAAAAAGGCATGGCACGTGGAACTAGAACAATCTACTACTGTGGACTAAATAAAGGGTTCGGTTCGAAATTCCAACGTTTGTCACCTGAAGAAGGCCAGAGCGTGCAATGGCCGAAATGTCATGAATATGACAATAAAGATGAGTACAACAGTCTGAACAATGTAGATAGTATAAAGAAGTAATTTAAGTATGGAAGCTAGTACTCGGAGATACTTAGGGCCATCAATATCATGAATTAGTTTTACAAATTGATTGTGCCAATGTATTTTTTCCCTTCCATTTAGCCTAAAATTTTCTCTCGTATCCATGAGTCAGACACTTGGATATGTAAATTAGTGTTTCTGTTGAGGAGATAGGAACTACTACTACTTTTATGCACCATGTACTTTCAGGATGTAAATGATACTAGCTCTCCACAACTTCCTATCCTTTATATTCTGCCATTCATTTATATAAGCTCATTAGATTTCTTCTGCTCTTCTTGCCTCCAATATTTCATGTGAGTATCAAATTCTGCAAGCCTTCCTATCATGATAGCTGAAGTAAAAAGAACTGCCAGTGAATACATGAATCAGTTGCAATGACGGACACTTTGATTCCGTTTTTCAGCTAATCTCTATGGTGGTATTGCGTGCAGTGAATATGTATGTGTCTATGTCGCATGCTATTGCGCCCTTCTATTCATTGCGTTTATTGTCACCCCATGTTGCAAATCTCAAATATTTACAAAGATTAACAGAAATGTAAGTAAAAGTATTTATTATTTGGTCAGCCTCATGGCTGAGAGAGTTGAATATTTTCCAATGGCATGAAGGATCAGTTTTCAAGCTCAATTAACAAAAGCTTAAATGCTATTTTTCAATCCTCTCTCTCTATCCACCTGATGCTTACAGCCGTATCACGTTAAAACACCAGTTCTTGTATGATCACTGTAGTTAAGTAACATCGAGCCTGGTCAGTACGTAGATGGGTGATAACTGAGGAATACTAGGTGCTGTAAGTTTAGATATGCAGATGGTGTAATGAATAGTGGCTTGGAATTGTTAATTGGAGAGCTGAGTTCAAATTCCAGTTGGATTTGTTATATTCACTTATGCACAAATACCCTTGGGAAAGATATGAATCCACCTTTTCTACTCCCCTCCAGCTATGGGTTAATTATTGAGATTGTATCACTAAATCATTATATAATATTATGATATCTTACAAAATTTCTGGCTTTAATTAACCTAGATAAGCTGTAGAAAATGAATGAATATCCAGTTGATGCAATACAATCTCCTTACTAGAATTGGCCTTGTGTTAAGAGAAGCCTTTAAATACTGAGAAATTAAGAAAATATATATTTCAACTTTCCTTTGAAAAGTATTTTTTCTGAATTTTTAATATAATTTACTATTTGGACCAGCTTGCTCAGCAATACAAGGTGCTTACAAAAAGTATCTGACTTTATTTTTTCCTGCCAAAACTAATGTTGCATGGACAAAATCATTTTGGTGAGGGGTGACACCAATCTTCCTGCACATGTGTGAAAATTCTGAGGAGTTCATCTGCCCTTTAACAGCTCTTGTTTTTTGTTCTGCTGGGGTTTCACTTACCAGGGACTGGTGTGTGAGCTGGTTTAGTTGCTGACCACACAGGTTTTGAATTCAGAGTTGTCCTAGATTGGTTGCCACCCAAATCTATAGGGCTCAGTCTGTCTTGCTATTTACCTATAGTTTGGGCAGGGAGGAGAACAAATGGATTTATGTCTTTCCCAAGTGGTTTTTGCACAAAAATGAATGTAAGGAACTCAACTGGAATTAAAACTCAGCTCTCCAATTCCTCAATCTGATCCACTATCCTTTACTCCACCTCCCCTCCACATACACTACAGTTCAAAAGTTTGAGGCCACTCCTCATAATTCTTTAAATTGTCCAAAAAAGTAGTTGTTTTGTACTCTAAATCAGAGAAAATTATTATACATGGTTAATAAAAATGATGATTTTTTTAATTAGAAATTTTATTGAGACAAAAAGAAAAAAAAATATTTTATGATTAAATTTTGCTCTAGTCAACATATCCTTCTTTAGCCTTGATTACTGCAGCACAAATTTTTGGCATTCATTGTAAAAGTTTCTCAAAGTATAAGTTTGATTATTGATTCATTCTTTTTTTAATGATTCTTTTACGTTTTTTTTTTTTTTTTGTTCACCCTTCTGTCTTCATCCCATGCTAATTCCGTGGGTGGCTTCAAACTTTTGAACTGTAGTATAGGTTAAGTACAACTATAAAAACAAAAATCATTATCTTAGTTCATTCCTTAATGTTTAGGTCAGGTGTTCAAACTGAGTAACTTGAAAGGTATCCACACATCATACTCATTACAATAGTGTCTATTGAATCCCATAAGGGAATTGGCTGCAAGTACAACAAATAAATTAATTTTTATGAATAAAAATGACAATAGGAAAACTGGTAATTGCTGGCGCGTTTCGTCCAATGTGGACTTTATCAAAGCAAAATATTTTTTTTATTCATAAATATTGTCTTCTCTACTGGTTAAATCGGAGAAATTTACAAATAAATGAATGTAGATTTTTAGCTAATTAGTTATATTAATTTACTTAAGTTAATTCACTGGATATCTGTTTCCTTTTTCATGCTATTATAGAAAGAAGAGTGACATTATTCATTTTTTTTTTTTTTACAACCGACTTTGAAAACTTTCTTCTTTATAATCCAAATTAAGACATTTTTGGTGCAAAAGTTCTGCACAGATTATGAGTTTTATTTTTCAAGAATTTTATTTTTCATTGTTCTTATCTGTGTTTCTTTCTTTTTATCTATACTTCCTGAAATGTGTCATTGAAATTTCTCTTTATTGATTCTATTCAAAGTTTGGTTTAGATTGGTCTAGTCATCTATTTCACACAAAAGGTACCATAACATCTGGTAAACAAAACGGATGCTCTTTTTTTTTTTTTTTTTTTCTTCGTCATTTCCCCCCAGGCAAGGCAATAAAGTCATTAAGATGCCAGGGGTTACTGAACATTAGAGAGTATGAGAGAATAATAAAAAAAAACATTATTAATGAGAGAGAACAATAAAAGAACAAGAATTAAGAAGACAGAAGATAATGATTGATATTATATTTAAATTTTTGAAGATCAAAGTTTACTGGGAAGTGAGAAGTGCAATAGAAAAAACTGTTAGCATAGAACTTACAGTTACATCTCTTGCCATTTCAACTATAAAATGATAAGACCATGCTACTCATTTAGTACTGACCATAAATTCATAAAGTCTTGGTACCATAGAGGAAAGCTCATCAGAACAATTACCATGAAAGTATTTATAGAAAAGTCACAGGGAAGCTATGTTACAGTGGTGGGAAAGGAATTGAAACTGAGATGCCGGGTCAAGGTCAGTAACATTGCAGATTCTTCTTTGGATTTTATCAAGAATCTCTAAATGTATAGCAGGAGCACCAGACCAGATGTGGCAGCAATATTCAAAGCATGGATGGATAAAAAATAAATAAAAACTAAGAACACAGAATCAAATCAGAAAGTGTCTTTATTTTGACATGAATTTATTTTATGGATGCAATTTCTTCAAATTTTAGTAAATTGGAATCAAATATGGATTGGAATCCCTCAGAATGATAAAATAAAAGAACAAATAAGAAATGTTTATTAGTCAAATATGTTTCCCTTTTATTAAAGCTTCATCACAGTATTAGATATGAAGTAAATGTAGAAAGAAATTCTCGTATTTTTTACTTTTGTGTTGTTTGATTTTTTATTGGTTAGTCATGTTTCACATGGGTTCAACTTTTTAAGCCAACATTAAAGGAACATTAATATAATTTGTGACAAGGAAAGAAAATATGTCCATCTAAAGTTTCAAGAAATTAACAAATTCCAAGCTTACCTGAAAAACCTTAAATATTGCTTTATGTATATCAGTGTATAAAAATTCTAGTTTGTCTATGTGGGATTCAGATGATAGTGTGTATTCATGAGTGTGTGTGTGTGTGTGTATGTCACATAGATATTATATTTGTTGCTTTTTTGCATGTTGATTTGGGAGCATTTTTATGTATATACTATTTGTTTTAGATAAACATACATTAGATTCTTTAAGAACAATTCGCTAATTAATACAAAAAAGAATAGAGAGGTGGCCAAACTTTTTTATTATTATTTTATTATTCTGGTCATATCAAAAAAAGAATTCTTCCTGTTTCTATATTGATACTAAATTTGTTCCAGTAAAACTTATTTTTAGTCTATGCTATTATTAAAGGTGACATGTGTGTGTGTGTGTGTTAGAAAAGTATTTAAGGAAATCATAATAAGATGATTAAAGCTGGAAAAGTAAGGAGTCGGGGAGGTACAGTGTCAAAACTGGTTAAGTAACAAATAGCAGGTGATTGGCAGAAATTATTAGGTTGGTGCAAAAATAATGTCGTTTTCTCACATAGTAACATGTGAGAAAACGACATTATTTTTGCACCAACCTAATAAATGCAATCCAGCTGTTAGTAGAAAGGAGGAGTGGGTGTCTAAAATCCAGATTTATAGTTGATTAAATATTACATGAGGTGAAAGGCAGCCATATCCGCACATCTGAAAACAATCTTACACTTTACAAATATAACAGGGGTGGCTACATCTATATACCTATGTAGTATTTTTATTTTTTGTTTTTGTTATTCCCCAAGTTATTCAGTCTCATATTTTCATTCTTGCTATTTTTATTAGTCTTTCAGTTTCAGTCTTTTTCAATGATAGAAGTCATACAATTGTGTGTGTGTGTGTCCTTCCTTCTTTTTTTTTTTTTTTTTTTTTTTTTTATTCCTTCCTAGAAAGTCCTACATCAGAGTGTGAGGATCTTGCAAACAGCAGCAGTATTAATTTTCCCTTCCAGCAATGGGACCCAAGATGTGAGAACATTGAAAATTGATATTGCTTAAAGTCACTTGTTAATGTGAGCTTTCTAAAATATACTTGATTTTCTCTTGACAACAGACATCATGGTGTACTCTTGACTCTCTCCTTTATGTTATGGAGAGTAGCTGCCTGGGAGAAGTGTCCCCATTCACTATGTAAATATCATATTTAGAAATTTTCCTTGCCTGAAGATGATAACTTATTAGTTAGCCCCAAATAAATTTAACTTTATGTGCCATTTTTGAAAACGGACAAGGGATTAGACTCCTGAGAGGCAACCAGTAATGTGTTGTAAAGTGTAAAAAAAAAAAAAAAATGCACAGCTTGGCATCATAGGCACTCCTGATCTGTTTCCCAATGTCTTTCTAGACATCTTGCCTCTGGGTCAAAGCTGATGGAGATAAGAGAAGAATATGGCATGTTACACAGAGATCTCTGGTCATCCACTGCATCAGAATTTTTCTCCACTCATCTTAATGAGGGGCTACCTCTGGATCCAGGGACGAGAGAGTGAAGATACTCAACCTGTATTAATATTGCTTCATTTAAGAAAACTGCAGACGCCATTACCAATTCCACAGCTCTCTTACATCATCTAGAAAATCCTGCTAACGATGTTGAACTCAATGTCTCTAAAGCTGAATTATAAGCTTCAACCAGCAAGGTTCCATACAAACTGTCTCAGTTGAATCAATAAAATCTGTTGAATCTTTTATGTATCAAGGAAGTGAAATAAATTCTACTGAAAATGGATGTGAAAATTCGCATAGCTAAAGCCTGAGCCACCTTGAATAAAATGGATGTAATCTGGAAATCTGATCTACCAGACAACCTCAAATGGAGATTCTTTCAAGCCATTGTAGAGGCAGTGTTAATGTCTGATTCTACTGCCTAGACATAAAACTAAAACCCTAGAGTGTAAGCTTGATGGGACTTACACTTGGATGCTGAGAGCTAAACTTAACTTTGCTTGAAGACAACATCCAACTAAATTGCAGCTCTATGGACCCATTCCCTAATATTTCTACAATTTTATATGAACACAATCTGCTTTTCAAGACACTGCTGGCAAGTGAGTGATCTACTCTTCTGGACACCTAGCCATGGCTCAAGATGTGTTGGTCACCCAGCAATCACCTATATTGACCAGTTATTTTATGACACAGAATGCCACCCCAATGACCTTCCAACCATGATGGTTGGCGTGATAGACTCATGAATGTCAGAGTGAGCTCAACCAGATAAAAATAATGAAATTTAAGAAACTGATATAATATGGCTGAGTCATGTTATTGAAATGTGTGTGTTTGTTTTTTTAGTGGCATATCAAGTCCTTATGGGTCATTTAATACCAAAATTTAATTTTCTTTGGAGCATCAGTAATTTTCTTTATAAAAATGTATTGTTGGTAATTTTTTTAAAAACTTTATTGCTGGTATTTTCATTATAAAAATGTATTTTTATACTTTCGTAGTGTTTGACCCCAGTTTGGGGGTTAACTATTTGCCATAGCTGGGACCCTAATAGTTGCTACCACCCCTGGTCAGAGTGGACTTGGCAACAACAACAACAAAGAGGTAGTTCCACACTCCTTAAAACCTCCAATCTCCCAAGCTTTGTTGGATGTAGTTTAGCTTCATACCCAGGACAAGAGAAGAAACTGTTATCATAGAGCTTACGGTTATATCTAGCCATTTCAACTGTAAAACAATCTCAATTGTGCAGAGAATTATGCCTGTTAAATAAATTATATTTTTAAAAAATTAATTCAACATTTTAGAGAATGATTACAGAAGCCTAGATGATAGAGTTTGATACTCAAAATGAAATTCATCTTTTCATTTCACTCAATATTTTAATGGATATATTTTTCATAAGATATTTAATTTTAAATCTATGTAAGTTTTATTTACATGTTGCTCTATTTTTTTTTTACCTGCACTCAGATTACGAATTCACATGACTGATTTATTTAGTTTTTATACTTTCATAGTTTTTTGACCCCAGTTTGAGAGTTCACTATTTGCCTATAGCTGGGACCCTAACAGTTGCTACCACCCTGGGTCAGAGCTGACCTGGGAACAAGAGCAATTAAGAGGTGGTTTCATGCTCCTCAAAACCCCCAACCTCCCAATCAGATGCTTTGCTGCCGGATGTAGTTTATCATCATACCTAGGATGAGTGTGTGTGTGTAAAATAGTCATTCATAAATCCATTTTCATATTTTACAAGACAGTTGTGTTGAAGTTCTGGTGAAATGTACAGGATAAGTGTAAAATATCAAATTAGATTTTTTTTTTCTTTCTTTCTTTTTTTAAGTAACCATTCAGTTGTAATACGACCGATTCTTTGTGTTGGGAAATGTCCTTTATATGGGCAAATTCCCAAATGGCAATTGTTTTACTATTGCAAGGTCGTTTGTAATGCTCAAGAGACAAAGGAGTAAAGTATCAGCAAGGTTGATGGCGTCTTGACTCATTGTCACCCATTGTTTTTTATTGTCTTTGTAAAATAAAAGTACACAATCACACTGGCCTTTAGCACTCTAGCATAATTTAAGTCGGAAGACTGTTCTTCCTCGTCTTTGGTGACTTGTGGCTTTTATTACAATAGCTAAATCTTTTCATGACAAGTTTTTACTCTACATTGATCTTTTAAAGTTTGTATGAAATTGCAATTGTTTATTCACTTTAAGTGCGAAGTCGATTCTTATTGTAAAGTGTTTAATTACTCATTACTCAATTCCATGACAGGAAGTCCCAACTCTCTGCGGACATGTGTAATAACATTTTACGGTATCAATTTTTATACAGAAAATGAAGATTAACTCTTTTAAGCCCCTGATAAATGCAGCTGTCTGATTCCCAACAAAAACTTTGCTAGGCTTTCGCTACTCTATCACTATAACTTTGGCAAATGTTCAAACAAAATGCATTCTTTAGTTCCAGAATCTCTCGGTCAGGTTTGAACATGCATTTTCCTTTGTAGGGGAAACCCACTGCCTGATCTAGTGGATCTGCCACAAAGCATGTTTTTATTAAATCTCTTGGATGCACAGGCCAATAGATATAATTAACAATGTTTAAAACAAAAGCACATAAGGCATCTACTCAAACATATTTATTCGGTAAAATAACATTGAGAGCAATAAAAAAACATGTCAGATTAAAAATAAAATTTGTTAATTCCTTATATATATATATATATATATATATATATATATATATATATATATATATATATATATATATATATATATATTGTGTGATGAATAAACTAAATGACGCAAAAATGAAAATAACACTGACATCTCATTTTAATAGATATATTTACCAAAATCACACAAAAATATCTTGAAATACTAAAGAGTAAATTTATTCAATAAAATCGCCACTGGTTTCAACCATGGCCTCCAGACAACTTTGGAATTTCCTCCAACTCTTCTGGACGGTCTCCTTGTTGGTGAATATTGCCACAATCCTTGCCTTCATTTCATCTTTGGTGTTACAAAGAGTTTTTGTTGGTCTCTTACTCAACTGCACCCCACACATAATAATAATAATAAAGGGGGTTGCAATCTGGGGAGTTAGGTGGGCTGATGTAAGGGGTGATATTGTCACAGAAATTGTCTGACAGCCATGACTGGGTTCGCCTGCTTGTGTGACATGGTGCAGAGTCCTATTGCCAGACATAGTATCTTTCAGCAGCTACTCTCTTCGTGCAGAGCAGCACCCCCTCTTCAAGGCACTTGATGTAGGCCTCTGCATTGAGTCTGAGGCCCTATGAGAAGATGAATGGAGACATGACGTCACCATCACTAGTGATCACTCCAAACACCTTCATAATCACCATTAGACTCATCCAACTCTTTTCGAATCCTTTGCACTGTTATCAGGTTGACGCCTAAATACTCTGACATGTTGAAGCTTCTGGCCTGAATGCCAATCAATACAGCATGTCATTTCCAAAGTTCTGGTGGTATGAATTACATTATGGTGCTTTTCTTTCTCACAGACGGTACCTAACTGACCCTACTCTACTGTGCAGTCAACAAAATCAAAAACAAACATGAAATGTATGAAATTAAAGATATAAAATGGTGACAATTTACCCATCGCACCCCATGTGTGTATCTATTTATTCATATATATATATATATATCTATATATATATATATATATATATATATGTGTGTGTTTTTAAGATAGAAGCCAGTAGACCTGAAAAAGTGAAGACATTACTACAATGTGGTCATGAAAGTTTGAAGTCTGTATATCTGAAATAACACTATTCAGTTAAATAAGTTTTTCTACATTAATTAATATATATAATAACCTCCTTCAATAGATATATATATATATATATATATAATAACCTCCTTTTTTTTTTTTTTTTTTTTATAAAAAAAAAAAAAATGAATGAAAGAAAACGGATGGATAGATGTGTGAACACATGTGCATGCATATATATGTGTGTGCGAGAAAAAAATTATACTCCCATCAACTAAATATGTTAGCTCTATCACTGATATGGAGTGCTTTTCAATAAATACTACGCATATATGATATATAAATAATATATATATAAAATTTCATATATATATATATATATATATATGGCTTTAAAGTAATATCAAATTTTTATCCCCCCAAAAAAAAGAACTTGACTAAAATGTCTCCTTTTAGCTTTTATTTGTACAAATACAACATTTTGTCTATTTTGCTTTCTTGAACTTTCAATGCTATATCCAAAAACTGTTAGTCAAGAAATTCAAATATCCCTTTAGAATTTTACAAGGAATAACCAAAAGTAGATATTGGCAGTTTTTTGGTGGAAAAAAAAAATAAAATGACAATTTTTACGTGGCTGACCACAAAAAAAATTAAAAGTACCAAAAGTTGGCGCAAAATTTGAAAACTAGAATAATTGGGGAATGATAATCCCAATAAGCTTCATTTTCTGTCTCTCAAAGCTACTAATTCTAGACCTCTTAATATTTTTTTCTCAAGAATTCTGATTCATCGTAATTTCACAATCATGATCTATCATTGACTCATTCTGCTAAAGTCCATAGGTAGCTAAACATTGGGAAACCATTACATAGTATTTGGGGAATTTATTCTCTAAGTTTTAATATTGCCATGGAATGACACTTAGGGTATGCTAACCTCAGATCAACAATTTTTGTTACTTTACCATAGTTACGGGGACACTGGCCTGTTTGATTATTCTGAATGGCATGTTGAATTTCATAAAGAAAATAAGATTTCTTAAAATTTTATTTTGTTTCATTCTCACTTGTTCACTCACACATTCTCTCATACATAATCACATACATAAACAATAATTAATTACAATGTTTCTTGAATTTTGTAAAGTTTTGAAGAATGTAGCATTTTGATTGTTTTAAACCATTGGTAATTTTCACTAAGGAAAATCATACGTGTAAGCATATTTTGTTTTTGAAACTGGAAATATTAATAATTTTTTCTTCGGGGAAGAAATATGTTTTTTTTTGTTTTTGTTTTTTTGTTGTTTTGGGTTTTTTATTTCAAGTGAATAAATTAGAAATATATTTTACACAGTGACATGTTTTAATCATTGCGTCATCAGTGGTAATATTAGACCACGAATTGAATTTTTGTAATTAAAGAACAATTTAAAAAAAAAAAAAAAAAAAAAAGTATTTTCACCTTTACTAAGGTATACACTCCTGCATATGGTCTTCTGTATTGACACTATCATGAAAACTTGAATCTTTTTTAGTCTTACGCCCCCAGCCCCCCCCCCACCAATTGAACCATAGATTATCCTGCCCACTGCTCACAGAAGCTTGCAACTCAATACCTGTTTTATCATCACCAGAGGGATATACTAGGTTCATGAATATGCAACCATTCTTGAAGCCCCTTAATAAATCAGTGTTTGTTTACAAAGAAGACAAAATGGGACATATTAACTTTTTTTAGTATGGGATATTTTGTATACCCACCTGTTACTGCACTTGATTAAGAATCACAGTAGGAACTGACCCCCAAATAGACTTGCTCCTGACATCTCGACTAATCCCGAGTTGCCTCCCTTTTACTGGATATTTGATCTTAGGAGTTGTATTTCAAATTACAGTTATGTTAAAAGTCAGGAAAGAAGGAAAATGCATGTATGGTTGTTGTAAAATATGGTTTCAAATTTGAGTTGTAATTAGATTTATATTTATTTTTAATTTTGTCAAAGATTTCTCTAATGTTCTCTATTTGTTTTTTTTATTATTTTTTTTTCTTTTGTTTATACCAAATGTCATTTCAATTGAGAAAATAATCAAATCAAGATGAACGGATGGATTCACCCTTCAGTTTTAGCACAAGATGACAAACTGATAAAAATGTGTCTTTTTCTTTTCATTTTATTATTGAAAAGTTTTTCTTTCTAGGAAGAACGGAATCCATGTTGGAAGAAGAAAATAATGCTCACGTTGATGGACTCTCAAGCAAGGTTTCTCGATTAAAAGGGGTAAGTAATCTTTTTATACCAATCAATTCATAATTGTATCCTCCCACACCCCATTAATTGCTGTAATAACATTTTTAAATCAAGAAAGTGAAAATAATTCCTAAAAGCAGCAAAAGGTGGCACAACATTTGAAAACTAGAGTATTTGGAGAATAAATCCGAATAAGTTTCATCAACTCTCTCTCAAAGCTACTAATTCTAGACCTCTTAATATTTTTTTTTCATGGTAATTTTGCAATTTTGATCTAATATTGACTCATTCTGCTGTAGATGATGAAGTTCATAGGTAACAAAATATTGGGAAACCATTGCATAGTATTTGGGGAATTTATTCCCTAAGTTTTAATGACTGTCTCTTTATATGGAGTTTTGAATATGCATTCCAAAAAAACAAAAAAAAAAAAATTATCATGCAATACCTGGACGCAGCAGACGTGGGCAAAAACTTACTAAAGGGAGATAACTGAAACTGATATCCGGAAAAGGCATGGTTCAAAATCCCAGCGTATATGTTAACTGACAAAGGTCAGAGTGTACTACAGCCGAAATGACGTGAATATGACAATAAAGATGAGGACAATAGTTTGAAAAATGTAAATATTGTAGTTACAATATCTCATCTCAGAAATATACACAGATATTAAAAACCTCATTAAAATGTTATGTTTTTTGTGGTTTTTTCTCTTCCAGTTGGCACTGGATATTGAATCTGATACAAAAGAATCTATTCGCTTTCTTGATGGAATGGTGAGTCTTTTTTGTCTGAAATTCACCCCTCTTGTCTCTCAAAAGCATCCTTCTTCAAATTTAAAGATTTTAATCATCTTTCATCTGATCAATTCCCCAGTGGGAGAGCAAAAAAAAAAAATTTTAAATATTTATATTACAGATTAAATTTGACACCCAATAAATAATCTTAAATATTTAAGGCATCACAGATTAACTAGAACCCCACTAAATCATCCTAAATATTTATGACATTTCAGATTAAATAGGGCATCCACCAAATAGTCCTAAATATTTAAGATATCACAGATTAAGTTGGACCCATGCTAGTTGTAAATATCTAATAGATCACTAATTAAATATTTACATTAAATAACCCATACAGGTTGATATGTTGCTAAATAAAATCAACCAACTGAAACTCAAATGCAACAGTCACCTGATGAAAGCTGGAGAATTGGCAAATTGAAAAGAGACTGTAATAAAATGAAAAAACAATGAAAAAAGAGAAAATATTAAATTGAAAAGAAAAAAGTTTCTAAAGTCTACATGGAAACGCTAGCAGACAATCTTTAACCTTTGCATGGTTAATGAGACACATTAATATGTTGTCCACATAAAGATTTACAACTCCAGTATTAGGTCCTTATGAAATAATTTTGTAGAACTCATGGAAATTCCATTATGTGTATATAAAAAAGTTAAGTTTTAAGCATTTGTGAATTTTTGCAAGGATCTCACTTATGATGATAAAAATCCATTTTATAAAATTTCATTCAATTTTCATCAACTTTACCAAGAGGAATTGGTTGATTTAATAATTTTTTTTTTTTGTTTTTTTTTTTGTTTTTTTTTTTTTGTTTTTTTTTTTTGTTTTTTTTTTTTTGTTTTTTTTTTTTTTGTTGCTTTTTATTACCAATCCATTCTGCTTATTTAACAGTTGTAGAAATGCATTGTAAGTAAATGTAATAGTCTTAAGTTGTCTCATCTGGCAACAAGGCCTCTGATTGAGAAGTGTGAAACCACCTCTTAATTGCTGTTGTTACCAGGTCCACCCCAAACTCGCCTGTTAGGGTCCCGAGCAATACACTTTTGAAAAAAAAAATATTACCAGCAAAAAACCCTCTTTACAAAAATATATCAATGAAACCTGATTTAGAAACTGCTTTCTTACAAAGAATATTCTATTCATACAAACTTATCCTAAAAATCTTGTCAGTATTAAATAACCTACTGAGGTGTTGATATGCTGTAAAACAAAATAAATCAACCAGCTTGTCTGAGTTTCATGTACATGAGTTATCTCCCTTGCATTGGCGATGCCATTGTTTTAACAGCAGCCGACTATTCCAAGATATTTACAAAACTTGGGCAGGGGGTGTAAAAAAAAAAAAAAAAAAAAAAGATCAGACTTCATTATAGGTCAGGGTGCAACAATAATAACTGGAAAAATACAGTTTGTTTCAAGAGTAATGCATCTTATTTTAAGGCTCTCTAGTTAACCCACAATATCAGGCAGGTGAGGCGGGAGGGGGTAGCAATCTGGCAAAATGAAAGTGTGTATGAAACAGAGGTATGTTATGTAGAAAACACTGGGCACATTGACATTTGCTTAACAGTTAAGGAGACAAAACAGTGGATACAAGCACAAGCATTGGAGAATGCTTTGCAGCAGTGGGGAAATTTTGAGTGACCCTGTACTGCTGTCAACTCTTGAAAGGAAGAGTGCTGTGGGGAAAATGCAGGTGACCATGTGAAAAAAAAATTAGTATTTTGTAGCTGAAAACTTGTTCTATCCAATGGGGTTATCACCAATGCTGCAAAACATTTCTCCAGTGCTTGTGCTTGTATCCACTCTTTGGTCTCCTTAAATGATTAAAAGGAAAAAAAATAATATAAACTTCTCATCCCAGAAATCCAGACAAATTTTATATCTACATCCTTATTATTCAATCCATTTGTTATTACAAATGTTAATTATGATTAAATTCTGTATTGGGATTATAATAAATTTATTTTACATCGTAGTAATAAATGCAATTTTGTAATTAAACCTTTTTCTTTTTTTATCTAGGGTTCTGACTTTGATAGTTCACAAGGTCTCCTAACTGGCAGTATGAATCGAATTGCGCACATGATGAACACAGGCAAAAGTAATCGTACACTTATGTGTTACGTCATCTTTGGTCTGACTGGCCTCTTCTTCCTTTCTTATTATCTCGTCTCTAAAGTTCGTGCATAAAAAAATAAACCTAAGCCTCAATGGAACCAACAAATTGTAAATAGACAATGTTCAAAGACAAAATGTAATAACAAACACTCGTTTATTTTTGGTTGTTTCTGGTAAACAATTTTTTCTTGACATTCTTTTTTTCTTTCTGTTTTATCATCTTTATTATTATTAATTCATACATAATAAATATTAATATACACATTTATTAATTTATGACGAAAGATGAAGGAAATTGTGAAAAATATCCTTTTTAATAATTAAATTTGATTAACAAAATGTATTTAGAATCGATTCTTTGAGGCTCCATTATTCAGTTTAAATCACTCTACCATCTGTTGATCAATCTGGGTATTAAACAAAATGGTGGAACAGAATCTAAACCTCTGTGTTTTTATAGATATATAAACATAAAAAGATGATATTAAAAATGACCTACAGTGCATTTAGCAACGTTTCAAAAGCGGGTTGAAATTGAACCCACAGCGTATCAAGGAGTTTAAAAGCAAAGGATTTATTTTGCATCACATCAAATGTTTTAAACATATTTCCTCAATACTTAGACTGAAATTCTATATTTAAAAAAAAATATTGATCATTTTTGTATTATTTATTAGTGTCAAATTAATCCTCCCTTATGCTTTTTTTTTTTTTTTTTTTTTTTCTCCATTCTCTTCACTTCTGTTGTTCAGAGATGATGAGAATAACTCCAAAAATAAAATCATTGTGTGATGTGGACATAAAGTGTGGGATCAGCTTTATATGATTACACTGTGTAACACGATTTTTGTCCTTGGGTCGCAACTGTTATCTGCCATTTGCTGACGCCCAGAAAGTATGAAAAATGGCTAATATTTCCTTCAAGTTTTGCTTTTGGGACAAGGATAATGATATTTCTTAAATTTCCCTATTACCATTGGGAAAACTGGTAAATGTGAATATTCTCTTTCACACAAAGTAAGAACAAAACGACATAGGATTCAAAAGTAGCATTTATTTATTCCAGGATTACACAAGAGAGACCCCCCGCCCCCCAAAAAATTTCAAATCAACAGCGACTTGTCTACACTTGGACAGCTAGAAGTAAACTGAATTGTTGAGCTTATGTTCTGTGTATTTATACTGCTATCTATGTTGCCAGAATATTCTAGAAATTCTTGAAACTTTTAGAAACTTCTCCTTCAACAACTCAGTACTGAATCTGTCTGGAATGTAATGGAATATAGATTAGTTTTCAAAACATTCACAATGCTCAAGTGACAAAAGCCAAGTTTGAAAAGAATAGTAGTTATTTCCTTTGCTTTCTAGACAGAAACAATTAGAAAATAACACTTCACAATCTTCACAACTTTAACTGCAACGTCAATCATAGTCTTCTGTCTCCATGGAACATGTTCTTTTATTGTCCTTTTTTTTTTTCTTTCACACTCAGTAACCCCTTGCATCTTAGTGGCTTTACTGCCTTGCATCGGGTGAAATGATCAGAAACCAAATTTAAATACAATGTCAATTGTTATCTACTGTCTTCTGGATAACTCTTCTGTTGTTCTCACTCCTTAATAATGTTTCTCTATTTTTTATCAAATGTGAACGAGTTTTTTTTTTGGGGGGGGGGTTGTCTATTTTTTACCATATTTGTCAGCATCAAAGGCATTAGCTACTCTCTTACATGAAACCCGGCCACAGCTCATGGGATTTGTACAAGCAACTACTTTGTATGAAATTACATCCTAGTGGCTTTATTGCCTTACTTGGAGTGAAATTATTAAAAAAAAAAAATTAATCTCTTTTTCTTTTGTCTTTATATTACTAAAGTGAATAATCACTTTCTTATTGTTTCTGTATATGGGTAGAACTTAAAGCTATACCCAGCAATGGAGACTCGACTAGGGGACGGAATTAGGGTACCCTGAATCATGTTACCTACAGGTGATCTTTGGCTAAGATCTAGCACCTGTCTTGATCCCTCACCAGGTTTTTTTTTTAATGTGTGTGTGGTGTTCTTTAGAGTTATAGCTGACATTTGTCTAACAGGTTAATATCAGATCAATATCAATTGGGTCACCATAGAGAAGGGGGATGATGTTTTAAAACCTGGAACCCCTGGGTAAAAAAATTACTGATGATGTGTGCCAGAGTATCTGTGAGATGTATTTCACAAAAAAAAAAAAAATTGATTCCCATTTCTTTCTTCTTTTCTTTATTTATTTATTTTTTTTTTTATTTTTTTTTTTACTATTGTAGGTTCTATTTTTTTCTGTTAGTAGGTCAAAGGAATTCTGTAAAATATTCCTGTAAATAATCAATATTTGATTTGCAGAAGTGGGAGTTTTGTGAGATTTTGTGGTTTGTTCACGTTGTCATCAATATTAAACATCTTATGAAGATGATGGCGGGAATCAACATGAAAAATGTCATTGATTTTCATTTATGTTTTCAATGTTGTGCTGAAGATAATGTGAATAATCATTGAAATCTCAAAGAAAGAAATCCATTGACTACTCTTTAATTCTCAACACATTTACTTTGATCCTTTGTTTTAAATTCATTTGACAAAAGCAAAATAATAAGAGACGTAAAATGGGAGATCAGTTTTACATTCAAATAATAAAATGAACCCCTGTTTTTATGGGGTTTTGTATATTACCATGACAAAAAGTTGGGGATCAGTTTTATACTAAATCCCAATAGTAAAATGACCCCTCTTTCAGTAAGTCTTAACATTTTTATATCTGACATAAAATTGAAGATGATCTTTTAATTATCAAAGTTTTCTTAGATCTTTGTGTGCAGAATCCAAAAACATCTTTGCGTCCTTGTGAATTTTTTCCACCCTGCAACCTATCTCTTCACAGACAAGATGTCGTAAGCCTCTCACTGCTCTATTGCTACTTCCATGGAAAGTGCTCGGATGAACTGCATTCCTTAGTTTCATCAATTCTAACCTTCACAGCAAGGACCCACTATGCTACGCACATTGTAGCAAACCATTCTCATCCCCTCTGCATTTCATGATGAGAAGCAAGTTCCACTTGAGCAGCTTCTTCCCATGAACCACCAATCTGTGGAACCAACTCCCTAGCAGATGTTTTCCCATTCATTTTAATCTTAACTTGTTCAAGTCTAGACTTAACCGTTATCCTCCCTACATTTCCCCACAAATTGTGCCTCTTACTCTGTAGCCCTCTTCCTTGAGTGGCTTCCGAGCCTTGTACAGGGTGAACCTCACTGTAAAAAAAAAAAAAAAAAAAAAAATTTCACAAATCTAAGTTGAACTGAGGACATTCTCCCCAAAATGTAATTCAAATCTGACTAAAGGCCATAAAATGAATTTTTTTGCCATTGTAAGTGATTAACAAACAGATTCCTCTTCATTTAAATGCTATACAGAATTCTTGGCATAAATTTGTGATAGGGAACCCCTTTTGGATTCATATCTGCTAAGAACTTTGTTTACGTTACGGACTCTTTGAGATTGAACCGTTTTAATATTAATATTTGTTCCTTATGCTAACAAACATCTGAGAAGGAAAATACATTTTCATAATCATTCATAGATTGAGATCCTAAATACAAAGATTTTTCTTTTTGCTGTGATATTCTAAACTTTCAAAAAAGCCTCCAAAATCAGTTTTATACAAAAATTTAATTTGAATGAAATGTATTTTCAATTCTTGTACACTCTGCTCCCCCCCTTTTTTTTTTCTTTATGGGGGCACTTTATCTAAAGTCTTCATTTTTGTTACTCCCTCCCCACACTTTACATTTTGGTAGAATCTGAGATTTTGGCCAAACTTTCCCTGGTGACCTTCTTAAATTCTATCACTCATCAACTACTATTTGTCGTTAAAATTCTACAAGACCATAAAGTAGGGGATCAGTTTTATATGGTATTAAGTAATAAATGTGCACACGCGCACACACTTGATACAATCGATAAATGCATAATGGTCTTAAACCATGTAAATGTCTCACACAGCAGTTGTGTTTTTATTAAAGATTCTGTTCATTTTCTTTACTTCAATGTTGCTTCTTTTTTTTTTTATCACAACAATTGCATTGTTTTACATTTAGTGAAGAGAAAATTTATTAAGGGATACAAAGGAGAGGAAATTGTAGTGAACCATGATTGCCAACATCAAGAATGGACATGGTACATAGAAAAAGACTGTTAAACAATTGGCAATATTATGTCTTCTACTACTACATAAAGTAAAAAGAGGATAACATAATGTAGCTATAAGAGTAAATTTGAATGATGCCTGCTGGTAAGGCACTGTCCCTGTGAGACAGGCTTCTAACAATAAAGGATGTAAGCTCAAATCTTATTTGAAGCTAATTGTTTACTTCCAATTGATGCTGTGGGTGGAGTTGTACTATAGGCCCTGCAGTCAAAAGAACCTTTGTTTGTTTTTTTTTTTCTTTCTTTGTTTTCTCTTTGTTTTTTCTTTCTTTTTTTCAATCTTCTTTCAATTTTTTCTTTTTCTTTTTTTCCTTTTTTTCTTTTTCTGTTTTTCTTTTTCTTTTTTCCTTTTTCTTTTTTCCTTTTTCTTTTTTCCTTTTTCTTTTTTCCTTTTTCTTTTTTCCTTTTTCTTTTTTCCTTTTTCTTTTTTCCTTTTTCTTTTTTCCTTTTTCTTTTTTCCTTTTTCTTTTTTCCTTTTTCTTTTTTCCTTTTTCTTTTTTCTTTTTTCCTTTTTCTCCTTTTCTTTCTTTCTTTTTTTTTTTTTTTTTTTTTTTTTTTTTAATGATTGACAATGAGTCCTGTAATCCATCAGGGTCATAAGGGCCCCACATATACAGTGGTGTGTCCTGGGTAAGATAGTTTGACAAAGACCAAGCCTCTGCAAGCTAGTTGGAAATCAGTTTTCTTTCTCCTAGACTAGTCACCAACCAAGGCTATAGGTCTATTCTGCTATTCAACCCATAGCTGGAGGGGAAGAGATGGATTCACACTTTTCCCAAGGCTGTTTGCATATAAGTGAATGGAATGAACTCATCTTGAATTTGAAAATGATCACGAATAACCAAAAAAATAATTTTAATTAAATTTTATAAAATTGAATGAGTGTGAGTCCAACGATGTAAATTTATTGTAAATTGATTCCCCTGTGGAAGGCAAAACAAAATATGTTTATACCACATGATCTCTTAAAATTAAAAAAAAAAATGAAATTCATAATATGGTGTTTTTTTTCTTTCTTTTCATATATTGCAATAAAGTAAGAACTTCACATTATAAATTTAAATATATATATATATATATATATATATATATATATATAAAGAAATATAGTCTTAAGATGTTGCTATATTTATGGGATAAAGGGCTCAATATCAGAGATAGAGCGTGTGTAAATATAAAAGTGAACATAGAAGTCAACACTTGAGGCGACAGTCTGTTTCATGCTATATGCAATATTGCATCTAGCATGAAACAGACTGTCGCCTCTAAGTGTTGACTTCTATGTTCACTTATATATATATATATATATATCCAGGTAAGATGAGAATGAATAGAGTACAATTCCAAATTTTGTAACATTTAATTAGAGTCAGTTTGGTTTTAAGGGGCATAAACCCTTTTATAATGAGTTAATTGCAGTATTTTTATATAATAACAATGACTTGAATTCCCTTTCCCCAACAAATTCCTGAAAATAGAAATTTTTTTGTGAATGACATCGGACACTTTATTAAAATCTGTTCCAAAATGATTTTAAGTTTGCCATTCACGTTATGTTGAAGACTATCGTCTGTTTTAAATCGTGGAGTAGATGGCTTCTCTGCATGAACTTTGACCTGATTAAGAAAAGATGACAGCTACAGAATTTGTAGATGTCAAATTTGGCCGTTAATAAATAGGGCAAGAAACGGCAAATGCTCCTTCTTTTCTTTATAGGCTCAGTCATTAAAGTTGACCAAATAAGAGATTAGAATCATTTGTTTTATTAATGCAGCCTGGAGAGAATGTCTGCAATGAAAAAAAGCTTAATTATAGTGTTAAGAAAATTTAAGATATTTTTTTTTCCATTTCATTAGTTGTATCATCTTTTGGGTCAGATTTGATAGCAGAATTCTTTCTGGCTAATAATCTCTTACTAATTTATTGAGACTAGAAAAGAATAGTTTTGTCTATTCACTGAGAACACCAAGATGATGGCATATTTCACCAGAAGGCTTCCAGTGCAATACTGTGTGTGTGTGTGTGTGTATATATATATATATATATATATATATATATATATATATATAGATCTGACAGTATGCAGAAAAATATATGGAAAAACAAAAATCCGAATATGCAAACATGCTGTTTTAATGTTGTTTCAATGTCAATGTCAGACGTTTCGGTCTAGTAGACCTTCTTCAGGACATAGTTATTAAAACATAATTAACATTAGACGATATTCAAGTTAACATGAAAAGACGATAGACATAAGTGAAACGAAACGCTGATCTTAAAAATTTCAGTTATTCTGTTTTGATTATTCTTACTCTTATGTCTATTGTCTCTTCATATTGACTTGAATATCGTCTAATTTTAATTATGTTTTAATAACTATGTCCTGAAGAAGGTCTACTAGACCGAAACGTCTGACGTCAACATTGAAACAACATTAAAACAGCATATTTGCATATTCAAATTTTCCATATATTTTTCTACATATATATATGTTATAAATTAACTGATTTTAAAATATGGTTTCATTGCTACACAGGAATTACCATGTTTCAAAAACAGAAAACAAAAACTTCAAATTTATATTAAATCAAAAGCATTAGTTCTGTTTCATCTTCAAGCGAATTTTTGGAACCCAAATTTGCTTGACGTTTTTTTTTTTTTCTGTTTTTGAAACATGATAATTCTTGTGTAGCGATGAAAGCATATTTTTAAATCAGTTAATTTATAATATTTATGCTCTGTAACTTTACATTGAGCACTGTTTTGTAAAAATAAAAATGTCAATAAGAACACTGGGTTACATATCTTACTGTTCTTCCTTTTTTATACGATAAAATATATCTATATTAAGATATAGAAATCCCGAGTTTTAAAATTTTGACAAATGGAAATGTTTCATGAAATAGATTTGATGATGTATTTCACCATTCAAGGCTTCATCAGATTCAAAAACGGAAGAATGACAATGAGTGACTCTGTATTTGTGTGAATGCTTAAATAATGAATCTTAGTAGTTTCCCTAACCTGGCGTTTCTTGTAATTAATGAAGAAAGAAAATGCATGACTAAAAGGTTAAATGGATTTCTTGCCATTTTGATAATGAGAAAAGAATTTGTCTTTAATCTGATACAAAAAAATCTGAGAAAATGTGGCCACCAGTTTTCAGAATAAATCAGAAAATTTAATTATTTTTTTCCTTCCAACTTCCCAAAAAAATGTCTATAGGTTTTATTCCAGAAATAAATACAAGGGAAAAGTGAAAAAAAAGAAACAAAACAGTATTCATTTTAGGAGAAAATCAAATAAGGAAAAATTATAAATCAGTAATCTTTAAAACTTTACATCTGGTTTTGTGCACGTACCCCCCCCCCCCCCATCTGACTTTACTCTCTCCCAAACATCTGAACCCCCGCCTCACCCCTTACTTTCCCCTCCCCCACTTACTTTTGATGATCAGCTTCTGCTTTTGACCCCCTAAAGACATCTGACTTTTTATTTTGTGCTTCCATAACCGTAATTCTTGTGTGCATTTCCACACATTCACTGGGGCACAGATACTACATTTTGATCTTCAGCAGAGATTCAGGAAGTGACACTCTGATCCAAGGCTGAAATATGTACATAAGCTCATCATTTTTGACTGATAATATGCACATTAATAAATAATCTATCGTATTTATAATGAAATGGCTATTATATCCATTGGCAGTACTGACAAATGATAAACCTGTAACTAAAAAAATTTAAACAAAAAATACAGGCATAATATATTTTCAGAGACCTTTTCTTTTCTTTTTTTGTCCACAATGAAAAAATCTTAGCATTAAATATACAAGGAGGGAAATTTAACATTCCAATGACAACCCATGCATATTTCTTAGATGAGGTGTTGCAGCTATTTACATCATTCAGACTGTTGTCCTCATCTTTATTGCCATATTCACGTTTTGGCCATTGTACACTCCAACCTCCTTCAGGTGATATATGTTGGAATTGCGAACTGAACCCTTTATTTTGTCCATTGGGGTAGATTATTCTAGTTCCACATGCCTTTTCTGGGTATCTCAGTTTCAGTTAATTCCCTTTAGTAACTCAACTCTTCAAGTTTTTGTTCACCTGTGCTGTTGACTCTTTGGGTCAAGTCACTGGATTACTTCAACCAAGGCTTTTATTCATTATGTTCAGTTTGAAATTCCAGTGTATATCACCTGATGAAGGCTGGGACGTACAGTGGCCGAAATATTGTGAATATAACAAAATGAAGACAAAAGTCCGAACAATGTAAATAGTGTAGATAGTCCCAATAAAGACATACAAATGCAATTATGCAATTTAACTTCAGACATGGAAAGTAAACACTGGAATTTACAAGTAAAAGAATCTGAGAGGGGGTACTTTTTTTTTTTTGTTTTTTTTTTTCCCAACAGACTTTAAAAAAAAGAAATAAGTTGGGTGTTGTTAATATTTTTCTTCTAATGTTGAAAAGAAAATGAATTTCTCTTTATGTAAAATGTGCTGCGGCTTCTTTCTTTTAACTTTCTCAAAATTAATGTTTTGATTTACCAAAACTGTATAAAACAAAAATATCAATAATACTAAAGAAAACAAAGGAGAGAAAGTTGAAAAATGACAGAATTGAAACTAATTTGAACAATTCTTAAAATCTTTTATTTATTGCCCAAGCTTTTTGTAATTAAAGGAAACTCATTTTGTTTCTCTTCGACATTTTTAACATTATTAATAAACTTCTGAATAAAAAAAAATATTATCAAATGTGAGTCCTTTTTTTTTATTTTTTGTCTTTTTTACCAAATTTGTCAGCATCAAAGACATGCCTCCCTCTCTCTCTCACCAGAAACCCAGCCACAGCACATAGGATTTGTACGAGAACTGCTGTGTATGAAATTGATACAAGGAGATTCTTTCTTTTCTTGTTTCCCCCGATATCAAAAGTTCTTATTTCCATGTCTTTCAAACAAATTTATTTCTCATTTCAAAGATTAAAATTTCTATTTCTCAGCCAAAACATTTTGGGACTGAACAACAAGCCATGTGTACCAATGGAAAATCCCTTCACCATCTTTCCCAAGAATGCGTGACAATTCACAGATATCAAAAGAAAACATATTTGGCGGGAGTCGTATCCTACATTCGGAAAGGACATGACATAAAAGAAAGCCCCAAAAACCTAAATCTTTAAGAAAAGACAGTTTTCAAAACAGCACAAAAATGGAAAAACTCACAAAGAATAAATAATGCACGACGATGTACGTGTGTTTTTTTTTGTTTTTTTTTTTTTTTTTTAATCAATTCATCACAAGCAAATGAAACAAGAGAAGTAGTAAAAAGGTTCCCCTATCTCTCAGTTCACACCCCTCCTCAGGAGTAGAGGTTTATCCCTTCTCTCAGGTTTAGGATTGGGTTTCCAATTTCTTTTACTTCCAGTAGCCCTTTGCATCTTAGTGGCACTATTGCCTTATTTGGGATGAATTGATTAAAAAAAAAACTCTCTTCCTGTTCAAAAGACGAGAGAAGTGTGAACCAGACAATAAAGCAAACCTATCTACACCTATTGTAAACCGTTTAGCAGAATATCGCTGCAGTATAATATGCCAATATCTAATCATGCAAAGCTCCTTGCACATTGGTTACATCTTACCCTTCTGATGCAATTAATTGTTCTTCAATATTTCCTTCTTTTTTGCTTACTAACTGAAAATGGTTTTATAAATACCAACGAGATATATATACTAATGACACAATTATTTAAACTTTAATACCTACAAGACAAAACTGCTTTCATTTAATCACCACAAAGAAACTTTCTGCCTGCCATCAGCATGGTTGATGCTAACCTCCAGAAGAGCAATACTTTGCCTTTCTTGGGCTCATGTTTTCCACTAACATGAAGTGAAGTGACTATATTGAATCAATTGCTAGATCTACTGCTAGAAAAAATTTGGCTTACTGTGTTGTGCCAAGCAATTTTTCTTGCCAGAATCCATCTTGCATATTTATAAATCTACCATTTGTCTGTTCGTTGAATATTTCTGCCATATCTGGTTTGGTGTTCCTACTATATATCTTGAGATTCTTGGCAAAATTCAAAAAAGGGTCTGTAATATAATCAATCCTGATCTAGCATCTTAACTTCAGTCACTTTCTCACTAATGTGATGTGGTTTCCCTCTGCCTTTTCTACAAATATTTTCTTGACAATTGGTCTGATGAGCTTTCCTCCTTGGTGCCTCAACTGCTTGAATTTAAGCATGCTACTTGATTGGCAACTAGGTCTCACCATTTTACTTTTCAACTAGCTATATATAACAGTATGTTCTATTCTAATGGTTTCTTCTCTTGCCACTAGAACACCCTTCTGGTTTCTTGCTTCCCTGCCAACTACAGTCTTCAAAAATTTAAATGCAATGCCAATCACCACCTTCTGTCTTCCTGAAACCTGTTCTTTTATTGTCTTTTCTCCTCACTAAAGTCTTCTCATTCTCTTTCACTCGCAGTAACCCCTTGTGTCTTAGTGGCATTTATTGCCATCTTCTATCTTCCTGAAACCTGTTCTTTTATTGTCCTTTCTCCTCACTAAAGTCTTCTCATTCTCTTTCACTCCCAGTAACCCCTTGCGTCTTAGTGGCATTTATTGCCATCTTCTATCTTCCTGAAACCTGTTCTTTTATTGTCCTTTCTCCTCACTAAAGTCTTCTCATTCTCTTTCACTCCCAGTAACCCCTTGCGTCTTAGTGGCATTATATACATCTTTTGTCTTCCTGAAACTTGTTCTTTTATTGTCCTTTCTCCTCACTAAAGTCTTCTCATTCTCTTTCACTCCCAGTAACCCCTTGCGTCTTAGTGGCATTATATACATCTTCTGTCTTCCTGAAACTTGTTCTTTTATTGTCCTTTCTCCTCACTAAAGTCTTCTCATTCTCTTTCACTCCCAGTAACCCCTTGCGTCTTAGTGGCATTATATACATCTTTTGTCTTCCTGAAACTTGTTCTTTTATTGTCCTTTCTCCTCACTAAAGTCTTCTCATTCTCTTTCACTCCCAGTAACCCCTTGCGTCTTAGTGGCATTATGGCCATCTTCTGTCTTCCTGAAACTTGTTCTTTTATTGTCCTTTCTCCTCACTAAAGTCTTCTCATTCTCTTTCACTCCCAGTAACCCCTTGCGTCTTAGTGGCATTATTGCCATCTTCTGTCTTCCTGAAACCTGTTCTTTTATTGTCCATTCTCCTCACTAAAGTCTTCTCATTCTCTTTCACTCCCAGTAACCCCTTGCGTCTTAGTGGCATTATCGCATTATTTTCTTCCTGAAACCTGTTCTTTTATTGTCCTTTACAATTATTTGATCTTGACTAAACTCTTCTTAAATTCTATTCCTTATGTAAGTATTTTTTCTTTAAACTGTTTATACACATTAGCAGTTTGTAATAGAATTGATGGTCTGGAGACATTGGGTGGGAGTGCATAAGAATACAGCCATTTTTGTTTTTAAATATTCTTTCTCCTGTCCCTACTTTCCTGAATGTGACTGTCATCCAACTGGCCAATGGCTAACCACCATTGCATCTTAATTCTCGATAGGAGTTAGGATGCAACAAAAAATGTGAAAGGAAATGAAAGGTGAAAATAAACACTAATGTGCAAAAGCATGACTCTGACCCTGTTTCCATTATATTTAGTTATTTTCACTTGCTCAGTTTAGCTAAGTGGCACTTGGGACAATTTCTGCAATATCAGGCTAATATCATAACATGCTGATAGCAACTGGAATGGGCAGCATCGAAACTATCCTAGGAACAGTTTGTCCTTGACCCAAAATGTTTTCATTTATTTATCTTTTTTATTTCCTTTAACTACTTTGAAAATCATACCTCACAGACTTCATTGCTGGTCATAAGAACACAAAACACTTGAAACAGATAAAATCTCACACCACCCACTTCTATGTGGGTTTCCCAATCATAGTTTCCTGGGTATATTTACCTGATATTTCCACTAAGTCACGATATGACAAGGTTGTTTTGATGTGTAGAGTGCCATGCATATAGGCAAAGGACAAAATTTTTTTGCCAAGTCCCCATGACCATTCTCATGCTGGCATTGATATTATGCTGAACCTAACTCTCTTACTATGTTGAGGAAGGTGCTGTTGCAGGGTTCGAATCCCTGGGCGCTTCTCCCATCTAAATTGTGGATTAACATTTAATCCATTTTCAGCACTAAAGTTAACTTCTGTGCCAGGTAATTTCAGGTAAGAGACTGTCCAGAATTGGATTCTTTCTACTAAAAACCTGCCTGCTTAGATGACAAGAATTTCAGAAAAAAAGATCTTTTTTTTTTTTTTTTTTTTTTTTTTTTTAAGTCTAAAGACCAACACCAAGAAAACAAATTCGCAGATGAAACAAATTTATTGTCCTAACACAATCCGTACACATCACAACAAATTCACAGGATCATATTGTGAAAATGTTACATCATTGTCACAATGTTTGAACAAGTCACAGGAAAAAAAAAACAAACCAGGATGTTGTGGGCATATCACAATGGAACCATATTGTTTCTTGTAGGATGACACAAGAAATGTTGAGGAATGTCATGGTAGAGCAGGGGTGGGGTCGGTTGAAGGGTCCAAAGGAATGATTAAGTTACACTCAAGACAAAGCAGACTTGAATTAGAAATATAATAATATTGTAATGTTTTAAGAATATAGGTTTACAGGAACATCACAAAAGAATTGTCACAAGCCATAATGATGTAGAAATTTGATTATTTTGACAAAGGAAAGCCATGGGAGTTGTCACAAAGTCCTAAGATCTTCACTCATAAGATGAAGATTTCCAGAAAAGGTCACAACAAAGTTGCCCCTGTTGTGCAAAGGAATTAAATCAGTCAGGGTTGTTGCAGGGTATGTCATCTTTGATCAAGAAAAAAAAAATTGTCCAAGATCAGAAACAAAGTTTGAATGTTACCATATTCTCACAGGTTCTTAACTGTATTCAAGCAGTGCCATATTTTGAAAATGCACTTTCATTTCATGGTAGACATGTTCCAAAAGAGATACAGAATATTCCACAGTTGTCAGAAATTGAAAAATAGTTTTAATGTCACAAGTTTATTGCATTGTTAAATAACTTCAACAAAGTGATGACGGCTTTGGACATTAACAATAATTTGTAAAAATGTCAAAGTAGAATGATACTGTATCAGAAAGCCACAGTTTTTAATATTTGTCCAAATGGTCCTATGACTTTCATACGAGGGTCATCTTGAAAGTTCATAGGCTGACCAAGACAGAAATGTAAGTAGACACACCAGTTGGTAGACTTCAAAAACAATCAAGTGAACCAAAATCCAACAGCTGGCCAACTGGCATGTATACTTGTATGTCTTTTAGTCTACTGACTTTTGTATCTTCTTACATTTATATTAACTTAGTCAACCTATAAGCTTCCCAGCCAACCCTCATATTTTCATCGTATAAGCATATAGTGTTTTGGAGTCATTAGTCGTAACAGAATAACAAAGTTATTTAAAATGTCAATCAGGTTAGAGGATTGGAAAAAGTTCACGCCTTCTTGCAATCTTACAAGGAATATGATACAGATTCTGGAGAGGCATCTGTTAGATTCATGTATTTTCGGTAAGGAAAAGGATGTCTTGCCAAATTCACAACAGAATGGAACCATCGTAAAAAGAAAGAAAAAATTGCCCACATTACAATCCAAAAGAAACTGAGATGGAATCTTTGTCCAAATTTAAAATCCTGTCTTGTATAAGATTTCTTTTTTTTTAATATATATATATTTACTTTCTTTGACCATTTTTGAAGCAGATGGGAAATTTTTTTAAGGTAAAAGCAAAGTGATTATTATTATTTTTTTTTTTTTTGTAAAATTTTATCCACAGCAAATTTTGTTTGAGTTAGAAAAATTGGAATTTTAAAAACGTATTGCTTAACGAGCAGTTTTATGAATAATTTGATAACAAAAAATAAAAATTAAACAAAAAATAAAATTCAATGAAATTTTTTTATTTTTATTTTTTTCATTTGTTTTAATCTGGCTAGCAATGATAAAAAAATCTTGGCACAGACAATTTACAGACGAATAGCCTTACCATTTTTTTTTTTTCCATTTTGTTATATCTCTTCAGTGGGAGATTATTCAGGATTTTGCACAAATTTTTGAAAAAAAAAAAGATAAAATAAGATAAGGATATTAGTCAGAAAAAGTCAGAAAGATTTTATAAGAATTTTTTGATAGTGTTTGAATTATATATGACCTTGAATGTAAGTGTCTATGTAGAAATGAACCCATGTATGTGTATGCATAAATATAGGTATATATATAAATGCATATGTATGTTAACATGCAGATGTGAGTTTATGTGTATGTATTATATACATGTGTGTGTATATATTAGGTTGGTGCAAAAATAATGATGGTTTTTGATGTATTTTTTAACATCAAAAACCGTCATTATTTTTGCACCAACCTAATATTATATACGTGTGTGTGTGTGTGTGTGTATGTATGTATATATATATATATATATATATAATGTGAATGAAGTGAAAAGGGAATCTCCCCAGAGTTGATGCATTTTGTCCTCTGACTGACATTATTAAGGTAAACATGAGGATTCCATTTTGCAACAAGTATTAATAAACAAAAGTGAAAATGTTGTTCGTTTTTAAAAATTTTTAAATTTGAGAGACACTCATGAATATTCCCCAGGTTAACTTAAATTTAAATGTTTTGAAGAACTAACAATATTTTTAATTGGTGTTAACAAATACTTGTTGCAAAATAAAATCCTCACATTTGCCTTGATAAAGTCCATCAGATGATGAAATGTCTCAGTTAAGATAAGTTTTCCTTTTGTCTTTATTCATATTGTTCTTTTACAGATATATTGTAGTTATATCTGAAATTTTTTATGCACACACACACACACATATATATATTAATAAATATACATATTATTCTTCAGGTGAGAAATAATATGTATATCTATTAATATCTAATTATTAGCTCTGTTATGTTACATCGAGCACTATTTTATTAAGACTAGCACTCAATGTATGATATCCTATATTCATGTATATATATATATATTTTTTTTTTTTAAGACATTTTTATGTTTCTACATTCTTTTTATAGATACAAATATTTAAGTAAATGCTCTGTTTATAATAAACAGTATTAAACAACATTTACGGGCCTGAATGAAAATTTGTCGGATATTCAGGCCAGTAAATGTTGTTTAATACCATTTATTATAAACAGAGCATTTACTTAAATATTTGTATCTATAAAAAGAATGTATAAACATAAAAATGTCTTAAAATAATTGTTGGACTTTGTCCATTTCATAATATATATATATATATATATATATATATATATATATATATATATATAATAAGAGAGATCTGTATGCATAATGATTAAACTCTACAATATTCTATCAATCTGTTTTTGAGAAAAGTGTTGAATATATACTTTTTACTTATCAGTAATAATAGTAATAATGATAATAATAATAATAATAATTATTATTATTACTTTTTTTAAAATAAGTCAGATGTTTTGATGAATTCATGAAAAAGTTAAAATTGTTCTGCCAAGACAGAATGGTAACAAATTTGAACAAAAACAAAAGAAACGAGTTTACAAATTTATAATTTTAACAAATTAAAATGTTCCAACATTTTACACAAATTCTTCCAAGTTTTTATTTTTAAATTTTTTTTTGCTTTCAAACTAAAACTCAGTCTTACTGCATGACATGACGACATTTTTCAATAAATCACATAGAAAGCCATGAACTGTCTATGTTTCAAATGTATGATTTTATAAGACTTTTAATCAACTTGGGGCTGGGGGTGGGGGCACAGGTTTGACATTTTTATAACAGTAAGTTTATAGTTATTATAAATAAGCTTTTTTTTTTCCTGTTTCACAAATAAATTTTCTGTAAGAACATCTTGGATTCAACTTTTTTTTGTTAGCTTTTTAGAAATCTTTCCCAAAATGTTTTTAAAAAAAATAATGTAAAAAAAAACAAAAAGAAAAATCACTTGAAAATAAATTTATAATTTAATTTAAAAAAAAAAAAAAATTTTTTTCCAAACACATTTCTGTGGCACTGACATTCAAGTTTCTGTTGAGAGTAAATTTTTTGCATGGAAAAAATCTGACTTTTAATTTTAAGACCCCCACTTTATAAACATTCTTTTCAACTAATTCTTAATGACTAACCTGACAAATTTGAATTATACCAATCAAAAACCACTTACAACTGAATTCTTATCTTTTGTACAGAACAACTTCTAACAAAACACACCATCTCACATTTAAATAATTCTTTTTTATATTTTTTTGCTCTATCAAAAAAAGTTAACTCTTATATTTGTTTTGTATAAAAAAAATTAATTATTTTTCAAGAGATTTCTTTACAAAAATGTTTTCAGAATATGAGGCAAGATAAAATAGAGTAATTTATCTTAAAATTCTTGGAATGAGTGACACCTAGTGGCTTTTATTATTGCCTTGCTTGGGGTGAAATCATTATAATTTTTTTTTTAAATAAGACTAAGAGATAAAGATAATTTCTTGAGAATTTTCTTTCATTGTTTGTGTGTGTGTATATATATATATATATATAGAGGCAGCATATCTTCATTCAAACATGTTTCATTGAATAACATAAACCTATTGTGTCTATTTATTTTATACTGATCCTTTCCAGTTGTCTAATCAGTTTCTTGATGTTGAGATGAAATTGATCAAGGAAGGTGGCATAGTTTTTTTTTTGTTTTTTTTTTTAACTCAAGTCCTTTCAACCTTTTCAGGGGTAAATTACAAAGACAAACATATTGTAACTACTATAAAATTTACATTCCATTGTGATAGTGATTTAAAAAAAAAACACACACAAATCCACTCTTAATTATTTTAAAACTTTACATTTATCTGTTGTAGTGATGGAATTTTTTGCAAAACAAGCATCCCAATATAAGGGAGCTGACAGGAAATTGGCAAAAATGTAAAATGACATTAAATGTTAAATGTCATTTTACATTTCTACCAATTTCCAATTAGATCCCTTATATTGGGATGCTTGTTTTGCAGAAAATTCTATAGCTACAACAGATAAATTTAAAATTATTACAGGGTGTTTGTGCGTTTTTTAAAAATCACCATCACAATTGAATGCAGATTTTATCACAGTTACAATAAGTTTGTCTTTGTAATTTACCCCTGAAGATAATTTCAGAAAAGGTTGAAAGTACTCAATAAAAACTATGGTGACTTCCTTGATGAATTTCATCTTAACATCAATAAATATAGGCAAATGAAAAGAATCAATATAAAAATAAGTAGACACAATATGTGTATATTATTCAATGAAATATATACCAGGTGTATCAAAAAATATTTTTACAAACTGTGGGGGCAGGTTCTTCACACCAAAAGTTCATATAAACATATGTTCAAAAATATTAGATTGTGTTTCCAGACTGAAGGCAGCCGAGTCATCCAACCTTTGCTGCTGATTATTGTCGCGTTGATGAGACAGGATCCGTGGCATGACAAACTATGGATCAAGGAAGACCGAGATCTGCTCATATGCCTGACCACAAAGAACACATTCTACAGACTGTTGGAGACAATACAGGTATCAGCACACATCAAGTGGCCCTAGCATGTTGCACATCTCATAGTACCACATGGAGGGTACTTAAAGAGCAGCTCCTGTATCCATATCATTTGCAACGTGTGGTAAAAATTTTTGCTGATGGTTTATTGCACAAACTGTCAACCCATTGTTTGTCTCTTTAGTCTTGTTAATGGATTTGGAAGAGATGGAATAATAAATTTACACAACCAACATTTGTGGGCAAATCAGAAACCCCATGGTACAATACAGCATCAGTTATGATTAATGTGTGGGCTGGAATTGTAGGTGACTATCTGATAGGTCAATATGTTCTCCCAGCATGTTTTACAGGAGCTGTCTACAGGGACTTTATTTCGAACACACATCTAGACCTGCTAGAGGATGTATCCCTGCTAATTCGAAGACACATATGGTTTATGCATGATGGGGCTCCAGCATATTTTAGTCCCATTGTTCATGATGCACTGGATGGAATCTAACAAGAAAGGTGGATGGGTAGGTGAGGACTGGTTCCATGGCATGCACATCCCCCTTTAGATTTTTATCTGTAGGGTCACCTAAAACAACTGGTTTATGCAGCAGACATTAATAATGCAGAGACACTTCATCAACATGTCTTGGGGGTCTGCGTAACAATTCAACATGATGTGTGAGTATTTCAAAAGGTACATCAGTCAATGGTCTTACCGGTACATGCATGTGTAGAAGCAAGCAGAGGACATTTTGAACATTTGTTATAAGTTGTTGCATTGAAGTACCATGATGGCTTTTTGGATATTATGTTTATCTGGACATTTATCCTTGTTTTGGTGTCAGGAACCCACCCCCAAAGTTTGTAAAAGTATTTTTGGATTGTACATTTAGCAGAGCCTACTGTAAGCTTTAACCTTAATAACTCGAAAATGAAGGATTTGTGAACATATGTGTATATGGACTTTTGTCTGTGTTTTGGTGTGAGGAAAATTTTGTAAAGCTATTTTTAGTACACCACACATATATATATATATATATATATATATATAATTCATGAAATGTGATCAAGTATGAATAAATAGGAAACATTTTTTTAAATGTTTTGGCTTTATTAAAGCTTCATCAGAGAATGAGATGTGAAGGAAAAAAGAAGAAATTAAAATTGCGGAATTTTCTTTTTCTCCTCCATAATTCATATTCTCTAATGAAGCTTTAATAAAAGTGAAACATTAGTTTTTTTAAACATTTCCTGTTTGTTGTTTATCCTATCATATATATATATTATATATATATATATATATATATATATTATTATTATATATTGGTTATAATTTGATGTGTGTAGGAATTAGTGTATTAAATTTCACCCTTGTTTGATAAAAATTATCTACTTAAGAAAGCAAAATTTTTAGATAAATACTCTGCAAATTTTTTTAGATTTTATGACATTCTAATATTGAGATTTCTTTTATTAACCCAACTGTGTTTCTATATCCATCAACGAAATCACAGTGTAAATACCTTGCTTACATTACTATTATCCTGGTTATTTTAAAATATTTTAAAATATTATAAATGTTGCCATTTATTTTTCTAAATATCTAATGTATATATATATATATTATTTTCGCGAAGATGATGAGACAAAGTAGAAATTTTATAAATGATACATTTCACCAAGAGCACCTGCTCCCCCTGGGAGTTAGAAGGAAAGAAAGACAAAACCTGTCCATCTGTTTCTTTTATATATATATATAATATATATATATATATATATATATATATATATATATATACATATATTAGGTTGGTGCAAAAATAATGTCGTTTTTGATGTTAAAAAACACGCCAAAAAACGACATTATTTTTGCACCAACCTAATATATCTATATCAGAGCCATAGATCCCTAACATAGAGTTTTTGTCTTTCTTTCATTCTAACCTGAGGAAACCAGAGAGCAGACGCTCTCAGCAAAATGTGTTGTTTATAAATTTTCCACTTTGTCTCGTCATCTTCATTTTTATTGCCATATTTATGATGTTTCGGCCATTGTATGCTCCAGCCTTCTTCAGGTGATATTTCTTGGAATTTCAAACTGAATAATTTTTTTATTCCACGGGGATAGATTATTCTAATTTCACATACCATGGTTATGAATAACTCAATTTCAGTTAATTCCCCTTGATAACTCTCCAAGTTTTTGTTCCCTCTGCCGTGGCCAGGTATTGAACTCCTGACTCTTAGGGTCAAGATTGTTCTAATTCCACATGCTATGACCTTTCTAGATATCTCAACTTCAGTTATTTCCCTTTAAAAGATACTGAACTCCAAACTGAAAATACGTTGACACATGGCCCAGCAGATAAAAGCATTGGTTGATGATTTGAGTTACTGTAGGGAAATAGCTGAAACTGAGGTATCCAAAAAAGGCATGGCATGTGGAATTATAACAATCTACCCCCGTGGACAAAATAAGGGGTTCAGTTTGAAACTGAAGGAAATATCAGCTGAAGAAGGCGGGAGTGTAAAACAGTTGAAACATCATGAATATGGCAATAAAGATGAGAACAACAGTCCAAACAATGTAAATAGGGTCAATACCTCATCTCAGAAATATAGATATAGATGTGCACTTTTGTTTCGAATACTATCATACATCCTACAAACACATATTTTTTTTATATATATATTTTTTTGAATATGAGGGGGAAAACAAAACAAATATTTTCTTATAACAAAAAGCATATCTCATGTCTCCTTTATACCAATAACAATAAAGTAATTTTTTTACACAAAAAATAAGCAACAATTTTTTTCTCTGGACGTATGGTAAACATTTTAACTTAATCATTCTAGAAACATGCAGTTAGATTGACATATAACGACCACTCAAAATCACATTTTAAAAATTTGATATGTCAAGTTATGATTTATTTTTATTCAATTCATTTATTATTTTTGTTAATTTTGTTTTTGCTTTTCATTCAGTGCAATCCCTTACCCAGTCATTATCTGAGACATGGGGGGTAAGGCGAGGTTGTAAATATATGCATATCTGTTTGCACAAATTCAGATGTGATACATAACACTCTCTTCAGTAGATGAGCAGAGTCTCACACAATGCAGTTTTTGGAATCTCTTGTAAACAGGGGCGGGCAAGGATTTTGTTATCATTCTTGTCTCTACCTTTTTTTTAATTGTACCTAGTGTTACACTTATTACGGTAATTTTAATTATTAATATTATTATTATTATCATTGTTATTTTCTTTTTTCATTATCAGCATCCTCATAATCATTATTACTGTTCCTATTATTATTGCCAAATTAAATTATTTTTCTTGGAGATCTTCTGTCTTATGTCAAAGTTTGCTATTCATTGCATATGAATGAGGCACACTTTGGTTGTATCTTTCTCTGAAGTAAACTGAATTACTCTTTGGTTAATCTCCTTATTATTTCAATACTGCTTTTAATTAATTAAATAATGATAAATCACTTAAATTAATTATAATGGGAAATTTAGAAAACAAAGTGATATATATATATATATATATATATATAAACAGATTGATGTAGATAAAAAAAAAACAAAAGAAAGCAAAAAAACTTGACTGATTAGCTGATCTGAGAGGAAGGTAATTTTCTGAAAAATGAACTCACTATTATATTTTTAACGTCTTCAAATGTTTACCTCATTTCCACAAACACCATTTGTCATAAATTGTCCCCCAACTCAATTACAAACAAATAAACAATAATTGAAATTTCTTTTTTTTTTTTGGCATAAAAAGGCAAAAAAAGGTTCTAATAATAATAATAATAATAATAATGATAAAACCTTTGTTTTTGGTTAGGAGGAATGATCAAATAACCTGTCGCTGCAAACAAAAACCAGTTGAGAAGGTCCTAAACAAAAGTTGTTAGAACAAAATTAATTAAAAAAGTTTCAAAATGAAAAACAGAAAAATTACAAAAAAAAAAGAAATAAACAAACATATATTACATCCTTGTCCCATAATGATTGATACATTTAGTGTATCATATGTGAATGCAAATGTACAATATTATGGGACAGAAGTAATATATATTGTTAACACTGTCCCATAATGGTTGATACATTTAGTGTATGAAATGTGTATGCAAATGTACAATTATTATGGGACAGAAGAAATAAATTTATTCAACTTCTTATGACGCATTTTAGCATTTAAGATCTTGGTCTATTTTATTTATTATTTTTATATACTAAGCTTAGTTCATTAAGAATGTTTTACACCAGACTTCAAAGTGGGCAAGGCTTAACTGCAAAATTACCCCTGGAAATCATAACTTTCACCTGGATTCAAATGTTTCCTCTCACACTAGTGAAAAGTATACAACCATCTCCTCAGTTACAAGGCAGGTCTCATATTTATTAATTCTTTTCTTGAATTTTGAAGGATTTTACTGTGATTGTGGGGAGTTAAAAGTGGGGTAACCACAAAAATAGAAAATTAAAATATATATATATATATATATATATATATATATATACTTTGCAAGAAAATGGACCTTTATACATATATATATATATATATATATATATATATATATATATATATATATATATGTATGTATTGTTAAATAGATCAAATGTATATTTACTACCCAGCACAAGTATTGAACTGATAGCCTTCAGCTAATTTAAAGTTATGCTTTAATAAGTTGACCTGTTCCCCCTGCAGTTGAAATGGGTTCTGCCCATTGAGTTCTATATGAACTTATGGTTTTTCCACTGGGGATGTATAAAACTATTCATCTGGTGAAGTTATATCAGATTAGATCAACATATATATATATATATATATATATATATATGTCAGGCACGTGGCATCATTAATTACTCAGGGTAGGCAGCTCGTGACCTTTATGTAGTAAATCTACCAGAAAAATAAAATATTTTGCATTTTATGCATAATAATCAGAGTAACCTTAATAATGTTTTTGGATTAGGTACATATTGTGCCACAGAAGGAAAACATGGCTGCTAATCTATTTTATTCCGGGTAGGCATTGCCTACCTTGCCTACCTACGTGGCATGTCCCTGATGTGTGTGTGTGTATATATATATATATATATATATATATATATATATATATATATATAAGGGAGAGGTTATAGTTGTTCCAATGAGAGAAAATTGTATATTTTAAAGAGAAGAGAGGAGCGGCAAACGTTTTTGGTTATAATGTGGATTTTTTAAAATATATATTATGCTTTATTTTCCATATGGAAAAATAAAGTATAATATATATTTAAAAAAATCCAAATTATTACCACAAGCATTTGCAGTTTCTCTCTCCTCTTTAAAATGTGTGTGTGTGTCTGTCTGTG
>OZ010611.1:2564967-2744967 GCA_963932145.1 Acanthosepion lycidas
GACAGTTTGATAAGATCAGAACATTTGTCTGATGCCTAAAATGTCTTAAAAAATAAAATTATAGCTTCAATTTAATGAAACAAAATAAAACTGATTCCCATTTATTTATCATTGGAATATGCAGTCCATAAATTGGGGTTCACTTTATTACAAGGCTGCAATAGAAAAATGATCATACATTTTTATTTTATAGGAATATTCAAAGACCAAGAATTGTAATACTAAGCTGATCTCCCATTTTTTGTCATAGGAATATACAAAGACCAATAAATGGGAGTTCAGTTTATTACTTTTCTGCAATAGTAAACTGACCCCCCATTTTTTGTCATAGGAATATATAAGGCCCAATAAGTTGGGATTTAGTTTATTACTTTTGTGTAATAGTAAACTGATCTCCCAATTTTTTGCCATAGGACTATAAAATCCCAATAAACAGGAGTTCATTTTATTACTTTGTGTAATGGAAAACAAATCCCCGTTTTTATTTTATAGAAATATATAAAGCCCAAGAAACAGGGGTTCAGTTTATTACTTTTGTGCAATAGAAAACTGATCTCCCATTTTTTCATAGGAATATACCGTCCCAGAAATTGGAAGTTCAGTTTATTACATTTGTGCAATAGAAAATTGATCCCCATTTTTTTTTGGACATATAGTCCAAGAAATGGGGGTTCAGTTTATTACTTTTTTGTAATAGAAAACTGATCCCCTATTTTTTCATAAGGATATACAGTTCAAGAAATGGGGGTTCAGTTTATTACATTTTGGTAATACAAAACTGATCACCCATTTTTTTTCATAGGCATATGCAAAGCCCAATAAATGGGGGTTCAGTTTATTACTTAGGTGTAACATAGAACTGATCCCCCACTTTTTATCAGGGTGGTATTTGCTTACATATATTTATGCACAAGAATTATATGCATGCAAAGACATTACATTTTTAGGAAAATCTATGACAAAGTGGAAAAATGTGCACACATAAAAGCTGTTATAAGTTGGCACATGCAAATATGGAATTATTAAATATAGGCAAAAGCAGATATGTACAGATCAAAGCCAGATACACAAGTGCTGGTATTTATATAATTTCTTTATTACATGAGAAACAATAAAAGTGAGGGATAATTTTTTGTATTGTTCTTTAGTATTAAACACATCCCCCATTTCTTGGCCATAGTAGATTCTATTTCTTCAGTCCAGAGAGGATACAAGTAACTTCAAAAAATGTTCATAGGTAATCAGAGGAAGGGATGATAGAAAGTTGGGAATCAGTTTTGTATTGCTCTTTAGTATTAAAGACATCCCCCATTTCTTGGCCATAATAAATTGTATTCATTTCTCCAGTTCACACAGGTTATGAGTAACATAAGAATTAATTATAAAAAATCAAAGGTATGGTAGAAAGTGGGGGATCAATTTTTGTGGTTCTTTAGTATTAAGCTCATCCCCCATTTCTTGGCCATAATAGATTCTATTCATTTCTCCATTCCAGACATTAAAAAATGCTCATAATCAAAGGGATGGTAGAAAGTGAGGGATCAGTTTTGCATTTTTCTTTAGTATTAAACTCATCCCCCATTTCTTGGCTATAGAAGATTCTAGTTATTTCTACATTTCAGACAAGAGGAAATAAACTCCCAAAATTGCTTAAAGGTAAAGATATAACAAAAAGTGAGGGATCAATTTTGTATTATCTTTTAGTACTAAACTCATCCCCCATTTCTGGCCATATGCTAATCAATATTTGCGAACAAATGAAGAAAATGTTATTTCCGCCAACATTTTTTGTTTATAAGTCAAATAGTCCTGCTTATTATTCCATAAAACATTTAACTGATTAAAACTTATCAAGTAAATTTATGTAAGTTCTACTAAGAAAAAATAAAGTCTATCTTCCAGCAAAAAAAGGAAATCGTATTTCTTTCTTGCAAAAAGAGTAAAAACTTAGAACAGATTCTTAAAAAGTTCTTAAATAATCAAACTTAAAGAATAACTAAGTCTTGAAGGCATTGGCAACAAGTAGATAGGCATGTGCATATATAAGCGGCCAACCATTATATATATAGGTCGAATATATTATATATATAGGTCGAATATATTATATGTATAGGTCGAATATATTATATGTATAGGTCACATTTGAGTTGCTAAACCTGAAATGTTCTATCCAATAGAAACACTAATTAGTAAAATAATAAATTCCATCTCGCTAAAAGTCTGCAAAACACCTGGAGGCCTCGGAACACATATACGTGTCCATAGCATTTGAGAACCTCTTTATTTTACTGAGTATTCATATGTCGTCCGCAAAAAGAGAGTTCACTATATAAATATAAAAGAGCGTCCACCATATTGTAATTGTGTTTAGGCCTGAAACTATTCTGCAATTTAACACTGCTGGAGGGAGAAAATGCAGGGCCATACCTTCCCCCAGGGTATTTCTGCAAAAGTGAATGTAATGGGGATTTTCTAAGCGTAGCTTAGATGTGGCACAAGGCCAAAAGTATGGGGAACCCAGTGAGGATTGAACTCTCTATTTAGGTGTAATTGATCTACAATAATTTTCGAAGTATAGCTTAGAAGTAGTCCAAGGCCAAAATTATGGGGCACATAGTGAGGATCGAACTATTTGGGAGTAATTGATCTGCAGTGATTTTCTAAGTGTAGCTTAGATGTGGCACAAGGCCGAAAGTATGGGGCACCCAGTGAAGATCAAACTCACTAATCAGGCATAAGCTTGCTAATATTAAACTACACCAAAGTCCCCTCCGAAAAGGGAATGTTATGAACAGCTGGAATTTGAACACAGATCGCCGATTTCTCAGTCTGTACCACTAACCATGATATGACTCGCATATTGTTTTTTTGATTTATTCAGCAAAAATGAAAGAATTTTCAGATGCAAATAAATAAAGTGTACATGTCACATGCAGTGTGGGTAGGGGAGAAGCTCAGGGTGGGTCGTTCGTTATTGTGCTGTCAAAAGTGAAACATTAAGTCAAAACTCTGCCCATGAGATACATTCTGAAAAACATTGTTAAAAGAAATATTTCATTTTCAAGAAAAAAGACAAAAGAAATCTGAGTCATATAAAGTGGGGGATCAATTTTGAATTAAAAATGAATCACAAATTGATCCCCAAATTTTGGGCTGCCAATGTTCAAGAAAATTTGACCCACCCCAAGATTAAAATACATGGTGTGATTGGTAAATTGCCGCCATTTTGATTTTGTCAACTGCACATTATAGTAGAGTCAGTTGGGCACCGTCTGTGAGAAAAAGAGTACCATGACGCAATTCACTCTGCCAGAAATTTGGAAATGCCATCTTGTACTGATTGGGATTTGCACCAGATGCTCCAATACGATCATTTCAGAGTGTTTGGGTTTCAATCAGAGGACAGTGCAGAAGATTTGGAAAGAGTTAAATGAGTCTAATGGTGATTACAAAGGTGTTTGGAGTGATCACTAGTGATGGTGACGTCATGACTCCATTCATCTTCCCATACAGCCTCAAACTCAACATGGAAGACTACATGAAGTGCCTTGAAAAGGTAGTGCTGCCTTGGGTTAAGAGGGTGGCTGCTGGAAGATCCTATATCTGGAAACAGGACTCTGCACCATGCTACACAAGCAAGAGAACCCAGTCATGGCTGTCAGGCAATTTCTGCAACCACATCACCCCTTACATCTGGCCACCTAACTCTCCAGACTTGCAACGTTCTTGATTATTATGTGTGGGACACAGTTAAGTGAGAGACCAACAAAAATCCTTGTAACACCAAATATGAACTGAAGGCAAGGATTATGGCAGCATCCAGCAACTTAAAGAAGGAGATCGTCCAGAAAAGATTCCAAAGTCATCTGGGGTCCGTGGTTGAAACCAATGGCAATGTTATTTTGAATTTTATGTAATTTAGACGCCAATTTATAAATCACACTCTGTAAATAGAAGTTTGGTATAAAATGGGGGATCAAATATTTATTTTGACTAATTAATTGATCGCCCATTATTCGGAGTCCTCTTAACCAAGTGCTTAATTGAGAAATGCTTCCTGGTTTTCTTTTTTTTTTTACAATGATGTTCACCCTGTATAAGGCTTGAGAGTCACTCAAGGTAGAGAATTACAGAGTAATAGGCACAGCTTATGTGGATATGTGCAGAAGATAACAGCTAACCCTAGACTTGAATCGATTAAGATTGCAGTGATTGGGGAAGCATCCTCTTGGGAGTCAGTTCTACAAGACAGTAGTTTGTGGAAAGAAACTGATCTAATTTGAGTGGCTCTTGGGTCTCATATTGGGTGAACAATTAGTTAAAAAGAAGATCTTAGGGCACTACTGAAATAGACTGTTCTAATCATAAAACATAGGGAAAATTTTGGTGGGGAATAAATTTTGTAGATTAGCATTCAATAGTCATTCATTTGCATATTAGTATTCATTAGACCTTCATTTGCAGATTAGCATTCATTAGACCTCCTTCAACCCCAACATTTGTCAGAATCAAAAATATTGATTTTTTTTTTATCAGTTTAGAAAGAGGGATCCTGTTCAGAGTTATTGGACTTAACTATTATTTACAAATGCTGAGTTTCAAACTGTGCTTACATCATTGATATCTGTATTTCTTTTTCTGAATTTTTAAAATGGTTTTTAAAAGATTTTTCTTGGGTTGAAGGAGAATTTTTTTGGAAACACAATCATTGATGGATAATAATTATTTATCTTAAATGAAAAATAAATAGATGTATACTTTTATTAATTTACGTAAATTTTTGTTCTTTAATTAAAATATATAAAAATATATATATCTGTTGGTTTTTTATTTAAAAGAAATCTTTTTGTAAAAAGAAAAGTCTATTTTTGTACACTGAATAACTAAGTTCAGATAACTCTGTAAGAAGTTCTGAATCAATGTTACACTGAACTGATATTATGAACATAACACCCTTTCTAAAATGATAAAAATATTGGTAAACATGGATCTTTGTGCACACAAAAAAACAGTTTCAAAAAGAGTTTTTCCACTGACACCACTATTATTTTAAGTATCTTCACTCCTCGGCAATGTTTAATGCTTTAAAAGGCAATGATTAGAATTGCGATAGAACCTAAACATATGATGAAAGTGAATTTATACATTTCTTTTGTCCTTGAGAATTTACAACAAAAATATTGAACACTATTTATTTATTAGATTCTTTATTTACAAGAAGAATTTTCTATTTACAACTTTCTAAAAACTAATACAATTAAAACTAATGCAATGGAATGTTTTTCATTTACCAATTTATGAAGAATTAAATATGAAAACAATTTTTTTATTCATAAATTTATAAACATTTACTAAATTATTAAAATATGTAAACTAACAATAAGGAGATATTTATTATTTACCATTTTATAAAGTTTGAATCAATTGGCAATTAGCCAATGTTTTGTCAACCATTTCAATAAATAATATAATAAATAGTGTTTAATATATTTATTTTCAATTCTGAAGAACAAAGAAAATGTATAAATTCATTTTCATCATATATTTAGATTTTATCATTGATTTTTTAAACAATAAACATTTCCGAGGAATGAAAATGAAAAAAAAATCCTTTTGATATTCTGTTTATTTGTGGACATGAAGGTCTAAGTTTGCCAAAAAAATCAATAATTTTTTTTTTTATTCTGATAAAGGTCATGACTTGAGAAAAATCTAATGAATGCCAAACAGAAAAAGTTATTTGTAAAAAACATTTCCTTATTTTTATGATGGGACCAGTCTATTTAGCTAGTCTGATCTTAACAACCATAGCATTTTTTCTTTCCTTTTTGAGAATTTTTATCTTTTCATATAAAGGAAACAGTTCTTGGCTTAATTTTGGTCAAACCAAAATGCCAGCACAATTCTTACACCTTTGGAACCATTACTAATTAAAAGTTAAGAATCATTTCTTAGTTGATCATGAAATCCAAGAAACTTTTTAGAGGGTCCACACTGTATTTTGAGAAACGAAAAAACAAAAAAGAAGATCCCTGAAAATTTTGTGACAATGCATTTTCATTCTTTCTTGAATTATCAGGACTAGTTTCCTCATCATTGTTGTTTTTAGCACATTTGTTTTCAGCAATGCATTCTTCAATCTTTCTTTGGTTTCAATTGCATCTGGCCAAATTTGGATATTATCCATCCTTTCTGCTGCCGACAAGAACAACTTTTACAGTTCATGGATTGAAGCAATAAAATTGGGATATGTGTCTTCAGTGATGCAACCGACACCTGAGACCGTTGAAGAAGATGCTGGGTGAAATATTGAAGTAAAAAAATAATTGTTTAAGATTTTGAGATAGACATTTTATAGATTACATTATTATTATTTTTTTTTTTGCTGTTTTTTATCACATCTTCATTTAATTAGGATTTTGGAACAAAGAATATTTTTCAGACAAGACTTGAACCCACATTCCATACATCATAAAATGTTGAAATTATACCAGAAAGATTACAGATGTGAACTCTGTTTTATAACAACTTTGGTGGCCTATTTGGTTCAGGCATTATCCATGAATGATGAGCTCCCAAAGTACAGAATGTAAGTGTAAGTCATGTCCCAAAGTACTTCATTTAAAATTCATATTTGTTTTTGTTTTTTTGTTTTTTTTTGGGGGGGTGTCTTTTTAGCGCAGTGTTTTTGTATTGAGTTCTTCTTCAGGTGTCTCTTGTATTTTGAAATATCAAAACTTAGTCTAATAGGGTGTGTATATCCTCCTCTAATGACTCATGGGTTCAAATCATGACATCCTACTGAACTAAGAAAATATCATCAGAATTCTTATTTCAAATAGTTTTGGAGTTGTCAAATTCTGTTCATTTTATATTTGGCTTCCTTATGCCATTCATATCAATGATTGGCCTCTTTGGATGATTTGAGCATAGCATGTATGTTGATGCTTTGAACTTCCTTATTTTTACTTATTATTTTCACTTGTAAAATTTCAAGGTTAATGAGAGAGGAACTGATGAAATTTTTACTAAATTAAAAAACTATAATAAAAAGAAATTAAGATAATGGAGAACAATGGAATAAATTGTAGAAGAAAGATTTGAAGAGACAATTACCATCTTTGGGATGATAACCAAATTGAAGAGTGAGAACTCTGAGAGAGAGATAGTGTATACTGTTTAGTCATCAATGTGTATAAATAAATTAGGTGGAGATTTCAACAATGTGTTGTTTTCTTTGCTTGACAAAAAAATGTATTAGAGAATTTTCCCGCAGCTAGGGAAAAATCATCTGGATATGCAAGTGGTCAAGCATTTGGGGAACCTTCCCATGGACAGATCGGAACCATCTTGATATGCAAGCAGTGATGTCAAGCATTTGGGGAACTTTCCCATGGACAAATTGGAACCACCTGGATATCCAAGTTGTAATGTCAAGCATTTGGGGAACTTACCCACAGACAGTTCAGAACCACCTGGATATGTAAGTGCTGATATAGGGAACTTTCCCATGCACAGACTAGCATTCAGGAAATAGTTTTGTTTGATTAGTAACTATTTTTTCCTTTGATCCTTGCTGATTATAAACCTGAAGAAGGCTGAAGAATTAATCGTTCAGAATGTACAGGAACATTAATACTGCGAGACCTCAATTTAGAATATTAAGAAAACTACTTGAAAATGGGATAAAAACAACAAAGATGAGGATAACAGTTCCAATAATTTGCAGCATAGCATTATGAATCAACAGAATCTGATGTTTGGATTTGCTGAGAAAGAAGGCGGGGAGCAAGCAAACAATGTATTGACGCCAAAAAATGTGCACACCATTTTTCATAGTAAGCATCTTACCCAGACTCTGGCTGTGGGGGAGGTCGAGAACTTGCAGGTCGTGGTGGTGGGGGAGGGGGTGTGGCAGTGCTATCAGCTGCACTTTGGATTGTCCCGCTGCTCATGGTATGGCTGCAATTTGCAAAGAAAAATAAATACCCAAAAAAGTGATTTCATTCCACAAATGACAGAAAACTTGTGATGAGATGTAGGGAGTCAATGATGGAATGTGTGAAGCGTTGGGAGTAAATGGAAGGCAGTGACAGAAAAGAGGGGGCTGAATGTTAGAAAAGAGGGGGTGTGAATAGCGGAAAGGAAAGGGCACTGAATGATGTTCGGGGCATCAATATAAGACAGTATTTTGTAAAAACTCACTTAAAAAGTAAAAACAATGACATATCACATTCAATAATATTTTGTCACAATTATTAAAGCATGACAGAGATATAAAATACTTTATATTTGATACAGATGCCATAGATTAAAATGTGTCAAAAGTATTTTCAATTTTACAGCCCTTTACTTCAAAGCTCTTTTCATGTAAAAATTTAAAGATTATTGCCAGACATGGATAAATGTGACTTCAAAAGAACAGTTTTTCTGATGATGCCAATTTTATTTTAACTACCTTCACTCTGGATTGTTCAGATGAGTACTAGCTCATCCAAACAATTACCATAAAACTATAGAAATGTACAGACAAGCAAGCTTACAGGGATGGGAAAGTGACTGAAGCCGAGCTGCCAGATCAGGACCAATAATATTGATGGTTCTTTTTTGAATCTTATCAAGGAACTCAAGGTAAATTGCAGAGACACCAGACCAAATTGTGGCAGCAATATTCTAAGCATGGACGAATGGTAGACTTATAGATATGTAAGATAGATTCTGGAGATAAAAATTGTCTCACATGACACAGTGACCCAACTTTCTTAGCAACTGACCTAGCAATGGATTTAATATAGTCTTTTCACTTCATGTCAGCTGAGAACGTTAGCCCAAGAAGGCACAATATTCTAATCATGGACGAATGGTAGACTTATAGATATGTAAGATAGATTCTGGAGATAAAAATTGTTTCACACGACACAGTGACCCAACTTTCTTAGCAACTGACCTAGCAATGGATTTAATATAGTCTTTTCACTTCATGTCAGCTGAGAACGTTAGCCCGAGAAGGCACAATATTCTAAGCATGGACGAATGGTAGACTTATAGATATGTAAGATAGATTCTGGAGATAAAAATTGTTTCACACGACACAGTGACCCAACTTTCTTAGCAACTGACCTAGCAATGGATTTAATATAGTCTTTTCACTTCATGTCAGCTGAGAACGTTAGCCCGAGAAGGCACAATATTCTAATCATGGACGAATGGTAGACTTATAGATATGTAAGATAGATTCTGGAGATAAAAATTGTCTCACATGACACAGTGACCCAACTTTCTTAGCAACTGACCTAGCAATGGATTTAATATAGTCTTTTCACTTCATGTCAGCTGAGAACGTTAGCCCGAGAAGGCACAATATTCTAATCATGGACGAATGGTAGACTTATAGATATGTAAGATAGATTCTGAAGAGAAAAATTGTCTCACACGACATAGTGACCCAACTTTCTTAGCAACTGACCTAGCAATGGATTTAATATAGTCTTTTCCCTTCATGTCAGCTGAGAACGTTAGCCCGAGAAGGCCCAATATTCTAAGCATGGATAAATGGTAGACTTATAGATATGTAAGATAGATTCTGGAGAGAAAAATTGTCTCACACGACACAGTGAACCAATTTATACTAAATTTAAAGTATACAAACCGAAGTAATGTACAGAATATGATTTTCAAAATTTGTTTATTATGTTGACTTTGCTGTATGAACATTTAGAAATAAATAAGAAATGTTTTAAATGGTGTTTGTTTGATACATTTTTATATGGGTTACCAATCTGTTTCAGATTATTTAAAGCTAGAAAATATTTTTAGATTGTAAGAATTTTTTTCAAGATAATACTGATTTAGTCATACAAGTCTTACCGATTAATCCATATCTGGGGGAGAAGAAGTGGATTCATACTTAATCAGAATTTGAAAAAACAAATAAGATATAAAGTGGGGGATCAATTCCACATTACAATTGATATATAAACGGATCCCTCACCTTGTGACCACAACGGTAGTTTCTATACATTTATATGCCAGAGACTGTAAATTAATCTAAGAGACAGGCCTGAGGTAGCTAATCAGTATTTTATTTGATTTTTTATGGATTATCAACCCTTTGCTGGTTATTTAGAGCCATAAATATTTTTAGATTGTAAGAAATTTTTTTGAAGATGATAATAACTTTAGTAATACAAGTTTTACTAGTTAACCCGTAGCTGAGGGGAGAAGAGATGTATGCATACCTTTCCCAAGGGTATTGGCATAGAAGTGAATATAACAAACCCTAAGTATGTTGGCATCAACAGATATCTTAATCAGGGTGGAATTAAATTATAGTTGAGCTTATTACAATCTGGGACAATGGTAATGGTAATATTAGCTGTTTCCTTATAAGGAAACATTTGGCAATCCTTAACTGAGGAACCAGCCACTGGAAAAAATAATAAAATATGATATAGCGGCATCACAAGAGGACAATTTTTTACCACATTATGACACTAGAAAAGTATCTTTTTGCATTTTAAAATCAATAAAATATTCCCTGAAAAGAATATTTTAAATAATCTTTTAAATTTTTCATTGCCAAACTATGAAAGTATATTGACATCAAAAGAAGACATATTTAAAAAAATGATTTTGAAAAAAAAGAATGTTTGAAAAACGTCTTACAAATGATTAAATAGACGCAAAAAAATGGAAAAATAGGAATTAATATTTATTTTGTGAAGAAAGATTCCATTTTCTTTTAGTAAAAGTCAAGAAATAAAAGGAATGAGATATAACGTTCCAATGCAACTAGAGCATGTTTTAGATGTTGAAAGAATGAGCAAACATGGATAAATGTGCCCAAATAAGATGGAGTGTCAAAAGAATGGTTTTTCCCATGACACCACTATTATTTTAACTACCATCACCCCTCGGCAATGTTTATTGTTGATGATTAGAATTGGAATAAAACCTAAACATATGATGAAAGTGAATTTATACATTTTTGTTCTTAAGAATTCGCAAGAAAAATATTACAGACTATTTATTATGATTATTTACGCTATTTATTAAGTACGAAATAGACCCGTGAAAATTTCATGGTTTTTCTATTTTAATATTCAGATAAATTTTATTTTATGATGAATTTTATTCTTCTTAAGCTCCTGGTGAATTCTACAACAATAAAATATGCATAGAAATTCCCCTATGACATCATTAAATATTTGAGCTTAACAACTTTAACAAAATATTGCAATAAATGAAAACATTTGAAATTGACACCTTTTTTTCATTTGACTGAAACAGATGTTAAACATTTCTATCTTCCCTTGTTTCTTGCTTGCTTTCTTTCATTTTCTCACTGAAACCAAGTAGTGTTTTTTCTCCTCTTTCCATGCAATCAAAATGGAATAGTTCATTATTTATGAGGTATTGACAGGATACGTTAACGATCGTGCAATCTAACGAAGGGAGGGACAAACACAATTATTGGAATGATTGACAAAACATCGGCTAATTACCAATTGAATCAAACTTTACAAAATAATAAATAATAAGGATTTCCTTATTTCCCTGATTCACAAAATTTAATAATTTAGTAAATGTTTTAAATTTATTAATAAATTATTTTCATATTTATTTCTTTATAAATTGGTAAATGATAAATACTGCATTGCATTTAGTTTTAATTGGATTAGTTTTTAGAAAGTTGCAAATAGGAAATTATTCTTGCAAATAAATAATCTAATAAATAGTGTTTAATATTTTTATTGTAAGTTCTTAGGAACAAAGAAAATGTATAAATTCACCTTCAACATGTTTTGGTTTTATTACAATTCTAATCATTGCTTTTTAAAGCAATAACCATTGCTGAGGAATGAAGGTACTTAAAATAATAGCAGTGTAAATGGAAAAACTGTCTTTTTAACACATCGTCTTATTGTGTGTATGTTTATTCATGTTTGGCAAGGAATGTTTGAAGAAAACCTTAAAAAACAGACACAAATGTTGGGAAAAAAAAAAAGAATGAAAATTCACTTTGTGAAGAAAGAATGCTTTTTCTTTCAGTAAAAGTCAAGAAATAAAAAGAATAAGAAATAACATTTCATTGTGACTGGAGTATATTTTAAACATTGAAAGAATGTTTGAAAAAAGCCTTACAAATAGTTAAAAAGACAGACACAAAAGACGGAAAGATAAGAATGAAGTTCAATGATTAATGCTGTATATTTTCTGCAAAACAAAATACGCAAAAAAGATGAGTTTTTGGTTTTTCAATGTTGAAAAACATCCAACATGGAATAAATCCTGGAAGGTAACAATGGCAGGAGAAAATATCAGTAACTGTTTTTCAAAAATTCTGACAAGAAACAACATTAACATTTATTGATCGTTTTTCTTTTCTCCAATGATGAATATCTTGATTTTTTTTTTTTTAACAAAAATGTTTCTGTTGGTCAATTTGGTAAAACTGCAGAAAGTATTAAAAAGAAAAAATAATCAAAAAATTTATATTTATACATTGTCTACAATGCATACAGATGGTGTAATGGATAGTGTGTGCAGGTGATGTAATGGATATCGGCTCTGCATGAAAATCGGAGAGCCAAGTTGGAATTCTAGTAAAATTCGTTGCATTCACTTACATGTGACTACCCTTGGGAAAGATATGAATACATCTCCTTTCCCCCCAGCTATGGGTTGAATAGCAGGGCAGACTGGGTTCTGTAGCCTTGGTTGGCAACCAGTCGACCATATAAAACTGACTGACAGTGCATCAAGAACTGTTTTAGGGATTGTTGCATAATATTGTCTTATTTAATTAAATAAAGAAAAATTAAAAAAGAAAAATTTTTCCCATAAAAGTATTTGATTTGATTCATTTTTTAATGGCATATCAACACCTTATGGGTTACTTAATGCTGAAATTTAATTTTCTTGGGAGCTTTGAAGTAATAAAAATATGATATGTTATTCTGCTTTCACAATTGAATACATGGTAGATGATACTCAGCTTTTGTTCATATACATATTTATGTTGACATGATTACTAGAGGCAGTGATACATGCGTTTTATGTTGTAGTCTTGTTGAAGTCATATTTTGGAATAGAGTTTGATTTCTTTAAGAAATTATAGAATATTATATGGATTATATGGATTATATGTCATGAAGAGTTCATGTTGTTTGGTTGGTTGATTTTGTTTAGCAGCATATCAACATTTATCACTGACATTTTCCTGTTGACACTAGCATGACCCTGCATATTTGATTTATTCATTCATTCAATTTTTATGGCTTATCAACCCTTTGCAGAAAATATTTTTAGATTGTAAGAATATTTTTTTCTTTTTTTTTTGTAGATAATATTGATTTAGTGATACAAGTCTTACTAATTAACCCATAGCTGGGGGGAAGAAGCTGTGGATTCATACCTAATCAGAATTTGATAAAGAAATTATAATGTGGATATAAAGTGGGGGATCAATTCTATATTACAATCAATATATAAACTAATCCCTCACTTTATGACCAGGGTAGTTTTCTATATATTTATATTCCAGAGACTGTAAATAAATCTAAAAGACATGCCTTGTAGCTAATAAGTATTTCATTGATTCATCTGTTTCCTATGGGTTATCAATCTTTTATTTTTAGATTGTAAGATTTTTTTGAAATAATAATGATTTAATGATAGGAGTCTTACTAATTAACCCATAGCAGGGAGGAGAAGAGGTGGATTCATATTTCCATGTCAGTGAATATAACGATGCCAACTGGATTTGAAACTTGATTCTCCAATTTCCAATTCTGAGCCATTATTTATTAAATCACCCACATTTCCAAGCTTACATCACCTGGTATTCCCAAGTGGTCACCCATCTAGGTACTGACGAGACTTGACATGGCAAAACTTCAGTGATTGTACAGGAACCACTATTTTGTGATATGGCTGTAAGCCTCCTGCATGGTTGTACCACACTGCTGGATATTATTATTATAAAAGTGAATGATGTATACATGTTGATTTGCAAAATATTGTTTCCAAGAGTTGGGATTTTCAGTAATACTTAATAAAAATACACTAATATTGGAGGAAAATTGAGTAAAAACCCCAACTCTCAGAAATCATATCTCCGACAAAACTAACATGTATGCTTATTTTGTATCAGTTCTTTCGTCTTGGTAATTTATAGAAAAAACTTTGTGCATATCTTTTTCTGTTTTAAGGGGAAAATATTTTAATTTTAATTGTAGAATTTGTTTTTTTAACATAATGATATTCTACAATTTTATCATTAATTCTTCAAACTTCTTAAAGATAATGTGCCAACTATGCAACATATATATATATATATATATATATATATATGAATTTAATTTATGGCAAAAATGATATTTGCCAAAAGGCTGGCCAAAAGGCTGGCCAAAGTAAAAGGATGAAAATGTAAGGTAAATTGATATCAGAATTAATGTATCAGAAAGACTGACCTTTGTGCAATCATGGTTTCTGATGAGGCAGCTTTGTCTTGTTGCTTGGCGAATCCATCTCAGCAGAAACCATAGTTGCAAAAAGGTCAGTGTTTCTGATATTTTATATATATATATATATATATATATATATATATATATATATATATATATATATGTAAAATATCAGAAATATTACAAATTGTTATCAGAGGGGGAAGTCTGGAAGACACATGCCAAGTACGTTCGACAATTTTAAATTGTCATATAACTCAAATATAAGGATCTTATTATTCAAATAATTGATAGTAAGTTAATTTCTCATTAAGTTCTGTTAGTGAAGTGATTTTGTCATTAATCACATTAACATCATTAACATTGCTATTTAATTCTTTGTATAAACTGTTTCTTTATGATATATATATATATATATATAGATAGATAGATAGATAGATAATATTAGTCAAAATATATATACATATATAGATAGATAGATAGATAGATAATATTAGTCAATATATATATATATATATATATATATATATATATATATATATATATATATATATATATATATATATAAATTCCCAAGAGGATAGAATCCAGGTAGAACTCAATGCCCAGGACAGAGTAAGAATATAATATAAAAGGCTCAAACACTAATATTCCATGGTTATAATTTATTACATTGGAATCGTAATCACAATCCAATTTATCAGACAAATTCAAAAAGAAATAAAAAAAAAAAAAAATTTTTTTCTTTTTGAATTTGTAGGTCTGATGAATTGGATTGTGTTTCTGATTTCAATGTAATAAATTATAACCATGGAATATTAGTGTTTGAGCCTTTTATATTATATATATATATATATATATATATATATATATATATATATATATATATATATATATATATATATATATATATGAGTGTGTGTGTGTCCAAGCAAGTTTGATTAAAAAGAAGCAACAAAGTCTGTTTCATTTTTTATTGCATTTTTCCAATTTTCAAATAAGGTACTGTGATCAAAATTGTGGTTCAGATAAACTGTCCAAAGTTCAAAATCACAATACACAACACCTTATTCAAAAATTGAAAAAGTACAATAAAAAAATTAAAAAGACAGACTTTATTGGTTCTTTTTAATCAAACATGTTTTGATGAATACTTATTATCTAAGTATACCTTATATATATATATATATATATATATATATATATATATATATATATATATATATATATATATCAAATAGTGCAGTATATATATTATATATATTCATACAAAGAATTGTATCTGTATAGTTAATGTAATGGCAAAATCTCTTCACTAACAAATTTAATGAAGCATTAACCTACTAATTATGTATTGAATGATACAATCCTTATCTTTAAAACTGTAAGATGAATTTGATATTCCAGTGCTATTTCTTTAAAATATTTTCACATTTCTCACTTGAAATATTCCAAATACAACTCTAGCGTTGCAACAGTGCACATTCCAAAATTATATAACCGTTAATAAATAACACATTGTTAAAAAAACATCTTTCAGTCTACAATACATTTATTTTGTCTTGGGGTTTACCTGAAATGGAAAAAATATTAAAGCCTGATGATGAAAATATGAAAATCTTCGAAAGTACTAGCACCAGAACATCAAATCCATCTTACAATTTTAAACATAAGTATCGCGTCATTCAATGAATGGTTAGTAGGTTAATGCTTTATTAAATTTGTTAGTGAAGAGATTTTGCCATTAATTACATTAACTTCATTGATTAATTCTTTGTATGATTACCTCTTTTTTTTACTTTTGCTGCACCATGTCTGTGTGCATATATATATATATATATATATATATATATATATATATAGGGAGAGAGAGAGATTATTGTAAATAATTTATTGAAATGAAATATTTTAGCTGTCATAGCAAGCTGAAGAAATTATTACAAATTGACAAACAAAAATATTCTGTTAAAAAAAGACAAGGATATTAATCCAAGGAAAAAAATGAATGCAAAAAGATATGCTGTAATATATCAAATAAAAATGAAAGAAGCCATTTTCTTTGAGTTTGACAGACAACACTGCTGCATAATATATAAGTAACTCTAAAGAATAAAAGATGAATCAAAAATCAAAGATGATATTCAGTTCTGAAGATCAGTTCAAACAACTCTAGAAGCTTCATACATACCAACTTAAATCATAAATAGACTACTCCATTCCAAGCAGAAAAAAAATATCTAACATTCAAATGATTTGATCAGTCTGCTTTATACACCATATTATGGAGGTTTGTTTTCAAAAAAATAAATTTTGAAAACATTAAGAACCATTTGTAAATATTTATCAGTATTGTTGTTATAAAATCTAACATTGTTCTGGATTATATATTTATTCTTCAAGAAGCTGAAGTTAAAAGTTTTATATAGCATTTTCCGCCTTATAACCAGGGATTTGAACCCTACAAACAGCTGAATAATATCAGGCCTACTGTATTGCCATTTTGTGAATTGGACGTAGACTGTACATTTTAGTGGGGGGCTCTTTATCAAATGATGAAATGTACACTTACAACTTTGCTTATTGATAATAATGGTCAAATCTGTATCGGCATGCAGTAGAGTCCAACTCTGATCATCCTTTCAATAAATAGACTCCCAGGTTCTCCATCTTCTACACTAATAGAAGTGATTTACAGTTCAACTACATTTTCAAGAAGTCAACATCCTGGTTTTGACAATAAACTATATCCGGCAGCAAGGAGGTTTTGAGGAATGTGGGACCACCTCTTAATTGCTGTTGTTTCCAGGTCCACCCTGACCCGGGATGGTAGCACCTGTTAGGGTCCCATCTATGGGTAAATAATTAACCCCCAAACTGGGTTCAAAACACTATGAAAGTATAAAAATATATTTTATCTGTCTATATCTCTGAGATGAGGTATTATGATTACTTACATTATTTACATTATTCAGACCGTTATCCTCATCTTCATTGCCATATTCATAATGTTTCAGGTGTTGTACACTCTAGCCTTTGTGTGATCATTTTACAAACCATTTTCTTTATTGATCATACCATTACTTATTATGAACACCAAAATCGCAGTCTGAAGGGCATATGTCATCAGCATGCTACTCTATGGCTGCAAAACTTGGAGCCTCTACTCCTCAGTTCATCTTCGCTGTCTGAGATGCATTCTGGGCATCAATTGGTCCAACCAGGTCACCAATGCCATAGTTCTCACCCATACCTAGTTACTCAGCCTATACACACTTCTCCAACAGTGCCAACTCTGCTCTGCTTGGACATGTACCTGGTATGCCAGATGGGAGGATTCCAAAGATCCTTCTGTCCAAGGAACTGGCCACCAGCAAGAGGGTGGCCTCATCTTTGCTTCAATGATGTCTGCAAAAAGGACATGAGGGTAATGGACATGGTCATCAAGAGATGGGAAGATGTTGCCAATGATCACTTATGCTGGAGACACAATTTACACTGAGAGTTGGAGTAAGGAAAGAAGAAACAAAGGCTTGCCACTGGGGAGAAGCATGCTCGACAGAAAGAAAACAACAACATGACATCAGAGTAGAGCATCTTCACATGAATTCATTGCAATCGAGACTATCACTCTTGTGTGAGCCTGTACAGCCATAACAGATATTGCAGCAGCTGAGGCAAAACTCTTTGGGCAGAAATCCAAGATTTCTTGAGACCGATGGATGCCATACATGACCATACCATTTTTACAGAAACAGGTTCTTAAGCAATTCTCCAGACATTTTTTTTTTTTGTGATAATGAAATAAGTGCTCCAAGGTTTGTTTGTTTTTAGATTCATTTCCATCATTCTCAAAAAGATTATTAATGCTGTCAAAATTGTCCATGATATGCGATTACTTTTGTCATGGTAAGTGGTTATAATTTAAAGGCATTTTTTTTTTTTTAATAAAAAGAGAACCTCAGACATTGCAGTGTTCAGTCCAGTACTCTACATGTTGAAAGCAATTGGTAAGAATTTAAGATTTAAATTTTGGAAGAATTTAAAGACAAAACAATGGAAGGAAAATCAGGAATTGTGCATTTGAGAGTTATTTTAAAGAATTTCAAATTTTGACAAGTGTTAAAGGCTGATATACCTAATTGCAGTTGCTTTACAGTGTGCGTGCATTTTCTGTAAAACCATTTCTGCTATAAGGCGTCGATCTTCCTCTTGAGTTTCTCCAAGTAACGCCATAGAAGAATCATTGACCTGAAATAGAAATAAGAGAAAATAAAATCATTTCACCCCAAGCAAGTCAAGAAACCTACTAAGACGGAAGGGGGGGGGTTACTGAGCATAAAAGAATATGAGAAAAAAATTAAAGAGAAAGAACATTAAAAAGACAGAAATTAAGAAAACAAAAGATAATAGTCGACATTGATATTTGACTGTGACAGCAAAACTTATCTCATTGTAGAGAGTTTCATATCAAATTCCTTGTCAGGGTGAAATATTCAATAGATTTACCAAATACGGGACGATGTTAAGCAATTTGATGCGAAACTCTGGCGTTGGTCAATGAGATAAGACCATTGAACTTTTTTTTTAATCATTTCACCCCAAGCAAAGTGTTAGAGAATATGAGAAAAAAACATTATTAAGGAGAGAGAACAATAAAAGAACAAGAATTTAAAAGATAATGATTGACACTGCATTTAAATTTTTGAAGATCAAAGTTGACCAAAAGCAAGAACTCAGAAGAGAATTCCACAAGCAAGAAATGCAAAAGAAATGGTTAGCAGAGGATAGATAGATAGATAATGAACATACTGAAATAGATAGATAGATAGATAGATAGATAGATAGATATGGACACATTTAGATAGATATGAATATACCGTGATGGATAGATAGATAGATACATAATGAACAGACTGAGATCGATAGATAGATATGAACAGAATGTTAACATAGAAGTTACAGTTAAATCTAAGCATTTCAACTGTAAAATGATGAGAATGCACGGATACAATTTTCAACGGATTTGCACCAAAATTTACATGCACATGCTCCAAGTTAGCGGGAAGGCTAAGACCGATGTTGCATTTCCCAACTCCCATCGATAGTGGAAATAATTGATTTTCTCATGCTTCTACGGCAGTTTTCATGTAGTTTGTGGCCATTTTCTACTGGCCAGAGTGAGAGCCTATAGCTGGCTGCCACGAATAGGTAGGAAGATTTTATTGGCCAGTGTGAGAGCCAACAGCTGACTGACACGAATGTTAACTAGCATGTTAGCATGCAAAAAATATCAATAGCTGTATTCGTCACAAGTGGGAAAAATTTAAATCTGCATGGCACTTTACTCCAATTGGCTCATTTGCTTGCTTAAACTCAATGTTGATTCTGATTCTGCAGAACTTGGTTGGGTGTGAAAAAGTATTTGTTGTTAACATTCTTTTTTCATTCGGTTTTTCCAGTTACAAGTCCTTTTTTAAAGCTGACCGTTTTGTGTTCATTTTGTTTAGTTCTTTTTTCGTAACAGATTTAATGTTTAGTATAGAGCTTAGAAAAAATTTTCAGTGTGAGATAGGCAAGAAGTAAGGCATGTAGCAACATCAGCATGGTAAAGGGCACTCCTTTAAAGGCAAGGAAGGGCAAAAATATTTTAAGTCAATTGATAGCAATTGCTGTATGAGTTGTACCATTTTTTAATCAAGCACGGGCAATGCCGGGCCATGCTGATAGATAGATAGATAGATATGAACAGACTGTTAGCATAGAAGTTAGTTAAATCTAAACATTTCAACTGTAAAAAGGTGAGGCCTTGCCACCAATCAAGAGTGTGCTTAAATTCTTAAAAGGTACAAGGAAGCTACATTATGGTGGTGGGGAAAGTGACTAATGTTGAGAGGTCAGGTCAGGACCAATAATATTGCAGATTCTTCTTTGGATTTTATCAAGAATCTCTAAATATATAGCAGAAACATCAGACCAGATGTGGCAGCAATATTCTAAGCATGGATGAATGGTAGACTTATAAATATGTAAGATAGATTCTGGCAAGTAAAATTTCCACCAATCTAGTACTGTGCTTAAATTCATAGAGTCTAGGCACCATTGCGGAAAGTTTGTCAGAACAATTACTAAGAAAGTATTTATAGAAAAGGTACAGGGAAGCTATGTTACAGTGGTGGGAATGTGACTGAAGCCAAGATGCCAGATCAGGACCAATAACATTGCAGATTCTTCTTTGGATTTTATCAAGAATCTCTAAATATATAGCAGATGTGGCAGCAATATTGAATAAAAAAAAAACATTTCAAAGGAGAATTTTTAAAGTGGGGATGAAAATAATTCAAGGGAAATGTTAATTACCATACTTGCTGAATAATAAGATACAAATTTAAAGAAAAGGAAAGAAAATATTCAACTGCATCCATTGCACTTGGATTAGGATTAGTAAGCCATCTACTAAAATGATAATCTGTGAAAAAGCGATGCATTGTGAGTGGAAATCCATCTCCCAAATCCCCTTGCAAACTATACACTTTATCTGCCAGGGTCTTTTATGCAACTGATCCTGACCAGGTATCTCGACTTTCTCACCGACATGACATGGCTTCCCTCTGTCTTTTCTACAAATATTTTCATGGGATCTGCTCTGATGAGCTTCTTTCTCTAGTGCCCCAACTTCATGAATTTAAGTGTGCTACTAGATTGGCAATTAGGTCTCACCATTTTACTTTTGAACTAGCTAGATGCAACCACCACTTCTACTCCAACAGTTTTTCTCACACATCTCACCTGTTGAGCTCCTTTCCAATTTCTTGCTTCCCTGATAACTACAATCTTCAAAAATTTAAATGCAATGTCAATCCATATCTGTCATCTTGAACCCTGTTCCTTTTTAGTTCTTTCTTCAGTCATCACCATTAAAGTCTTTTCATTCTCTTTCACTCACTATAATGCTTTGCATCTTAGTAGCTTTATTGCCTTGCTTGGAGTGAAATGATTGAAAAAAAAAATGAGCAATCAAGTTGAATTTAAAAATGATCAGTTTTACCTCAATGATGTATTCGCGTCCGTCTTTGCCCTGGAGAGCTTCAACAGCTACAATATCTAGTCCCCCAAAAAGTTGACTGCACTCATCGACCCACATTTTATACCTGGAAAATTGCAATCAAAATTAGTGATTCATTTATTTCAAAATGTTTTTCATGGTATTTTTTCTTTCTCTAGTGAAATGCATTGCACTGGGACATTTCTTTGTGGTAAGGTATGGCACAAGGTAATTTCACAATGTGGGCGCTGTTGCAATGGAACTTTTTTTGCCAATGCCCTGCAGAGGGGAATGCATTGTACTGGGAAAATTTCTTTGTGGCAATGTATGGCACAAGACCATTTCTCAACAGAATGCATTACATAAACATCATGCCTAATGCAATAATTCGTCTTTTTGAAAAAGAATAAAAAATGAGTGTAAATATATATTTTGATGCAATTTAATATTATTAGAAATAATTTTGAATTAAAAATTATAATCATATAATTTTAATTTTTTAATAAAGTAGTCAGTTGTTAATTATATTTTTATATTTTCTTAAACATTGAAGTTAATAACGATCGTCCTAAATTAAGAAGTACAACTAAAGAAAAATTGTGCCTCTGACAGGAATTGAACCTGCATCCCTTTTTCACAGTTTTTCTTTAGTGAAATTTCTCAATTTAGGTTGATTGCTATCAATTTCAGTGTTTAAGAAAATAAAAAAAACAGACATAGAAACCCAAGCAATCTCTCTCTCTCTCTCTCTCTCTATATATATATATATATATATATGAGAATAAAAAGAGACAAGAAGAAAAAGTATTCTTAGCCGAAACAAAGATCCTAATATAAACTGGAGTATATTAAGAAGAGACAAACTTTACAGGCAATCATAGTGATGTCTGCAAACTGTGCCTGGAAGAAAAGTTAACAATAGCAACATTTCCAGACCAAAAATATCTACTAAATGAAAGATTTGAAATAATGGCGCAATGTATTCATAATAAAAAGTTCTTTTTCAGTTCGTATGGAACCAGATGAAAGTATGTGTAATTTATTTACCCTGCCTATAATAAAATTCCTCCCCTTCTGTTACAATTTATATTGTGCATTCATATATGAATAATAAAGTGTTAGAAAATCATCTGCACATTAAATTTTTATTTTCTTGATATGTGTATTGAGCACTTTTCAATACAACTGTTTCCTGGTCTAATTTAACTCTGACCAATAACTGTTTTATATATATATATATATATATATATATATATAACAAATACCCCATTTTTTCTATATACCCAAATACCCTACTTTTCTATATACTCAAATACCCACCTTTTTCTATATGCCCAAATGCCCCATTTTTCTATATACCTAAATACCCTATTTTCTATATATTCAAATACTCCCTTCTTTCTCTATATACCCAAATAACCCCTCTTTTTCTCTATGTATCCAAATATCCCATTTTTCTACATACCCAAATATCCCATTTTTCTATATACCCAAATACCCCTTTTTTCTTTATACCAAAATAACCCTTTTTTTCCATATATGCAAATACCCCATTTTTCTATATACCCAAATGCCCCATTTTTTCCTATATACCTAAATCATATATTAAAAAAATTAAATTTAAAATTTTCAGGATTCCCTCTCCTCCTTTGTGTGAATGTCTTGCCTCATTTTTTCCTCACATCCAAATATTCTTTTAATTTATGTTTGTCATATGTTAATTCAAATTTTTTATTCTGTAATTATTTATATTATAAATAATAAATTTTGTTGTTGGTTTCTGTAATTTGATGAGTTTGTAATTTTTATAAATTTTTGAACAAAAAGATTTCTTTTCAATTTTATTTCTTTATAAAATGGTAAAAATTAAATCTTTATAAAAGGTAAATCATTTTTTTATAATCTTGTAAATAAACATGGCATTGGGTGTCAGTGGTGTCAAGGGAATAACTGTCCTTTCAACAGACCATTTTTTTTGCAGGCAAGAAGGTTAAACATTGCATTTATGTCTTTTATCAAAAGTAAGACTGCAAGAGAATGGCATAAAAGAAAATTAATGGAAAATATAAAATGGAAACATTTAATGAAATTTTCTTTTATAATTTATGTTGATATTTCTAAATTGCACTAAATTTCCTTAGTTGAGAATTGAGGAAATTCTGGAAACACAGTCAAATGTACCATGTTATTCAGAAAATGTGACTAATTTTTGTGCCCATTGTGGGTGTGCATCTTGGTATGTGTATCTTTGTGTGTGTGCGTGTGTGTGCATGGGTTTCTGCATATGTTTTTGTGTGCATGTGTTTGTCTGTGTGTCTGTGTCTTTTGTGTGTACACCTGTGTTTGTATTTTTTGGGTGCACACACGGAATATACAAATACATTTCAAAGTGTTCCAAAAGATTGACCCCCTATGGAGATCGTTTTGGTAACCCGTCACCCAAAGTACCAAGATATTGACTTATTTTAATTAAAAGAAAGAAATTTCAAAGAGAGACAGATTTAATACGCATTCATGATGATGTCATTCATTTCTCAATCATAATGTCAGTTATAAAATATGGCTGTTAATTTATTTATTAATATTTTAAAAATCTAGACTGACCGGCTAATTGATTGGGGTACAACTTTTTTTCAAAGACCACTTACTTTTCATTCATTTGTATTTGTTCCAACATCGCTGAACCTGTGTTGGCTTTCCAGTTACCAGATATAGATTTACGGCTGGAAAAGAAAAGAATTCTTTAATGGCAGTGAAGTGTAGTGAATGAGGATTTTATTCTAATAGCCACAGTTAACAACATTTTAAAATTTAACAACATTTAAAATAAATAAAAAAAAAAATTATTTCGTGAGAGGGAAAGTTCTCCACTGCCTTAACCGGGTATTGAACTCACTCAAGGACACGTGGCACAGTGGATAAAGGCGTTGGTTAGATCCAGTGACAGGACCCAAAGAGTGTGAGTTCAATACTCGGTTAAGGCAGTGGAGAACTTTCAGAGGGAAATTAAAAGGAGATAACTGATAACTGACATCCATCAAACATGGCACGTGGAACTAGAACAGTCTACCCCAGTTAGCGAAATAAAGAGTTCAGTTTGAAATTCCAACCACCTGAAGAAGGCCGGAGCATACAACGTCCGAAACATGATAAATATGGCGACAAAGATGAGGACAATAGTCCGAATAATGTAAATAATGTACATAATACCTCATCTCAGAAATATAGACAGACTTTAAAAAAATGAATATTAAAACAAAAAAGTAAATTCAAAAGAAGAATATTAAATACAATTATTTGACAAGTTTAAGATTTATTTATTCAAATATGTGTGTGTGTGTCCGCGGTCCTGCTATAAAATAAATATACCGACTCAGTATACCCTAAAGGGCAGATGTCTGTGAGTGTGCATTATTGACTTATTAATATTTTTTCATCTATCTTCTAAAAAATAATTTTTTCATTTAGAAAATTAACTTCATTGTTTTTTGGTTTGTAACTAACATAAAAAGTAAATAATTTTAAATTAAGTTTTATTAAAGTGTTATGATGTTGATTTCGGGTTAGTAGAGACAAACGCCAAATAACATGTAACAATAAAAGGGGTTTTAATAGGCTGGTAAAAAAGGTACAGAAATCGCCTGAGTAGTCAATAACTAGCTCATCTAAGAACTTCTGTCTCCCGGTCTCTATATTTATCAATCCACCCACGAGGATCGAATGTGGCACAAGGCCGTTTTAATGTGGGTATCCCCAAGCCCGTAGGCTCGGCCAAAAATATGGCCTTTCTGAACCCGCCTAGATGGGTTCAGGCCCTGTCAACCTCCCCGGACGAAACCTTGCCCTTCGGCAAAGCCTCGTCCGGGTTCCCCTCTGTTAATGCAGAGAGTTTGACAGTCGCCGAGAGTCCGTCTCTCTCATGTCAACTGACATGTCACTATTTAAAGTCTTTGTTTACAGACGCAGATAAGTTCATCTTCAAGACACAACATAAAGCAAAAACTATAGTGAGCTTTATTTTTAAAAAATTTAATTTAAATAAAATATAGTTAAATTTGTAAAACAAATATTCAACACAATGTTGAATATGGCGACAAAGTGTAGTGAATAAGTAATGTCTGTCTTTGCTAATTTTTATTTAACTAAAGTTTTTTCTTTTCAAATACAAATATAACTGAAAATTCAAACATAATTGCTTTTCAAAACTAAATTCTCAATATATCTTGATTCTACTCTCTTTCAAAATAGTAATTTAATGTTTAAAAATAAAACTTTATTTATTTAAAAAATCTAAATTCCCCTCCAAAATAAATAGTAAATAATTATTTTTCGAAGAAATAAAGCTCGTTATAGTTTTTGCATGAAAAAAATGATTAAATTAAATGTTTAAATATATCTTAATTTGAGTTTATTTACATTTTTATTAATTATAATTTGAAAAAAGGTTAATGAACTTTTATCTGAGTTTGATTTGTTAGAAAACAACATTAACAGAGTATTTATGTTAGTATTTAAATCAAGAAATAAAGTGACTTTTTGAAAAAAATATAGGGATGCTCAGCCCCCTAAACCCTCACCCCACCCTGAGCATGGTATTGGTAGTGTGGCATTTTCCTAAATTTAGTTATTTTGTAACAAAACAAAAAAAAACAAACTATGAAGTTTAGTTTTTAAGGATTGAATAAAAAATTATTTTCCATAAGATGGCTGAAAAATATCAATAAATTGTCAATAATAAACTATTATCAATTCTGAGCAATGTCGGGTATCCGTGTTAGTAACTTACATAAAAGCCTTATAGTTGTTCCCAATTTTTTGAACATGGATATCATATTTGCAGTCAATGAAAGGTTCAGTGGTCGCATAAGCTTTGGTGACTGCAACAACACTCGCAATATCTTGAAATGCATGATGGTTGTCAATCTTCACCTAAAAAGAAATGAAACAAAGATTTAAATAGATTAAAATGTGTTTAAATTAATTAAGCACACCACAAAATTCTCTAGCAACAGGCTCAAAAATATTTGAACAGGTCAATCAACAGCTTCATCAATAAATCATACTAAGCATTTATCAAGGGGTTAGCAGGGATGGTATATACTACAAAACTGGAGTTGATCCAAGCTTGATTAGGGGCCCTGGCCAGTGCATTGTGACACTTGCTATTTTATCAATACTTGTTTTTTTTTTTTTCTACTTTCATTTATATGCATTACAAATTAATCTGAGTACAACTATTAAAGGAGGAAAAATTTGGGTGGATTTTGACATCGTTCCAGGGTCTCTTTTTTGTTCAAATTTTTTGCTTTGCTTATACAAAGTCTCAAAAAACAATGTAAAATTCACTATTTTTTATCCATAATGTTGAATGTGTTCAAATTATTCAAGTTTTTAACAAGAAAACTCTCTAGTTGATGTTAAAAATTACCACAAAACATTGTTGATTTATTGAAGATGGATTTATGACAGGTCTCTAATTTATATTTAGATAGATTGTATTTATTTTCAATTTTTCTAGTTGATTTGTTCACCTATATTGCATATGATCCATTATTGTATATAATTAGGTTAGAATAATATCTGTATTTTATATGAACACTACCTTATGAAAATTGAGATGTAGTAGAGATGAGGACCCCCTATCATAGATTCGTGAGGGGGCCACTTGCACCGGCTCTGATTTTAGTGATAGAATCATAAGCCAGTGGGTTGAAGTAGCTAATGTTGTCCTTAGAATGAGCTCTAATACCAATTTCATATGGCCTCAAAAATACATGCTCTGATTACATACTCTGATTAACAATACTGTTGGGGGCCATAAGTGATACATTCTATGACAGAAGATGGGCTCATATGAAATTTGACTGTAGGCCATAATTGGCCCCTGGGCTGGACTTTGAACATGCCTGATTGTATTTATTTTCAATTTTTCTAGTTGAATTGTTCACCTATATTGCATCTGATCTATTATTGTACATAATTAGGTTAGAATAAAATTTGTATTTTATATGATTTGTTTGTTTGTTTGTTTGGGTTTTATGGCATATCAACCACTGTGGGTTATTTAATGCCAAATCCAGTTTATATGAATTTTAAATGCCTATTTTGTATGGAATAAAAACGTATAGCTGGCAACATTATTTTTTTTACAAAAAAACGTATATCTGGCAACATTATTTTTTTACAAAAAAACGTATATCTTACAAAAAAGGTATAGCCATCAACACTATTTCCTACAAAAAACGTATAGCCGGAAACACTATTTCTTACAAAAAACGTATAGCTGGCAACATTATCTTTTACAAAAAACGTATAGCTGGCAACATTATCTTTTACAAAAAACGTATAGCTGGCAACATTATCTTTTACAAAAAACGTATAGCTGGCAACATTATCTTTTACAAAAAACGTACAGCTGGCAACATTATTGTTTCAAAATATGCATAGCTGGCAACATTATGGTTCCAAAAACGTATAGCTGGCAACATTATTTTCCCGAAAACATTATCTGAGGCCTTGCTGTTGGATGTAGTTTATCGCCGTACCCAGGACGCCGATGTAGTTTACCGTCATACACAGGACGTTATTTTATATGAATATTACCTTATAAACATTGAGATGTAGTAGAGCATTGGCTTCAAATCATAGATTCAGGTGCATCATAGATTGGGTGGGGGGGCATGAAACTCTTGCATCAGCTCTTGGGGTAAGGGTTCATTTAATATATTATCAAGAGGCAAAGTTTCATTCGATATATTTATCGAGGTTGGTTGATTGGTTATTTTTGTTTAGCAGCATATCAACACCTCTATGGGTTATTTAATGCTGAAATCTAAATATTTTGTACACAATTTTATTTTATTTTTTGGAGATAATAATGGTTTTAATGATACAAGTATTACTAATTAGCCCATTGCTGGGGGATGGAAGAGGTGAAGTCATATCTTTCCCAAGGGCGTAAGAGAATATAACGAACCCAATTGGAATTGGAACACAGCTCCTTGATTAACAATTCTGAAACATTATTCATTACACCACTTTCACATCCAAGCCTACAGCACCTGATATTCCCAAGCAGTCACCCACCTAAGTACTGACCAAGTTCGATGTTGCTTAACTTTAGTGACTATATGAGAACTGGTGTTTCAATGTAATGTTTTTTTTTAATTTTTTTAAGTGTTTCACCCCAAGCAAGGCGGGAAGCCACTAGCACACAGCTGGAGTAAGAGCAAATAGGAGTGATAGAGGAAAGGATGAAGAGAAGGATAGGGGATAGATCATGGCATCTGGAGATGTCAATTGACATTACATTTGAATAATTAGAGATTATACCTGTCAGGGAAACAGGAAAAAAGGAGGGAGTTTCACAGGTGAGAAGTGTGAGATATGAAGCTATTGGAGTAGAAGAGACGGCTACATTTAACAGTTTTGACAGTGAAAGGGTGAGAACAAGATACCAGCCTAGTTGAACACTTAAATTCATAAAGTCTGGGAATCAGCAAAAGCAGCTGATCGGAGCAGTTACCATGAAAGTATTTGTAAAAAAGACAGAGGGAGGCAACGGCATGTCTGTGAGAGAGCGACTGCAGAGGAGATGCCAGATCAGAGCCAATTACATTGCATATCCGTCTCTGGATTTTATCAAGAACCTTTAGACAAACAGAAGGGGCTCCAAACCATATATGGCAGCAATACTCCATGCAAGGGTGAATGGTTGATTTGTAGATTTGAAGGATCGACTCAGGTGAGAAAAATTTCCTGGCGTGGCACAGGGAGCCAACTTTCCTTGCGGTGAACGAAGCTATTGACTCAATGTATTTGTTCCATCTCAGGTCAGCAGTCAATGTGAGACTGAGCAGTTGCAAAGAGGTGCTCTCGTGGAGTTGAACAGCAGACATTCTAATGGGGTGCAGAGATGGTTCTCTGTGGTGAGTAATAAAGAGCAGTTTTGTTTTTGAGGCATTAAAATTTAGCAGCCAATTCCTGCCCCAGTTCACAACCAATTGGAGGTCCTTTTTGAGGCAGACGGCCAGGTTAGTTTTGTAAGCAACACTAGATGTGGCCGTAAGCCATTTATTAAGGGGTAAGTGTTCATGAAATGTAAGGGCTCATTCTATAGACCAAACGTATTTAAAAAAAAAAACTCTTGTAATATGGAACAAAGCTGTCATCATTTATAATGCTGCAATGAAATTACAAAATGAAGCGGTTTTCTGCTCGTGGATTTTTAAACTTATTCCCTCTGAGGATAGTTTTGAAGTTTGGATTTTTTTCTTATTCAACAATTTAAATTAAATAATGAATTGAAATGGAAGGGAGAATTTGATATGAATTTTAGTAAATATAAATTCTTTTTATTTTGGGGTGAATTAACAGAAAAGATGCAACTTTTCTTTCTGATAAATTTATTCCTGACTTTTGACCTTATCCAAAGTGGATAAAAAAATCCAAGGACATTAGCCATTTCAACTTACCTTTCCCATCCCGGAATGAGCATGACCAATTTTTACCACAACAGGAAATTTCGGAGTAACCAGCTGTTGAGAAATAAAACAATGGCAAATATTTATTTGAATTACAACCAAAAAGTTTTTAACACAAGCAAAAATCATTTTAGCTGTAAAATATTGAGAAAAAACAGAAAATACTTGCTTTCAAAATTTTGATCATTTTTTTAACCTGTTTGGCTGTCATGTCATATTCTCTAAACCTTTTTATAGTCTCTATGACTTTTTATAATCTCTATACCTTTTTATAGTCTCTATGCCATTTTATAGTCTATGCCTTTATAGTCTCTGTGCCTTTTTATAGTCTCTATGCCTTTTTATAGTCTATACCTTTTTATAGTCTCTATACCATTTTATAGTCTCTATGCCTTAGCTCTGCTAATTAAGCAGTCATTTACATATTACTACAACTATAAAAACTGAATTACTGTGAGTTTTTTTTAAAGTGTGTTTCATCCTGTACAATGTCTGGGAACCACTTGCAGTTACATTAAGAGGCAGTTTATACAGATAGGATAGGAATAACAGTTAACCCTAGACTTGAACAGGCCAAGATTGTAGTGATTTGGGAAACATCCTCTTGGGAGTCTGTTCCACAGAGCAGTTGTTCGCAGGAAGAAGCTGTTCGAGTGAAACTTCTCGCCGATGGAATATGAAGGGAATGTGGCTGGTTTGCTACAATGTAGGTCTTACCATGAAGGCTAAGGTCTGGCAGAACGAAGGCATGTAGTTTATCTGAGCACTTTCCATGGACCACTGCTTGTGGAGTGGCCATGTTCACACTGTAACTACATCAAGAAAACTTGTGCAATCAAGCTGAAACTCTAGTCACATCACCACAATAGCATCAACTATATATATGCAGAATGCAGTGTGATAAAGCTAGACATATTATGGCAAAAGTGCAGATAATTTTTTACTTACCGTTATATATTTTTATCATCATTATGGGAATGGCCATGAAATTTAATTATGCAATGAAAAGGTTAAATATATAAAATATATTTTCTCATTTTCACAGCAGTGACAATCAGATTTTAGTATACAAGTCAATAGCTTCACAGTCAAACTGGCATTGACCAAATGATGATAGTAAAAATGGTCAGGATATATTTGTATTTATTTAATTAATAATAATAATCATATACTATAATTTTCAACTTATCTGGTTTTCTGCCTAAATTTCTGGGATGTGGAGTTATCATTACTTACATTCCGACTAATATCCTCATCTTTGTTGTTATTATCACCTGATCGCCTTCTGTCTAAATTTCTGGGATGAGGAGTTGTCACTATTTAAATTCTGACTAATATCTTCATCTTTGTTGTTATCATTACCTGATTGCCTTCTGATTGAATTTCAGGGATGAGGAGCTATCATTATTTACACGATTTACATTCTGACTAATGTCCTCATCTTTGTTGTTATTATCACCTGATCACCGTCTGTCTGAATTTCCGAGATGAAGAGTTATTATTTACATTCGGATTATTGTTGTTGTTATTATGTTTCTTCCATTGTGCCCTCTGACCTTAATCAGGTATATATCAATCCGGATAACTTACAGGAAATTCTGAATTGAACTCTTTATTTAATCTACCAGGGTAAGCTGTTCTTGTTCCACTGCCCATATCTAGGGATACTAATCTGGTTCTTATTTTTGGAACTGTTCAATTATTGCTCACCCTGTTTCCACTGAATCCAAGTACTCACTGCCCAGTGCAGGGATTGAACTCACAATTACTATATCACTAAATTCATGAACTGAAACTTAATCCATTCTCCCTTAGGATAATTCCCAGTGGAAAACCTAGCCTGCCTGCTGATGAATGCTGCTGCTACTTATCATGCTTGAATGCACTCACTGATGTTTTTCTATTTTGTTACAGCTGCTGCAGCTGTTGAAGAATTGCCATCATTTGTCTGTATCTGGTTTTATTAGAAATATTTGCAAATGCCTATTTGGTGGTGTAAGATTTTAATATGCAACTGGAGTACTTTTCAACAGATTGTAAATAAATATATAATATTATTTTATTGTTAGACATTAAGATAACTTATTTGGTGATTTGAGATTTTATTATAAAATTCTAATTCATTATAAGAAAAGATTTATATGAGAATGGAAAACAATATTCAAGCAAAGAAGACATCTGGGAAACAACAACAACAACTGCAAGTAATATTAAATTTGAAACTAGAAAAGTGAGCAAAATCAATGGCTGAAGTCTTGTAGAATGCTTATTAACATGTATAATAAGAAAATTATAAATTTTTTCAAGTATTAGGTTGGTGCAAAAATAATGACGTAATAATGTCTTTTTTTGACGTATTTTTTAACGTCAAAAAACAACATTATTACATCATTATTTTTGCACCAACCTAATATATAGGATATTGTCTTAATTAAATATATATATATATATATTTCTATTGCTTATATATTATGACTATTTATAAATAAAGATTTGAACTGAGATTAAATATGGATTAGAATCCATAAATAATCAAATATGGATTAGAATCCATAAATAATCAAATATGGATTAGAATGATAGGATAAGAAACAAATAGAAAATATTTATAAATTTAACATTTCGCTTTTATTTAAGTTTCTGATGAAGCTTAAAACCAAAACATGTTAAATTTTAAAGATTTCTATTCAGTTTGCTTATAAAACCTGATCCCCCACCCAAAAGTTATTATCACAATTTTTAATAAGGATAGATATTGTAAGCTGAAATTCATATGAAGTATTATTCTTAAAAATATATCCTGATTTTTTTTGTTATTAAAGTTCACTCTATACAAGGCCCAAGGGCCACTCAAGGTAGAGGTTTAGTGAAGGTGGTTGTTGTGTTAGTGGTAAGAGTAAGGAGTGCAGTTTATGCAAAAATGTGGAAAAGATAACAGTTAACACTAGACTTGAAGAGATTAAGATTGTATGGTGCAGGAAAGCAGCCTTCTGGGATCGTGTTCCAAAAAGCATCGGTTCCACAATGTTTGGTTAAAAATAATGTTAATGTAAAAACATTAACTTTCCTAATCATATCTAATATAGTGTACATGTAATGTTCATTTATCCAGTTCCTTTTATTGATACATGTTTCATTAGAAACAAAAGACAAAGGTTGATTTTTTTAGTTAATCTTCCTTATTAAATCCAATAGAATGAGAATGATTGTCTCAAATGAATATACCAGGTTGAGTCAAAGGTATTTTCTGATTTTCACTGATAATTTATAGCAACTTGTCTCTCTATATTAATTCGATACAACTTTTCCAATTGTTTCTGAATTGTTTATTCTTTCTTTGCATATATAACATATAAACATTAATTGTTTATTTTTCATTTTATAGCTTTCATGATGGATGGTAAAAAAATTAGAGCCATTTTATACTACTTGGGAGAAAGAAAGGTCTAAGTGCAAAGGTCAGTGGCAAAATAAATTAATGATGTGTAAGGCCCAGGGACTGTCAACGGACATATGACACAAAACTGGTTCAGATGTTTCAAGGAAAGTGACACGAGCCTCGAAGACAAACCAAAGTGAAAGAGAACTTCAGTTGTGGAAGATGAGGCCTCGCTTGGAATGGTTGAACAGCCAAATACAAGGACTCATACCTTTTTGGCCAGAACTTGGTCCTTCACAAAGCACCTTCAGTTGATACCTTCATAAGCTCGGCCTCCTGAACAGACTGTTAAGAAGTTCCTTGTGATCTGACCAACATTTTAATGAACATCTTAATGAACATTTGCAGATAAATTTTGGCATTGAATTCTAACTGGGGATGAAAAATGGGCCTATTTTCAATATCCTAATAAGAGAAATCAGTGACTTAATTCTGTCCAGGCTTCAGAACCTGTTATCAAACAAGGGTAGTTTGAACAGAAGGTCATATTTGTTTGGTGGAATTTTGAGGCGTTGTTTTACTTTGAGCTTGTCCCAGATGACCATACTGTAAATGCTGATCTTTATGACAGCAGTGAGTATATGATGCTTTGAAAGTGTGCTACCTGACATTGGTTAATCGAAGACGTGAACTCCTTCAACATGACAATGCTCCAGTACACACTGTCAATGTAACCAAGTGCAAAGTTGAAGAATTTGAAGGGATGGCTCAATCAGTCCAGACCTTGCACCATCAGAAACATGGTTCATTTCCCACATGGATTGAGGTTCAATAATGTGGTGGAAAGCTGGTGTAAGTAGTTTTTTGCCTTTAAATCAACCAAGTATTGAATTGAGTTTCTGGCATAACAATGGCAATAGACAATAGAATACGATGGGACATTTTTTGATGAATAAATGGCTTTTGGATGTAATTTGACTGAACTATTAATTAAAGTAGATATTGTGCCAGTGTTTATGATTGAACGTTTTCAGACATATTTCTGGTTATAATTCTGATTCAGGGCAAAGTAGACGTACTGTTGTTCACATATTTACTTTTTAAGCTAAATATGCTTGTTGCACTTTATGGTCATGTGACTGGCAAGCAAAATTTCTTCATTGGTTAATGTGTCATTGTCAAATGCATTTAAAACTGCAGTTTCAAAATTGAAGGACTTTGAATTTACTGCTGGTTGTCTTCATTTTAGCATTATGACTTTTAAAATTTAATGTATTTCTCATTTTTTTAAAGAAACATGTATCAATACACACACACATGAAATATATATATATATATATATATATATATATGTATATTAATAAAAAGAAAGAACAGTAAGATATATAATCCGGTGTTCTTATAGATATTTTTATTTTTACAAAATAGTGCTCAATGTAAATTTACAGAGCATTAATTCGCTTGGGGATGAAATGGAACTAATGTCTTTAGTTTAAGTACAAAATTAAATTTGGGGCTTTTAGCTTCCATTTTTGAAACATGGTTGGAACTGTGTAGCAAAAAACCATATTTTAAGTCTATTAACTTATAATATATATATATATATATATATATATCCAAATGAGAGAAAGAACAAATGGAGTAAAATTCCACTGTTCATAGCATTTACTTTTTAAAAAGTGCTCAATAGTAGAGCAATATTATTCATTATTTTTATTATAAGAGATTATAATGAAAACATTTTGAAATCGTTACCCAAAAACTTTCAAGTTTCAATACTTTGACTGTACTTCTTCAGGTGATGGTAAGTAACTACAAGTACAATCAAAGTATTGAAACATGAAAGCTTTTGTGTAGTGATTTCAACATGTTTTTATTATAATCTCTTATAATAATAATAATAACAACATATATATATATATATATATATATATATATATATATATATATATATATATATATATATATATATGTATATATATATGTATATATATATATATGTATATATATATGGGATGTATCAAAAATACTTTTACAAACTTTGTAGGTGGGTTTCTCAAACAAAAACAAGAACAAAAATCCATATAAATATGTCCACAAATCCTTCATTTTTGAGTTATTAAGTTTAAAGTTTAGCCTGTAGAATGTTTTCTTCATGGTAAGGTATATGAGTGGATCTCAGTCTTACTCAATCCATAATTTGTGGTGCTATGGATTCTGTCTCTGCAAAGTGGCAATAAACAGCAACAAAGGTTGGATGACTCAGCTGCCTTCAGTCTGGAAATGCAATCTGATACAGCCGTGCAGTCTTGCTTCCATTATTATTCATGTGGCCATATGTAAAATAATGTCTGCCTGCTCATGATCTGAATATTCTACTATTGTTAAGCAGAACACTTTTCAGTTAACTCACTATTACATACATTAAACGTTGATGACAGACTAGTCACAAATGTACATGAATAACAAATGTAACCTCATCTACATGACAATATAGTGCCATCTACCACAAACTTTCTTTAAAATTAATAACTCAAAAACGAAGGATTTCTGAACATATGTTTATATGAACTTTTGTTCTTGTTCTCATGTGAGAAATGTATCCCAATATTTGTAAAAATATTTTTGATACAGCTTATATATGTACATATAAATAAATAGATATATATACATATATATATAAATAAATAAATACATATAAATAAATACATACATATATATATATATACATATAAATGAATACATACATATATATACCTACATACATATATATATATATATATATAAATAAATATCTATATACAAATAAATACATATATACATACAAATAAATCACACATTATGAAATGGACAAAGTCTGACAATTATTTTAAGACATTTATTTATTAAAATATAAAAAAAGAATGTATAAACATAAAAAAATGTCTTAAAATACAAATAAATAGAAATAATTACATACTTATAAATACTTATATATATATATATATATATATATATATATAAATATGTATATATATATATATATATATATATATATATATATATATATATATATAAATATGTACATATATATATATATATATATATATATATATATATATATATATATATATATATATATATATATATATATGTACATATATATTAGGTTGGTGCAAAAATAATGACGTAATAATGTCGTTTTTTGACATTAAAAAATACGTCAAAAAACGACATTATTACATCATTATTTTTGCACCAACCTAATATATATATATATATATATATATATATATATATATATATAAATATTTATATATATATATATATATATATATATATAAATATTTATATATATATATATATATATATATATATATATATATATATGTGTATATATATATATATATATATAAATAAATATGTACATATATATTATATATATATATATATATATATATATATATATATATATATATATATATATATATATATTAATAAATACATATATTAATTCAATTTTCCTTGGCCATATCCAATGAAAGATGTTTGAAAGTAAGGTTACTGCCAAAATATACATTAATTATATATATATATATATATATATATATATATATATATATATATATATATATATATATACATATATGAATAAAGACAAAAGGAAAACTTATATGATGTGTTTCATCCTCTGAGGGCAAATCCCTTAGAGGATGAAATAAATTTACCTTTTGTTTTTATTTATATTGTCCTTTTACAGATATTTTCTATCTGAAATTTTCACATATGTACAAATTAATTTGGGGAATGTGAAGGAATTTATTCAAAAAGAAAAAATGCTACGACCAGGTGCAACATGCCATTTCAACAGCAATATACAAAGAAAAATCAAAATATATAATATTATAGCATACCATATGCAGCTAGGTAAGTAAAGGTTATTGGTGGTTCATATAACAATGAGGGCACATATTACAGAAAGAATATATCATGCCAGTGACATAAAAAACAACTAAACTTTCAAAAAAACAATCATTATATTTAATTTTTTGAAAAATCCATTCGGGTTGAAACTTAAATCTTTTTTGCTGAATGTAACTTACACTGACATGAGAGTAAACATTGTGATAAAGTAATTGGGAGTAATCTCCCTTGTTTTATGATTACCTCCCTTTGGAGAACTTTTTCATTTTTAGAGGATTATAAATAGTCACTACGCAGGTATCAATTATTCTAAACAGAATAAAGCTTCCTTAAGCTTACTCTTGTTCTCTTTCTTATTGCATATTATCAGATTAATTTATTTACATATTTTGTGATATTAAACTCACTTGTATGCATCCTGACTTGTTCGTTATTAATCTCTTTCTTATTCACTGCTCACTTGCAACATTAACCTGGAAGAGAGCCTGGGAGGAAAGGGAGGCTTTAAACTTTACGAACATGTCAGTAGGTCTCTAAGATCTTTTTTCTTTTTACTACATATGGTTATACAAGACAACATGATAATTATCAATGCTCTACTTTGGTCTGAAAATCTCCCTCAAAAGACGCCATGTGTCCCTTTATTGCTTCTTTGAGTTTGTTCCAAGTTGTTATTGTTTCTGTTTGAGAAGTGTTTTCCTTTGTCCATTTCATTGAAATGCATTTGGCTTATCCATTTCCCTTTGTTATTTGTTTCTAGTTTCTATGGTGTTCATTTTGTATTGATTGTTGAATCGTTAGTAAAGAATAAACCATCATTATGAAGCTCAGACCTTTTTCACTGAGACCAGCATGTAGCTACAAATAGGTTACTCACTGCTTTGCTGTTGAGCCAAAATGTAAATATTGGTTGATTTTATACTTGAGGCTATAGATAAAAATTGGTTGTTTTTATACTTGAGGCTATAGATAAAAATTGTTGGTTTTATACTTGAGGCTATAGGTTAATATTGGTTGGTTTTATACTGGAATTTATTAATTAAAAAAAATTGGTAGGTCTTATACTTGAAGCTATTGACAAAAATTGGTTGATTTTATACTTGAGGCTATAGGTTAATATTGGTTGGATTTATACTTGAGTCTGTAAGCATATACCAAGATGGTGGTCCCACTTGGTAAGAGGATATCTCTCTAAGTGGATGCAGTCAAATAATACATTTGGTTCTGTAATGCCCTTTCACTACACAATCTTTTGACCTCTCTATCTGAATTTATTTGAACTTCTCTATTTGAATTCTGTTTGTGTCTGTGTGTGTTAGAGTTATCAAATTAGTGAGTTTGATCCTCATTGGGTACCAGATTATCATGGTGAGAGAAACAAAATAAACATTTCATTTTTGACAGCAGTTTACTTGTGTTTACTTGCAGAGCTGATCTTCAATGTTGACGAGTTATTTCTGAATGTACACTATTTACATTATTCGGACTACTGTCCTTATCTTTGTCGCCATATTTATTACAATGTTTCGGCTGTTGTATGCTCCAGCCTTCTTCAGGTGGTTGGAATGTCGGACTGAACACTTTATTTCACTCACTGGGGTAGACTGTTCTAGTTCCACATGCCATGTTTTAATGGATGAAGAAGGCTGGAGCATACAACAGCCGAAATGTTGTAATAAATATGGTGACAAAGATGAGGACAATAGTCCAAATAATGTAAATAGTGTACATAATACCTCATCTCAGAAATATAGACAGATACTGAAATGCCGAAACGTTGTAATAAATATGGCGACAAAGATGAGGACAATAGTCCGAATAATGTAAATAGTGTACATAATACCTCATCTCAGAAATATAGACAGATACTGAAAGGCCGAAACGTTGTAATAAATATGGCGACAAAGATGAGGACAATACTCCGAATAATGTAAATAGTGTACATAATACCTCATCTCAGAAATATAGACAGATACTGAAAGGCCGAAACGTTGTAATAAATATGGCGACAAAGATGAGGACAATAGTCCGAATAATGTAAATAGTGTACATAATACCTCATCTCAGAAATATAGACAGATACTGAAAGGCCGAAACGTTGTAATAAATATGGCGACAAAGATGAGGACAATAGTCCGAATAATGTAAATAGTGTACATAATACCTCATCTCAGAAATATAGACAGATACTGAAAGGCCGAAACGTTGTAATAAATATGGCGACAAAGATGAGGACAATACTCCGAATAATGTAAATAGTGTACATAATACCTCATCTCAGAAATATAGACAGATACTGAAAGGCCGAAACGTTGTAATAAATATGGCGACAAAGATGAGGACAATAGTCCGAATAATGTAAATAGTGTACATAATACCTCATCTCAGAAATATAGACAGATACTGAAAGGCCGAAACGTTGTAATAAATATGGCGACAAAGATGAGGACAATACTCCGAATAATGTAAATAGTGTACATAATACCTCATCTCAGAAATATAGACAGATACTGAAAGGCCGAAACGTTGTAATAAATATGGCGACAAAGATGAGGACAATAGTCCGAATAATGTAAATAGTGTACATAATACCTCATCTCAGAAATATAGACAGATACTGAAAGGCCGAAACGTTGTAATAAATATGGCGACAAAGATGAGGACAATAGTCCGAATAATGTAAATAGTGTACATAATACCTCATCTCAGAAATATAGACAGATACTGAAAGGCCGAAACGTTGTAATAAATATGGCGACAAAGATGAGGACAATACTCCGAATAATGTAAATAGTGTACATAATACCTCATCTCAGAAATATAGACAGATACTGAAAGGCCGAAACGTTGTAATAAATATGGCGACAAAGATGAGGACAATAGTCCGAATAATGTAAATAGTGTACATAATACCTCATCTCAGAAATATAGACAGATACTGAAAGGTCGAAACGTTGTAATAAATATGGCGACAAAGATGAGGACAATAGTCCGAATAATGTAAATAGTGTACATAATACCTCATCTCAGAAATATAGACAGATACTGAAGGGCCGAAACGTTGTAATAAATATGGCGACAAAGATGAGGACAATAGTCCGAATAATGTAAATAGTGTACATAATACCTCATCTCAGAAATATAGACAGATACTGAAAGGCCGAAACGTTGTAATAAATATGGCGACAAAGATGAGGACAATACTCCGAATAATGTAAATAGTGTACATAATACCTCATCTCAGAAATATAGACAGATACTGAAAGGCCGAAACGTTGTAATAAATATGGCGACAAAGATGAGGACAATACTCCGAATAATGTAAATAGTGTACATAATACCTCATCTCAGAAATATAGACAGATACTGAAAGGCCGAAACGTTGTAATAAATATGGCGACAAAGATGAGGACAATACTCCGAATAATGTAAATAGTGTACATAATACCTCATCTCAGAAATATAGACAGATACTGAAAGGCCGAAACGTTGTAATAAATATGGCGACAAAGATGAGGACAATACTCCGAATAATGTAAATAGTGTACATAATACCTCATCTCAGAAATATAGACAGATACTGAAAGGCCGAAACGTTGTAATAAATATGGCGACAAAGATGAGGACAATACTCCGAATAATGTAAATAGTGTACATAATACCTCATCTCAGAAATATAGACAGATACTGAAAGGCCGAAAAGTTGTAATAAATATGGCGACAAAGATGAGGACAATACTCCGAATAATGTAAATAGTGTACATAATACCTCATCTCAGAAATATAGACAGATACTGAAAGGCCGAAACGTTGTAATAAATATGGCGACAAAGATGAGGACAATACTCCGAATAATGTAAATAGTGTACATAATACCTCATCTCAGAAATATAGACAGATACTGAAAGGCCGAAACGTTGTAATAAATATGGCGACAAAGATGAGGACAATACTCCGAATAATGTAAATAGTGTACATAATACCTCATCTCAGAAATATAGACAGATACTGAAAGGCCGAAACGTTGTAATAAATATGGCGACAAAGATGAGGACAATACTCCGAATAATGTAAATAGTGTACATAATACCTCATCTCAGAAATATAGACAGATACTGAAAGGCCGAAACGTTGTAATAAATATGGCGACAAAGATGAGGACAATAGTCCGAATAATGTAAATAGTGTACATAATACCTCATCTCAGAAATATAGACAGATACTGAAAGGCCGAAACGTTGTAATAAATATGGCGACAAAGATGAGGACAATAGTCCGAATAATGTAAATAGTGTACATAATACCTCATCTCAGAAATATAGACAGTTTCAAGATCTACTTTTGAAATTCACAGAAAGAAGAAATAAAATAACATGCAGAAAAAAGAAAACAACGAGCAGTAAATTGTCAAAACACTTTCAACAAAATGGATAACATTTTTTTTTAAATCGATTTCACCCCATGCAAGGCAATAAAGCTACTAAGACAGAAGTGGGGGTTACTGGTTGCAAAAGAATTATAAAACAGAAACATTGCTAAAGAATGAGAAAAAAAGAAGAGTAATCAGAACAGTAGATAGCGATTGACATTGGGTTTAAATTTTTAAAGTTAAAAATTGTCTGGAAAGCATTGAGCCAGAAGGGAGTTCCACAAGCAAGAAGTGCGAGAAAAGAAACTGTCGAAATGTGGACTATCAAAATCAAGCAAGTACTACAATATAAATATCAGGGAAGTGTTTTAACAGAGGACAGAAAATGCAACACTAAAATCTGAAGGTGCATTGAGATAGCGAAAGATGCCTTTGCAAAACTAAGCAAAGTATTAGGAAACAGGAAAGTTTTGAACAAAGAAAAGAGTGCTGAACTGTTCGGTCCTCTTATATGGCAGGGAATGGTGAACAATCTCATAAAAAATGACGAAAAAACTTGAAACAACAGAAATATGGTTCTACAGAAGGATGCTGAGAATTCCATGGACGAAACAGCATGTAAGAAATGAGGACATTCTAAAGAAAATAGAAACAAAACACACACTTAAAGACAGCTGGAATTTCTAAGCTACATAATAAGGAAACCAGGCTTAGAAAATTTGATACTCACAGGACATATTGATGGCAAGAAGGACAGAGGAATGCAGCGAGTAATCTACCTAACAAGCTTGTATAAATGGTTGGTAGAACAGGGAATAGGAGAAATAGCAAAATATGAGATTAAGAGGGGGACAATGCTTAGACCTACAAAGGATAGGAAGTAGTGGAGGAGCATGAAAAACATACCTAACAAGTTTGTGTAAATGGTAAGTAGAACAGGGTTTAAGAGAGATAACAAAGAGACAAAACTTACTAAGAGCTACAAAGGATAGGAAGTTGTGGAGGGCCATGATCACCAAAGTCCTGAAAGGGACACGGCATAGAGAATAAATAAATAATTACTTAATTACTTAAATGTCTAGAAATAATACTGGAAATTATTTTGTTGACTGAAAGATTTAAAATTTTTGCTTCATTGATAAAAATTAAAGAGCCTTTGTCTTCTAAATGAAAAATAAATGGCAAACATGTACCTTTGTGTCTGCAAAAGGAAGCAAGATTGTCAAAAAGACGGTTATTCCCTTGAGACTGCCATTATTTTAACTACCTTCACTCTTCAACAATGTTTGTTTTAAAAATGATGATTAGAATTATAATAAAATCTAAAGATATGAAAGTGAATTTATACATTTTCTTTGTTCTTGAGAACTGACAGCAATAATGTTAAACACTATTTATTAGATTGTTTACACTATTATATTGTTTATTAGAATAAATTGTCAATTGTCAATTGATTTAAACTTTATAAAATGGTAAATAAGAATTTCCTTAGAGTTGGTTCACATATTTTAATGATTTAGTAAATGTTTATAAATTTATGAAAAAAAATTATTTTCATATTCATTTTTTTATAAATTGATAAAAAATAAATATTGCATTGCATTTGTTTTAATTGAAATTCTAGTTTTTAGAAAGTTGCAAATATAAAATTATTCTTGAAAATAAACAATCTAATAAATAAATAGTGTTTAATATTTTTGTTGCAAATTCTCAATAAACAAATTGTACAATATTACTTTCATCATATGTTTAGGTTTTATTACAGCTGAAACATAGCAACAAATGATATAAATAGTTACAATACCTCATCTCAGAAATATACACATATCCTGAAGAAGTCCGGAATGTACAATGGCCAAAACGTTGCAAATATGACAACAAAGATGAGGACAACTTATATATATATATATATATATATATATATATATATATATATATATATATATGCACAAATATACATACATGATATATTGAAGGCAAGAGAGACAGAGTGAAACAGCAAGTAACCTAAGAGCTACAAAGAATAGGGAGTTGTGGAAAGCCATGATAAACCTGCCTAACAAGCTTGTATAAATGGATGACAGAACAGAGTGTGAGAAGCATAGTGAAAAGACAAACATTGAATAGAGCTACAAAAGTTAGGAAGTTGTGAAGAGATGTGACTGCCCACATCCTGAAGGGGCATGGCACAAAAAAGAATAATAATTTTAACCTGAAGAGCAGAAAATGAATCTAAGAAAAATATGAAAAGAAGAGTTGACAAAAAAGAATTCTTGGAGAATTTTGTGCATAGCATTTTTGAGTTTGATTTGCATGGATGTTTCTGGTAAAAGATTCTGAATGGTAAGAAGAAGTTTTGTTATCAGTCTGAAGAAGAAGAAGAAGAAAGAGGAAGAGGAAGAGGAGGGAATAAAAAAAAAGATGAAAAAAGGGGAAGAAAAGAGAATTAGAAAATAATAAAGAGAGGAAAAAAGAAAAATGACAAAAAAAAATAGCAGAAGAAAGAGAAAATAAAAAAGAAGAAAAGAAGAAAAAAAAGGAAAAGAAAAAGAGAAGTAAGGAAAAGGTAAAAGACAAAAAGAAAAAAGAAAAGAAAAGAGAAATGAAAAAAGGCAAAAAGAAGAAAAGAGAAAAGAAAAATTACCAAAAAAAAGAGAAGTGAAAAGAAAGACAAAATGAAAGAAGACAAAAGACAAAAAGAAAAATGGAAAGAGAAAAGTAAAAAAGAAAAAAAGAAAAGAAAAAGACTGAATGAAAAATAAAAGAAAAAAGAAAGAAGGCAAAATAAAAAAAAGGAAAGAAAAAGAGAAAAGAAAAATAGAAGGAAAGAGAAAAGAAAAAAGAGAAAAGGAAAAAGAGAAGAAAAGAAAATAGACCAAAAGTAAAAGAAAAGAAAAGAGAAAAGAAAGACGACAAAATGAAAAAAGAAAAAAGAGAAAAACAAAAAGAAAAATAGAAAGAAAGAAAAAAGATAAAAGGAAAAGAGAAGTAAAGGAAAAAGAGAAAAGACAAAAAGAAAAAGAAAATTAAGGAAAAATAGAAAAGATAAAAAGAAAAAAAGAGGAGAGAAAAAAAGGAGAACCAATTTTCCAACCATTGGTGAGATTCCTTTGACTGTTTACAAATTCAAAATTTTAAAAGTTTTTATTTTTGAATGCATGAAAAATTCAGAATAGAAATATCTAAATTACTCAATTCCTTAGTTTCCAATTCCTCATCAAAAGACACATCAAGTCATTGTATAATGTTGATTGTTTAGATGAGATGCCAGATAATAAATAAGTTTGAATGGTGGACATGTTTGCAAAGTTACTTTGGATTTCTGAAAATGGATAGTCTCCTGACATCTACCTTCCATGACAACTGAACTCCAACTGTTCCAAACCATGCGTTACACACCCTAACTGAGTGACGAGAGTGGTGGGAGGGAGCAAAAGAAACAACAAGGAATTACGAGTACTTTAAAAATTTGGGGTTAACAAAAAACCCATGTGACTGATGCAGAGTTAATCAATCTCTGTAAAGGGATAAAGTTTTCATGTAAACTAATGAAGCTCTGAAGATTCCTTTGCATCAGTTGGGAAGACTGCATCACCAAAAATGAGTTCCTCTCTTTGAGGTCTCTATCCAGCGTTGAGGCAACATTGCCAGAATGCATCTCACTTGACTCCCTCGTATCATCCTGTTTGGAAAGCTTGTCAGTGATAGGAATCTACGCAGAGACCCAAAACGATGCTTCAAAGATCAGTTGAAGACATCCCTGGCACAAGACAACATTGACCCTGAGACATGGGAAACTGTTGCTGTGAATTAGCCTTCCTTGCATAGGACCATTCATTCTGAGACTTGAGTTCCAACCGTCGACATGAAGATCATCTGTTACGTGCTTTAAGGATGGTCCGACTCGCCTAATCCTGTCCACCACCAACATTCCTCTGTGAATTCCACTGATAACTCTTCAGGACTAGGCTGGGCCTTCACAGCTGTCTCTGCTACTGACACTGGGGGTAGGGTGGGAAGGAATAGCATGAGAGGAGGATGATCCCAAAGCTTGCATCTTAGCAGGTGTCAAAGACATGTAAACTATTTTTTGTAAATTTCTACACATTAAAGTCGACACCACAATTAATGTGCTTTTGTTATAAGAGCAAAATTCATAATTTGAAAAATATGAATTAAATCTAATATAAGGATTAAAAAAATTTGATTTGATTGATTCATTTTCTACAGCTTATCAACCCTTTGCAGGTTATTTAAAGCCAGAAAATATTTCTTTTAGATTGTAAGAATTTTTTTTAGATAATAATTGTTTAGTGATACTAGTCTTACTAATTAACCTATAGCTGGAGGGGAGAAGAGGTAGATTCATACCTTTTCCCAAGGATATTTGTGTGTAAGTGAATATAATGAACCCAACTGGAATTGGAACTCAGCTCTCCGAGTAACAATTTCGAGCCATTATCCATTACACCACCCACACATCCAAATTTGCAGTACCTGGAATTCCCAAACAGTCACCCATCTAGGTACTGACCAGGCTTGATGTTGCTTAACTTTGGTGATTGTACAAGAACCAATGTTTCAACATGATATGGCCTTAAGTCTAATGATTAAATAAGAAACAAGAAAAGTTTTAGGAATTTAATATGTTTTTCAATATATTCAGTTTAATCCAAAATTTTTGAGAAATGGAATAGAGTGGAGAGTGGCAGAGTGGAATGATGGATAGCAGATTGAGGTATTGGAGAACTGAGTTTGAATTCCACTTGTGTTTGTTACATTCGCTTATGTGCTGATACCTTTCTCTCCACAATTATGGATAAATAGCAGAACAGACTGGGTCCTATAGCCTTGGTTAGCAATCAGTCTAGGAGAATGAAAATTCTGAATTCAAAACTTGAGTGGTTGGCAACTAAACCAGTTCCCCACCAGACAGGTGAGGAGGGTAAGTGGAACCCCAGCAGCACAAAAAACAAGTACTGTTAAAGGATAAACACTTCAGTCAACAGCCATCCACCTCCAACTATGGGTTAAATAACAAATGCAACTGGTCAAGCATGGTGTGTACAGCTACACCCTCTCCAACAGGAGTGAGAAGGCCCAGGATGTGGATTTGGAATTGGAATAATGTTTAGTTTCTTAGACTTTTGATTTCCTTCATTGTGTGAATGTCACATATTTTTTTATGATTAAGTTGTGTATTATTCAACTGAGGTTTAAATTTGTGATCAAATAACCCTGTTGAAAGTCAAAGGTAATTATAATAAATTATTATTAAAAGATAATTATTTGGTGGTCAAAATAAATTAGTAGTTTAGAAGGGGTCAAGAAGAACAACAGTAAAACAGATTTAGACAAATTCTGTAAAATCTAATTTTTTTTTTTACAACAATGATGCTAAAATTAATGCAAAAACAAAAGAAAAGAAAATTTTGTTAATTAGTATTTAATTAAAAATCAATATCAACATTTCTGGGCTTTGGTTGTCACCTTGTTAATAATTCAATAATAGGTAATAAAATAATAAAGATAAAAAAAGTCTGGACATAAAAATAAACTCTTTTGGGCAATTTTTTTGATGACTACCGTTTCCCAAGATCACAGGTCTGGAAGTAGACAATGACTTAAATGAAATCGTTGACTAAATGGAACTGATAAACGCACAAGCAGTGCCGATATTTATAGTGGCAAAGAATGAATTCAAAGAATAACAATTAACAATACAGGGCGTCTATAAAAGTCTCAATACAACGAAATGGCTCAACCAACCCTCATTTTCCAGCAAGAGGGTGCACTATCACATTGGGGACTGTGGGTTTCTAAATCAAATATTTCCAGATCAGTGGAGTGAAAGGGATGACCCAATTTCATGGCCACCTCGTTCCCCAGATATCACCCCCTTGGACTTCTTTCTATGGGGTTATGTTAAAATGTACAAGATCACTGATCTAAAGTAAAAGATCACTGATGCCATTGCCACCATTGAGGAGGCTATGCTGCAGTGAACATGGCAAGAAATCGACTACTGTCTTGATGTGCTTTGTGCAACTAATGGTGTACATAAATAGAGGTGGATTAAATTACTTAAAAAATTTCAATATCTACTCTTCATTTTGTAATAATTTCCTCATATTTGTCCATTCATTTGCTTCTGTAATGATTTTTTAAATTGTAAAGAGACTATGTGCTATGTCCCTACAAGAAGTCGGCGATCATGGCCCTCTACAGCTTACTTACTATCCCTCAATAAGGTTTGTTTTTTCTCCTGTTGGCACACCAACACTTTTAAAAACAACCGGAAGAAGAAACTTCACCTAGAAGGATAGGCTGATTCAGCATAAAAAGAGGCCTTAAAAACACAAAAAAGGCCATTTGCAGCCAAGATGCCTGTGATGAAAGTGTAGCATCTGTTTCAGCCACAGCCAGACTGCAGCAGCATCTCTATCCAGCCCACACTTAACAATATGCAATAAATAGTTCTTTTCAGGACAATGCCCATCTCCCATTCTACATTAGAAAGAAATTATCAGCAATATTGGAAAAAATATACCAAGGCTCACAAGAAAATACAATTTTGGCATTAAATGACCCACAAGGAGTTGATATTCCATTAAACAAATAAATCAAATGAAACTCATCAAAATATTGTGACAAAATTGCATGAGTATTTCTTAAATTTAAAAATTAAAAAAAAAAACCAATAACATTTTTACTCTTGTCTATAAATACTTGTTAAAAAATAAAATCTTTGTATTTGGCTTGATAAGAGGACAAAATGCATTGGCTAAGATAAGTTTTCCTTTTGTCTTTATTTGTATTCTCCTTTTACAGATATAATCTATCTGAAATTTTAAACATCACCATTTTAGCCAATGAGGCTCATTCCATTTTATCAACAGTTTTATTCAAGACGTTATCTTCTTTCAGAATTGTGTGCCCAGTCAATAGTCGTCAATTTTTTTCTGTGCATGAACAGGAAAAAATTTTTTAATAAAAATGGTCAAGTCCAGTGGTGTCAATATTGATTTTGTTCTACGTATATCCATTCCACTTCTACTTGAAACGATTCCAAAGATCTAATTATTCTACAGAACACTCTACAGCCATTCTTTGAAGAACCAAAATGACAAGGTTGGGTAGATTGCAAAAGTAATTTCTTTCTTCTGCTAGAAGAGTTCCAACAACCAGAAGCAGTCCAGAACGATGCGGTGCCAAACAGAAGAGGAAGAAGTGAAACTCACCCAGAAATTACTCACCATTTCCTTATGATTAGGATAGTAGGCTTGTTCAATGAGGGGGAAGTTTTCGGGGCCAACTTTCTTTTGAATTCGAATCAATTGTGACATCTGGAAGAAAAGAGGAAATCAACAGTTCAAAGAGATTCTCTAACAAGAATGCAGATATAAATATAGACACTTACATCGACACACACACACACACACACACACATATATATATATATATATATATCAAAATAAAAAGAAAGAACAATCAGATTTATAATCCAGAGTTCTTTAGCATTTATTTTAAAAACAGTGCTTCATGCTTTATAATTATTATTTAAAAACATTTTTTCATCACAACACAAAAATTACCATGTTTCAAAACAAAAATCTAAATCTTAATCTTAAAATTTAAAGTTTAGTTTCATTTTCAGGCAATGCTGAATAACTTTTGAAAAAATGATTTACTCTTTTTATATAAGGTAAATTATTGTATAGTTTAAGTTGATGGGGGAAAGAGAATTTAAATTTTTTTTTAAGCGGTGTTGGTTTTTTTGACAAATGAGGATACAAGTATAATTTACAGTAGCAAAGTATCGGTTAAGGTTAGGTGTGAGTTTGAAAATTCTGTCTGTTGATACTGGCTTCCTTATATGAGAACATGTCATCACAGTCTGGTTTATTTAAGATACATTACAATACAATTGGCATTTTTATTTATTTATTTTCTTATTTTATAAAATACATTGGAATTTTCTTAAAGGGGAAAACAAATATGATTAAATCATATTTTTATATTTATATTTTAATAGTTTTAGATCTAAACTACTACATTTATTATATTTACTTATAAACTATATACAGTATTGTAAAATTAAAATATTAGAATTTAATTACACATTTTCAAACTTTCTTATTTTTGATCAAATAATATATAATTATGCAAATTTTTTTAATTAATTATTTTTTAAAGAAAATATAATACAATGTCTACAAAAAACTGTAATTTCATTTCTTTGATTTAATAAATTTTTATTTTTGAGAAACTTAATAATATATAACTTTTCATGTAGGCACAAAGGACATGGGGCATTTAAATATCTACATGTCCTTGTTTTTGTTATTAATTTTCATTTTATTGTGGGTGTTTTATTAGTTTCTTTTAAATGTGTCACAATGAAAACATATTTTTAAATAATAATTATAATATATGTTAAACATATTTGGTTGATTAATATTGACAAGTTCTGTCTATCCAATGTTTTATAAACTTTTTTAAATTTATGAATTAGTTGTTTCATGTAAATGGCAAATTATTTTTTTTTTTTCTTGCCAAATTAATTTTTATTTTTTATTTTTTCACAAGCACTTTTGAATGTTGCTAAATACATTTTCAAGGAGTGTGTTTTGCATAACTAGTTTTGTTTAATTCCAGCATTCTCATGTTTGCTGAAACTAATTTTATGTTATTACAGGTGACATCATTTAAACAGTCAAACTGTAATTTTTTGCGTAGTCTTTTTTATACACACTTCAATATTGAGAAAGATACCGTATTTAATGTTGGTTACTTTTCTTGTATACATGGCTGCTTTCTAAAATTATAAAACAAAAAAGGTTAATTCTGACAGTCCTTAAATACAAATTTGAAGAGAAGTCAAAATCATCCATTGTTTTGTATATGATTTTTAATTTAAAGTTCACCCGATATAAGACTCAAGAGCCACTCAAGGTAGAGTATAACTATTAAAATGGTGATGATGAATTGAGATGTGAATTGGGTGAAAGAAGACATTGTAGGAAATGAAAATTATGAGGATAGTAAAGATAGATAATCATTGACCTTTGATTTGAAGAGGTTAAGATTAGAGTATTCAGGAAAGCACCCATGTGGGAGCCTGTTTCACAAAGTAACAGTTCTTGCTGTCTGAGTAGAACCTTCCCTTTACATAGGAATGTGGAGGAAGTGAGGATGATTCAAATCTATGGACGTAGCATGGTGTGCACTCACTGTAAAGATACGAACTACTGAGATTAAAGAATGGAGTGCTCATCTGAACATTTGACTATGTATGCTATGTTACCATATTATAATTCTGCTTGTTCCTCTGTTAGTTAACAAGTTGGTCAGCACATGCGTTATGTCCTGCCATTACTCCAGGTAAATAAGGGACCATTCTGTTTTGATCGCAAGGAAAGATGGAAGATATATCAGAAATGCTGTTTGGTTTTAGTGAGAAAAAGAAAGCATACATAATAAGAAAGAAAGAAATATAAGTGAGGCAATAACACTCTCATGTTTTTAATATCTGCTGCAGTGAAATAAAAAAATGTTGACAATTTTTTTAATATTTTCATTTGTACTCTATTATTTCTTTAACCTTTAACACTCTGCAGTATTAATATTAATTCCCCTTCCACTGCATTATTTTTCAATGTCTCTAAATTGCAGTACCCCTTTTGTTAATTTCAGTCAAAGGTGTTTTCTGTTGCCATAGCGGGATATGACAACACAACTATGAAAGTTAAACAAATTCAAATTCTATGATCAGAGTCACTTTCAGTAGTAAGATAAACTTTCTGCACAGTAAATGAAGTCACATACAGAGTGATAAAGATTAAATAATGGCACACATTTAAACTTATGACCGTTATTGCAATATTTTGTTAAAGTTGTGAAGCTCAAATATTTAACGATGTGATAGTGGAATTTACACGGGTTCTTTATATTTACATTATTTGGACTGTTATGCTCATCTTCATTGCCATATTCACTACAATTTGGCTATAGTCCTTGAGAACAGATGGCCTAGTGGATAAAGACGTTGGCTAGATCCAGTGACTAGACCCAAAGAGTTGTGAGTTCAATACCAGGATACAGCAGTGACGAACCAAAAAAAACTTGGAGAGATGAGTTAAATAACTGAGACATCCGGAAGAGGTATGGCATGTGGAGCTAGAACAATCTACTCCGGTGAATGAAATAAAGGGTTCGGTTCGAAATTCCAATCAACTGAAGAAAGCCAGAGCGTACAATAGCCAAAACATTGTGAATATGACAATAAAGATGAGGATAACAGTTATTAACTTAAGAATTATGATTTATCAGAAAATTCAAATAGCTAAATCATAATTAGTGAAATCATTTATGAAAAGGGAAACCCAGGTAGGTTAAATAAATGATCCAAACTGAAAAATTCTTCGTTTTTTACTTACAACCCAAGGTTTGTCCTGGAAATTATAAATAGAATGGAATGAATTGATGCTTGGGATCCCACCATAGTGGAATCCCATGATAAGGTTTCTCCAGTCTTCAGATGCATCTCGGACATGCTGTCGCACAAGAACAAAGTCTGGCTTGAATGATCTAAAAGATAGAATAAATAAGTATATAAATAAAAATGAAAAGAAAAAAGACATTAAATAAAAAGTTAAATAACAATTTATTTGTCCCTTTAAATAACCTGTAAAGGGTTGATAAGCCATAAAAAATGAATTAATCAATGGAATACTGATTAGCTATACAGACATGTCTTTTAGATTTATTTAGTCTCTGGACTATAAATGTACAGAAACTACCTTGGCCACAAAGTGAGGGATCAGTTTATATATTAGTTGTAATATATAATTGATCCCCCACTTTACATCCTCATTATACTTTCTTGTTTGTTTATCAAATTCTGATTAGGTATGAATCCACCTTTTCTTCCCCCAGATATGGGTTAATTAGTAAGACTTGTATCACTAAATCATCATTATTTCCCCCACAAAAAAATTCTTACACTCTAAAAATATTTTCTAGCTTTAAATAAACTGCAAAGGGTTAATAAGCCATAAAAAAAATCAAATCAATCAGCCAATGAAATACTGATTAGCTACATTGTTTAGATTTATTTACATTCTCTGGTATATAAATAAATAGAATCTACCGTGGCCACAAAATGAGGGAGCAGTTTATATATTGCGTGTAATGTAGAACTGACCTCTCACTTTATATCTACATTATAATCTATTGATTGCTTATCAATTTCTGATTAGGTATGAATTCACTATTTCTCCCCACCCCCAAATATTTTCTAAGTGGTATCCATTTTACTGTTATTGCCTAAGCAAGTAAGAAAATTAAGAGAGAGTTGGTATATTTATGTGTTTACACAGGCACTCTGTTTTGTCAGGTATTGTTACATGCCAGTGATAAGACCTTAGTAAAAATTGACATAAAAGTCAATCCTCGAAATTGAACCATGTGAGATGATTTTGTATTCTCTGATGATCTCCCATATATAATGTATCCGAATACATGCCTGAATATTATATTAATTCACTCTGCCAAAAATTTGGAAACAACATGGTGTACTGCTTGGCATTCATGCCTGGAGCTCCAGCATGAACATTTCAGAGTGTTTGGGTTTCAATCTGAGGACAGTGCAGATTATTCATAAAGAGTTGGATGAGTCTAATGGTGATTACAAAGGTACAGCAGCTAAGAAAACAAACTCTGATCATTCTAAGAACTCTTGAAATTGTTGGTGAGGGCCTCAGACACAATATGGAAGCCTACTTCAAGTGCCTTGAGGAGTTAGTGCTGCTCTGCATCAAGAGAAAATCCCATGTCTGGCAACAGGACCCTGCATCATGCCACCCAAGCAGGAAAACCCAGTCATGGCTATCAGACAATTTCTGCAGCAACATCACTCCTTACATCTGGCCACCTAACTCCCCAGACTGCAACCCCCTTGATTATTATTGTTATGGGACCTTACCCATAATAACATAATGGACTATTCCATACGTAATAAATACTGCACCTCAAGAGGAAGCAGAGAGTTCAGCCTGAAATCAGGTGACCAGCTGATCAGTTGAACTCTCTGCCTTCGGGCGGGGAGGAACCCGAACGAGGCTATGCCAAAGGGCAGAGTCTCTTTCGGGGAGGTAAACCGACCCTGAACCCATTTATACTGGTTCAAAGGGCATTTTTTGGCTGTGCACACGGGCTCGGAGATCCCATGTTAAACCGGCTTTGTGCTACATGATGCCCTCGTGGTGGTGGGGGGGGGTGAATAAATACCGTTCAGTCTGAAGTCTGGAGTGAAGTCCGTCAGGAGTCAGTCAGTCAGAGCGAGTCAGTCAGTCGAGTCAGTCCGAAACAGAGTCGCGTTCAGACAATTACTACAAGACATTGGAATAGCGATACTGGTCGAGACTACATTGTTCTCTCTACTAAACCTGATTGTTCATACTAACACTTTCTACTTCTCTGTATATATTCCTGTTTGTAATATATCTGTGTTATTCCAAACCTGTATTCGAGTTCTTCTTTATTGGTTCTACCTTGGACTATCACCGTGGTACAAGGAACCGGACCATAACAATTATGTGTGGGGTGCAGCTGAGTGTGAGACCAACAAAACTCCTTGTAATATCAAAGATGAACTGAAGGCAAGGATTATGGCAGCATTCACTCACTTAAACGAGGAGACCATCCAGAAGAGATGCAGGAGATTCCAAAGTCGTCTAGAGGCTGTGGTTGAAGCCAAAGGCGATTTTATTGAACAAATTTACTCTTTAATATTTCAAGATATTTTTTGTGTAATTTTGGTAAATATATCTGTTGAAATGAGATGTTAGTGTTATTTTCATTTTTGCATCATTTAGATGATAATTTACCCACGTGTCTGAATACAGTGTGTTTGAATAAAATGTATTTGAACACAATGTGAATACAACTGATCTGCTTGTGCCTCATATGTGGTAAATAACAGGAGAATCCAGTAATTGTGTATTCAGGCAGCAACCCCTCTTTAATACAAGTTTCATTAAAAATGACTGACAAGGTACTGTGGTTAAGATTTTTATTTAATTTTTCTTGTGTTCATATAATTTTCTGGAGATAGTTTATGTAGAAACTGTCCAAATGTTCTATATATCCGAGTGCTTTCAGCTATTCTTTTAGACATTATGAAGGAGGATTTTATTTTTACTTTTAATTGCCGTATTGTGCCTTCTTTATGTATTTTCTATAAATACTTTCCTGGTAATTATTCTGATGAACGTTTTTCTATGGTACCAAGACTTTATGAATTTAAATGCAGTATTAGATTCATGTTAAGGTCTCATCATTTTTCTAAATGATAGATGTAACTGTAAGTTCTATGCTAACAGTTTCTTTTCTCACACTTCTCACTTGTGGAACTCTTTGCCAGCTTTTTGCATTCCAGTCAAGTTTGATCTTCAAAAATTTAAATGCAGTGTCACTTGTTATCTTCTGTCTCCTGTTCTTTTATTGTTCTCTCTCCTTAATAATATTTTCTTTTTTTTCATATTCTCTCACACCCTTGTGTCTTAGTGGCTTTATTTCCTTACTTGTGATGAAATAATTTAAAAATTGTGAGTTCTTTGCTTATCAGAATGAGTTTTCTGAGCTGCCATACTTTCGTAATCAATATTAGACTCATCCAACTCTTTTCAAATTCTCTGCACTGTTCTCAGATTGACACCCAAACACTTTGAAATTTTTATATTGGAGCTTCTGGTGCAAATGCCAAGCAGTATAGAAAGCCATTTCCAAGTTTCTGGTAGAGTGAGTTGTGTCATGGTGCTCTTTTTCTCACAGATTGTCCTTACTAAATTGTAAGGTTGACAAAAACAAACAATGCAGATGTGTCAAATTAAAAATATTAAATGGTGACATTTTATCCATTGCACACACACACACTATATATATATATATATATATATATATATATATATATATATATATATATATATACCAAAAAAACAAGAAAGAAATGACAAAGAATTAGCTATTCCCAAAATAGCTACCCACAGAATTGCTATCCAACAATTCTGTAAAAGTCAGGGGTCATTTTTATACAGCATCAATAAAATGATAATAAAAATCATTTCTTTCCAATTCTGGCAAGTATCATGGTTTAAGGAATGTCTAATGAATGCTAGTCTAAAAAAGTTATTTCAAAAGTAATTTTTTTCCCATTTTCTACAAGGGGACCAATGTATTTAAGTAGTCCCAAACATCACTGCTCCTTAGCAAGATGCTTGTAATAAAGAGGCAGTTCTTGAAATTGTTTTACAATGTTTTATGACTCTTGGAGAACTTACCGAACTACTCTAGTTCCATTTCTCATCACTTGGATGTCCACCATCGTCCCTTGGTCAGTGTAAGCTGCTAAATTGATCTCATGAAATTCAACCTGATAAATAGAAAAAGAAAAGAAATTAGAAGAGAATTTTATGTCGGCGACACTTCTGTGCCAATCAGGTCCCAGGGAAGCAATTTTCATATTTTGCATAAAACGGAATATGAAAGGGAAGAAAAACAAAATTATATCTCTTACATATCTGGGAAGTGTTTTAACACAGAATAGAAATCACAGTACTGCAATCTAAAGCCACATTGGGATAATGAAAAATGCCTTCCAAAAGCTCAGCAAAGTATCAAGAAACAGGAAAATTTCAAAGATTAGTTGATTTTATATAGTGGCATATCAACCTCTATCGGTTATTTAATGCCAAAATCATAATAATTTGAACTCAATTTTAGTTCATTTGTTTTTAGATAATGATGGCTTATGCAAGACAAGTCTTACTAATTAACTCATAACTCACGGCAGAACTTTTCCAAGAATATTTGCATGTAAGTGAACATAACAAACCCAAATGGAATTGGAACTCTGATTAACAATTCCATTACAATACCTGCACATCCAAACTTACATCACCTGGCATTCAAAATTTAATAAGAGCTAAAAAAGATGGAAAATTGTGGAGAGCCATGATCACTAACATTCTGAAGGGACATGGAACATAGAAGAAGAAGAATGAGCTTGAGTAAATGGATGGTAGAACAAGGTTTAGGAGAGATAACAAAAAGAAAACATTTATTAAGAGCTACAAATTGCAGGAAATTGTGGAGAGCCATGATCGTCAACGTCCTGAAGGGACATGGCGCATAGAAAAAGAAGAATGAGCTTAAGTAAATGGATGGCAGAACAAGGTTTAGGAGAGACAACAGAAAGACAAAATTTATTAAGAGCTGCAAAGGATGGGAAATTGTGGAGAGCCATGATCACCTACATTCTGAAAGTTCATGGCACATAGAAGAAGAATGAGATTGAGTAAATGGATGGCAGAACAAGGTTTAGGAGAGACAACAGAAAGAAAAAATTTATTAAGAGCTGCAAAGGATGACATATATAACAATGAAAGTTGTCACTTTCTTTGTTGAACAAAATGTCCAGGGGTCATGTGCATTCTGTGTTGCAATAGCTAGTAGTAAAATGAATAGTTACTGTGGAGTGAATAGCCACAATAAAATGCAAAATAAATGGCAGAAATGCCCAACAAGCGGAATTGACAAAGTTTGCAATGAGCAATAACAAGAAAAAGAAAAGAACAGAATAAAAACTAATATAAAGAAAACAAACAATATATGCAAGGCAAATTAACAGTAATATGGCACAAAAGTTCACAAACTAAGAATTAGAGTGACACACACAAGCAAATCCGGACAAGTGTTCTGACTTTAAGACAAGACAGACCAGGACTAAGTCAGATGACACCGAGAACCATCCCATTTTATCATCAACAATACCTATTTAAAGTATATATTTAGTTAAAGCCACAAAATAGTGTTAAAAATATTTAGATTTTGGCATTAAATAACTCATAGAGGTTAATATGTCACTAAACAAAATCAACCAGTCAACATTACAGAATTCTTTCATAACATTAATCTATATAATATCCTGCAAATTTCTTAAGGAAATCAAACTGTATTGTAAAGTATAATATCAGAAAAACTTCAACATAAAATGCACATATCACTATCTCTGGTAATTATGTCCACACAAACATTTATATGTGTAGAGTGAATAGCTATGGTTAAATGTAAATAAATGATAGAGGTGCCCAACATGCAGAAATGGACAAAGTTTGTAATAAGCAATAACAAGAAAAAAGAAAAAAACAGAGTAAAAAATAATATAAAGCAAACAAACAATATATGCAAGGCAAATTAACAATAAGAAGGCAAAGCAACAGAGATATGGCCAAAAGTTCACAGACTAAGAATTGGGGTTGACACACAAAAGCAAATTCAGACAAGCAAACTGTTATATTCCATGCTAATAGGAATACATACTTGAAAACACGGTGAATAATTAAGTAAAGGTTTATTGTAAAAACCAGTATAAGAATAAAGGTAACAGTCATTGCAAGTCAATCCAGTAGTGAGTGCTACTATTGGAAGGTCGGTAGTTCTCACATAAACCTGAGTCATACTCAACAGATCCTAGCTAAACTCTGTAGTCCATTGACTTACAGATACTTATAGGTAGTTACTACCTATAGTGTAGTTACTCATGGGAGTGACAGGTTATTGCATGACATCACAAACATAGCATGCATTTGTGTGTTTTTTCCTATAAATTTGGGAGGGATAAGTGGTTTGCAGTCATTCTCTCCAAACTATCAGGATGAACTGAAGATCCAGAAGCAACTAAAATACCACACGCCTTGGCACCCAAACGTAACCATTTATATACCACATCCGAGATGCCCCTTGATTAGTCTAATCAGTATTTGCATGTCCTGCTGATTTCTATATTAACAGGGTTACAGACCAATGACATTGAATCACCAGTTCTTATATAATAACAAGGTTAAGCAATGTTACACCTGTTCAGTAACATGTCTTCTGCAGATTCCGATCACTGCTCTTTGTTTCTCTTTAGAGTACACTGCTAGCAGAGTGGCCATGTTTACACTGTAACAGCATCAAAAAAACTGGGGCTATCAAACTTCAATCATGTGACCACAACAGTACCAACTATAAGTACGTATGAGCAGAAGGCAGTGTGACAAAACTAAAGATATATTATGGCAGAAGTGTAGATAATTTTTGACTTTTCCTTGTATGATATAATCTTCATAATTCCAATATATAAATCCAGTATATAAATTTGAGTTTAAAAATTGCATGGCTTTCTTTGTTGTAGGGGTACCTCTATTTTTTATGGTAGGGGTCGCTTTATTTTTTGTTGTAGGGGTACCTCTATTTTTATTGTAGGGGTACCTCTATTTTTTATGGTAGGGGTCACTTTATTTTTTGTTGTAGGGGTACCTTTATTTCAGGTGGGCTCATTTCCAACTTAGCTGCCGCTAGTTTTGAGGCTTTAAAAAATTTTGTTGGCATGTGGAAAAATTTTGTGTCAGAGATTTGGCCGGTTTTGGCATGCACTCTCAAAAAGGTTGCCCACCCCTCCACTAGCCTCTTGTCCCGACAAGCACCTGATGAAATGTTGGGATAATAACACCAAAGATGAGGACAATAGTCTGCATATAAATAGTGTAAATAATGATAACGCCTCATCCCAGAAATTTAGACAGAAACTGATCAGGGGATAATAACAACAAAGATGAGGATATTAGTCTGAATGTAAATAAGGATAACTACTCAACCCAGAAATTCAAACTGAAATGAATCAATATATTGTGTATATTTTTTATAATAATATTCACGCTGTTGTTTAATGGTATATCAACTCCTTTATGGGTCATTGAATGCCAAAATTTAATTTTCTTGTGGGCATTAGTAATTTCTTTTACAAAAATATATTGCTGATATTTTTACTATAAATTTTTTTTATCCTTTCATAGTGTTTTGAGCCCAGTTTGGGTGTTAACTATCTGTTCATAGCTGGGACCGTAACAGGTGCTACCGCTCTAGGTCCACCTGGGCACAACAGCAATTAAGAGGTGGTTTGATGCTCCTCAAAACCTCCTGATCAGAGGCCTTGCTGCCAGATGTAGTTTAACATCATACCGAGGATGATTCACCCTGTACAAGACATAAGGGTCACTTCAGGTAGAGGGTTATAGAGAAAGCTGCACCTTTTATGCAGATGTGGGGAAGATACAGGTTAATATTGTACTGATCAGGGAAACATTCCAATAGGATGCGTCCTTGATGGGTACAATTGGCTTCCACAAAGCAGTTGCAGAGCCACTGCTAAATTTTATGACATGAAGGTTTTGAAACCATAAAAGCCACCTTCTTTCTCCAGCTCGCACGCTTTTGTCAGAGTGTCGGAACATCTTCCAGTTTCAGATTAATTTGCTGGAGGTCTTGGCAGACAAAGTCCTTTCAGTGGCTTTGCTGTCTGCCAAGAGGTTGTTTCTGGTTTGCTGATTGAATTAGTAGATGACTTTGGTAGGGTGGTGTCATCAGATTGCTGCAGGACTTGAACTCTACAAGTTGTTTATTAAATTGGTAAATGATTGGGTAGCGGTTAAATTTTTCCTGCACAGACATAACTAGCGGTTAAATTTTTCCTGCAGAGACATAACTGGCAAATGTCCAGGTACAAATTTACAATAACAAAAGAAGCAAGAAATCTTACCTGTTCCACTCGAAGGTCCCAGTCGCCAAAGATTTTCTTTCCTCGAAAATATTTCGACCTACAAATACAAAGACGGTAAAGACTTGCAGTAAAGATTAAAGGACACCTGGGCAAACGACAGCCCACAATTTGCATGCGGCCTATTTGATGATTCTATGCAGCCCACAAGAGTGCAACAAACATCATTATTATATTTTATTTTCTTTAATTTCTGGTGTGCACTCATTTCTTTGATTTTGAAATTACACAGATTTTACATAGATAAATCCTTATGTGTGGGCTGTACTTGTGAGAACAATTTTTTGTATTTCTTTAAGATATGGTCTACCAGGAATCTATCAATAAGTCTGCTGGAATCTTTTCCAATCATTCCAAAGGCTTCAACTACAACTAGAATTGTTAATATCGTCAAGTGCCACATTTTTGTGATTTCTGTCAAGTTCCTTGTATTTCAATACTTTTTTGAAGATCTTCAAAGATACATTGCAGTCTGCAGGGACTATCATGTCAATAGGGAGACACATTTTGTCTTTGCAGTCTCTAATCCTGATGTCTGGGTGATTAACTTTGATTGTTCTGTCTCTGTGTATCATGAAGCCCCATAAAATTGTTACATGTTCTATCTCCATAACTGGGGTCTGGATGGTGTCTATACCAATTTCTTGCAGTTTCCTTTCTGTAAATGTTGCAGATTTTCCAGAGCAGATATTGGTCCACCCTGTCATACCATGTTTTATATTCAGTGGCTGCTAATACAGCACAATTATTATTATTATTATTTTTAACTTCCTTAAATTTTGAAGATTTGCTTTTTTTCAGATCATATATTACATGAAAGAGCAACCTATTCTGAAAAGGAATATAAGAGAACAGAGACAAATCCAGTAAATTTTGTTCTTCAAAAATGTAAATGCAATGTCAATCATTATCTTCTGTCTTCTTAATTCCTGTTCTTTTATAGTTCTCTTTCATTAATAGTAGTTTTTCTCATATTCCCTAATACTCAGTAACCCCTTGCATCCTAGTGGCTTTATTTCCTTTGATCTTCAAAAATTTAAATGCAATGTCAATTATTATCTTCTGTCTTCTTAATTCCACTTCACAATCCTTAATAATGTTTGTTTTCTTATTGTTTCATACTCAGTAACCCCTTGCATTTTTTAGGTTGTTTTTTTTAATTTTATGGTTCTGTAGGTCTGTTTATTTTTATATAAAGTTTTTTCTTTTTTAATTTGACAAAAATTTAATAAAGAAATTATTTTAAATTTATTCAAAAAAGCCCAGTAATGTCCTTTTATGTTTAATATAAAATAATATTCACAACTTGGAATAAAAATTAATATTTTTTATTTATTTGATATATACAGGGTGTTTCAAAAAGAATACACCAAAATCATCACGTGATGTGTCAATAACGAAAAAAATTACAAACCTCTAGCATGAACACATGTGTTGTATATACATTCAAGTTTCATTTCATGTTTTATAAGTGCTCAATGTGGCCACTACCAGCAGCGCGGACAACATCAAGCTGATATGAGAATTCCCCCCAAACGCGCCTCACCATGTCACGGTCCACCATGTCGATTGCAGCTGTTATTCGATCTTTCAAGTCATCGATACTTGCTGGAAGTGCTGGAACATAAACTTGGTCTTTAACTAACCCCCAACAAGAAAAAGTCACACACAGTGATGTCTGGGGATCTGGCAGGCCAAGCACAGAGAGCAAGGTCTTTAGCACCTCTCCTCCCAATCCATTGCTGAGGCATGTTTTCATTCAGATGAGCTCTAACCCTGAGATGCCAATGGGGTGGTGCTCCATCTTGCTGAAAAATGAAGTCATTTGAATCTGCTTGCAGTAAAGTGAATAGCCAGTTTTGGTGCATTTCGAGATAGGTTTGTCCTGTAACGGTGTTTCCATCAAAGAAAAAGGGACCATAGACCTTGTCTTGAGACACAGCACAGAAGACGTTCACTTTAGGGGAATCTCTTTCATGCTCAACAGTTTCATGTGGGTGCTCTGTTCCCCAAATGCGCACAGTGTGACCATTGACTGTGCCTCTCAAATGGAAATTCGCTTCGTCACCAAAAACTAAACGTGAAAAGAGAGTTTCATCACCTTCCCCCATCTCCAGCATTGACTCACAGAATGTCCTCCGCATCACCTTGTCATCATTAGTAAGTGCCTGGCCGAGGCTTAGTTTGTATGGTTTCATGTGTAATCGTCTCTTTAACACACGCCAGACAGTGGTATGAGGGATGGCAAGCTGAAGACTTGCTCGACATACGGTCTTACGTGTGCTGCTCTCAAATGCATCATGAAACCTCTCCAATTGCTCCACTGTAACATGTGGTCTTCCAGGACTCTTTCCTTTGCACAGGCACCCACTCTTTTTAAACTGTCTAACCCACCATCGAATGCTCTCAAGCTGGGGCGGATCAATGCCGAATTCTGTTCTGAAAGCACGCTGCACCGTGACAGTGGCATATGTTTTCACGAACTCAAGCACGCAAAACGCCTTCTGCTGAGGAGTTGCCATTTTGATTGATCTTCCCACAATTCAGCTGCACCGGAAGTTACACTAACGACAGCAGTGAAACTGACACCCAATCAAACTTTGATAACTACTCTATCAAATAACCACTGATTGAGTCCACTACAATGCTATAGACCTGAAAAAACAGCGTAATGATTTTGGCGTATTCTTTTTGAAACACCCTGTAGAATAAAAAAAAATACATTTTAAATACAACCATAATCCCAGTATAATATATGAACTGTGCCAGCATTGCATTAAACAGATATTTTTTATTAAAATTGAAATTATATAATGGTTAGTCTCTACCCAGCACTTGAAGATTGTGTTGTGCATGAAACTCCGAGTCATGCTACCTGTGATGGATAATATGTATATTTATTAATATATACTTAATAGCTCTGTTATATTACATTGAGCAGTTTTTTATTAATACCAGCACTGTATGTTCAATATATATATATATATATATATATATATATATATATATATATATATATATATATATATATATATAAGCAAATAGATATGTGTGTTAAAACATTTCACATTGAATAATTTAGACAGGTTTTGTTTACTTATTTTTGATAGGATCCTCTCATATTCATGGACAAGCTTCTTATTACCTTTATTAAAGGAAGAGAGAAATTTATTTCATGTACTTTTGACATTAGCACAATGTCATCATCAAAATGTTGTTTTTTATGGGATAAAATTATCATGTTCATTTGAAAATTAAATTTTTTGACTCTGAAGTGAAAACATATGGACATTTAAAACTTAGTTACCTTCTCTGATGTTTGCAAAGTGAAATTTAAACTGCAGAGTGCATAACTTTAGCATTTGTCATGGTTAATGAAAACATGCTGCCAATATATATATATATATATATATATATATATATATATATATAATATTTATTTTTATTAACAATGTATAGATAAAAATGTTGATTATCTCCCATTGGTGGAAAAAGTCACATGGATTAAAGGGAGGGCCTGTGAGTGATGTCAGAGTAATTCCAAAATAAAGCCCAGAAAAAAAGGATTTCACAATCCCACAGTAGTAGAGCTTACAAAATAAATCACATAGCCTCACCAGATGCATAGAAAAACTGTTGTCCTGCCAGTTTTCTCTTCAGGAATAATTACAAGTAAGATCCTATGCCACTTTCTCATTTTCACCCTACTTGTTGTTGTATACATGTGTTATAGTTTCTCTTATTTTGCATACAATTGTGCAGCCGGTTCACAAAATACATCCAATTAGCAAATTAGTGTACAAATAACATGCACATATATAACTGTTATTTACACTATTGCTGTGAAATTTGTGTTGTCATTGTGATGCAGCTGACAAGGAAAAGTGTCCCCATCTAAAGGATATGTCCAAACCTCAAAAGCCTTTTTGTGAAAACAATCCTCATGGATTTTTTTGACAAAAACAACAAAAAGGATGAAACAAAAGAAAAGAAAAACTGTTCTTTACAAATTTCAATTCCTGAATTTCTTTTACTTCAACTTTGTTGTGAGTTTTGTGCAAATTTTTCTCAACTGCAACATAGACCACAGAATGCTAGATATTTTGGGAATGGTCAAGATTGAGACTGTGACAATTTTGAAAAGTAGCTTAGCAAGTCAGCCAGCACAGATATAAGGAATGGCATTGGCTGGTTTACTCACGACTCAATTTGGCATGAGTAGCCAGGAGAGGTAAAGTCAGCAGCGTAATTAACTTTTCAGCAGTGAGTTAATAACAGAGGGTGCTGGATTCTGAGATAACACCTTCAGGAATATACTATAATTTAAAACAAAAACTAATATGCAAATGGACCAAATATCCCTCTATAATATAATACCAACATACTCACTTCAGCTATAATTCTACAAGGCTGTACCAACTTCTGACAATTTACCACAAACAACATTCATTTTGCCGCTCCTTCCATTCAGCAAAGAGTGCTCCAGCTAATATTTTGAATTTTCAACCCCAGAAGTTCTTGAGAAAATTTGGCAAAACTTCATGAACTTCACTGATACATTAAAAGGTTATTGTAATGGATGCCCTCTATTTGAAATAGATGGCACATTTTTGTTTATTAAAAAGTGTGTGTTACCCCTCTATAGGCTTGCACATTCAAAAATTCTTGGTATAGAAATATATGTTCCATGGCAGTGATTGAAACTGTATCCTTCTTTGTAGGGGGAGCCACCGTTTGATTTAGAGTGCTTTAAGATTCAGTGACAGAATTATACTTTCTATGTAAAATTTTCATAACTTCACTTATAGCAAGTCTCCACTTCTTTATCAATATTGTTTTCTACTTGGCTTAATTTCTTCATGCAAATTTTGAGCAAACCTTTACCTGTATCTTTTTTTCATTACATTTTATTGTAAATAAATTCTTTCTGTTTTAATTTCTGACTGAGTAAGAATTTATTTTTTATTGTGGTCCTAAAGATATGTTATTTCTGTGTATATGTGGAGATCCATATACATTTGCTAATATCTTGTATGATAACATGTCTTTTGAATGCCATGTTCATTCAGGATCATTATTCAGCACAGATTCTTTTTCTTTATAATCTATGAATTGCCATGACTTCTTGGGAAAGATAATGGAGTAGTTTCATGTTGCATTCATCACAGTTTGGAATCCAGAGTTATCCTTATATATATATATTGTTATGGGACCTTACCCATAATAACATAATGGACTATTCCATACGTAATAAATACTGTACATCAAGAGGAAGCAGAGAATTCAGTCTGAAGTCTGGAGTGAAGTCTGTCAGGAGTCTGTCAGGAGTCTGTCAGTCAATCAGAGTGAGGAAGTCAGTCAGTCGAGTCAGAGGCAGATCGAAACAGAGTCGCGTTCAGACAATTACTACTAAACCTGATTGTTCGTACTAACACTTTCTACTTCTCTGTATATATTCCTGTTTGTAATATATCTGTGTTATTCTATATATGTGTTCGAGTTCTTCTTTATTGGTTCTACCTTGGACTATCACCGTGGTACAAGGAACCAGACCATAATATATATATATATATATATATATATATATATGGCGTAAATTGTCACCATTTTATATTTTTAATTTTGTGCAGTTTGTTTTTGATTTTGTCAACTGCACAATATAGTAGGCTCATTTGGACACCATCTGTCATCTTCCTGACACAATTCACTCTGCCAGAAATTTGGAAATGGCATGCTGTATTGATTGGCATTCACCCTGGAAACTCCAATACAAACATTTCAGAGCATTTGGATGTCAATCAGAGGACATTGCAGAGTATTCAGAAAGAGTTGGATCTTTCAGTTAAATGCTATATGTGATGCACACATGGGCGATCATGTCTCTCCACAACTTCCTCACCTAAATAACTGTTGACTCTTAAAGTTACATGCCATATGTGATGCACACTTAGGTGATCATATCTCTCCACAACTTCCTCACATAAATTGCTGTTGACTCTTTCAGTTATGTGCCCTACATGATACAGGCTTGGGTGTCCATGTCTCTTTCGATTTATGACTGACTAGGCAGAAGATTTTCCTGTATTAGGTTGCCATTTCATTCTATGGTAGACTGGTTGCCGACATCTATAAATGGTGTAAATTCTGATAACTCCACATTGCAGAAATTCAGATAGAACTTTTGTGCACATTTATTTTTCATTTTCTTCAAAAACATTTTCCCCTCTTTAACCCTAAAGAGATGACTCGTGAATTACTTCCACTTGTGCTAAATTAAATTGGGCGATCATGTCTCTCCACAACTTCCTCATCTAAATAACTATTGACACTTTCAGTTAAGTGCCATATGTGATACACACTTGGGTGATCATGACTCTCCACAACTTTTTCACCTAAATAACTGTTGACTGTTTCAGTTAAGTTTCATATGTAATACATAATTGAAATAAATAAGCTTAAATGTTGACCCACTCAAGCTAAGCACAACAAGGTCGACTCCTGGAGCCACCACTGATATATATATATATATATATATATATATATCTATAGGTCAAAATTTTAAATCAGCCTTAGAGTCATCACATATAATTTGTGAGATATATATTTGTTCAGTCAGTCAGTTAAGTGTTATACACACTATAGTGATCATTTGGCTTTCAGTTCATGACTGACTAGGCAGAAGATTTTCCTGCAGTAAGTTGCCGTTTCTTTCTGTGGTAGATTGGTTTACAAACAAGGCTATATGACCCAGTCTGTCCTGTTATTTAATCCATAGATGGGGGAACAAGGGGCAGATTCATACCTTTTCCAAGATTATTTGCATATGTGAATGCAATGAATACAACTGGAGTTCAGACTCTTTGATTTTTCATTCCGACTCGTTATGCATTACACCAGTGATGCACATCTGTAATGTAAATACTAATAACACCACATCTCAGAAATTCAGATAGAACTCTTGTGCACATTTATTTTTCATTTTCTTCAAAAACATTTTCCCCTGTTTAACCCTAAAGAGATCACTTGCAAATTACTTCCACTTGTACTAAATTAGAATGTGTTAAATTTTTTAAGCATGTAATTTGTGAAACTACTAAATGGGGCTTTCATCTTGTGTATTGAGAAAGTTCATCTCAATATTTGAATTTTTTTTCTCTGCCACAACAAGAACTGCAGGGGTGGTGTGTGATTGGATGGAAGACGGGAAGAATTAAGAATGCACCCACGGAATTGGTGGGATTGGGTGCTATTGCAAAAATCGGTTTGAACTACAAGAGAAATAAAGAATACATTTATAAATTCCTGGTAAGCAAAAACCTAAAATTTTACCAATTTGTTCTGATGAGCATTTGAGAATTCAAAGATGGTGTCTACCTTGAGAGAAATAGAGAGTGAGAGATGTGTAAAGAGAGAGAGAGAAAGAGAGATGTGTACAGAGAGAGAATAACAGATGTGAGCAGTAAGAGAAAATAGATGTAGACAGAGAGGGAAAGAGAGGTGTGGACAGAAGGAGAGATGTATACACAGAGAGAATATCAGATGTGCGCAGTAAGAGAAAATAGATGTAGACAGAGAGGGAAAGAGAGGTGTGGACAGAAAGAGAGATGTGTACAGAGAGAGAATAACAGATGTGAGCAGTAAGAGAAAATAGATGTAGACAGAGAAGGAAAGACAGATGTGGACACAGAGGGAATAACAGATGTGAGCAGTAAGAGAAAATAGATGTGGACAGAAAGAGAGATGTGTACAGAGAGAGAATAACAGATGTGAGCAGTAAGTGAAAATAGATGTGGACAGAGAGAGAAAGAGAGATGTGTACAGAGAGAGAATAACAGATGTAAGAAGTAAGAGAAAATAGATGTAGACAGAGAGGGAATGAGTGATGTGTACAGAGAGAGAATAACAGATGTGAGCAGTAAGAGAAAATAGATGTGGACAGAGAGCGAAAGAGAGATGTGGACAGAAAGAGAGATGTGTACAGAGAGAGAATAACAGATGTGAGCAGTAAGAGAAAATAGAGGTAGACAGAGAGGGAAAGAGAGATGTGGACAGAAAGAGAGTTGTGTACAGAGAGAGAATAACTGATGTGAGCAGTAAGAGAAAATAGACGTAGACAGAGAGGGAAAGAGAGATGTGGACAGAAAGAGAGATGTGTATAGAGAGAGAATAACAGATGTGAGCAGTAAGAGAAAATAGATGTGGACAGAGAGGTAAAGAGAGATGTGGTCAGAAAAAGAGATGTGAACAGAGAGAGAATAACATATGTGAGAAGTAAGAGGAAATAGATGTAGACAGAGAGGGAAAGAGAGATGTGGACAGAGAGAGAATAACAGATGTGAGCAGTAAGAGAAAATAGATGTGGACAGAGAGGGAACGAGAGATGTGGACAGAAAGAGACATGTGTACAGAGAGAGAATAACAGATGTGAGAAGTAAGAGAAAATAGATGTAGACAGAGAGGAAAAGAGAAGTGTGGACAGAAAGAGACTTGTGTACAGAGAGAGAATAACTGATGTGAGCAGTAAGAGAAAATGGACGTAGACAGAGAGGGAAAGAGAGATGTGGACAGAAAGAGAGATGTGTACAGAGAGAGAATAACAGATGTGAGCAGTAATAGAAAATAGACATAGACAGAGAGAGAAATAGAGATGTGGACAGAAATAGAGATGTGGACAGAGAGAGAATAACAGATGTGAGCAGTAAGAGAAAATAGATGTAGACAGAGAGGGAAAGAGTGATGTGTACAGGGAGAGAATAACAGATGTGAGCAGTAAGAGAAAATAGACATAGACAGAGAGGGAAAGAGAGATGTGGACAGAAAGAGAGTTGTGTACAGAGAGAGAATAACTGATGTGAGCAGTAAGAGAAAATAGACGCAGACAGAGAGAGAACGAAAGATGTGGACAGAAAGAGAGATGTGTACAGAGAGAGAATAACAGATGTGAGCAGTAAGATAAAATAGATGTGGACAGAGAGGGAAAGAGAGATGTAGACAGAAAGAGAGATGTGTACAGAGAGAGAATAACAGATGTGAGTAGTAAGACAAAATAGATGTAGACTGAGAGGGAAAGAGAGATGTGTACAGAGAGAGAATAACAAATGTGACCAGTAAGAGAAAATAGATGCGGACAGAGAGGGATAGAGCGATGTGGACAGAAAGAAAGTTTTGTACAGAGAGAGAATAACTGATGTGAGCAGTAAGAGAAAATAGACGTAGACAGAGAGGGAAAGAGAGATGTGGACACAAAGAGAGATGTGTACAGAGAGAGAATAACAGATGTGAGTAGTAAGAGAAAATAGATGTAGACAGAGAGGAAAAGAGAGATGTGTACAGAGAGAGAATAACAGATGTGAGCAGTAAGAGAAAATAGATGTAGACGGAGAGGGAAAGAGAGATGTGAACAGAAAGAGAGATGTGTACAGAGAGAGAATAACAGATATGAGCAGTAAGAGAAAATAGATGTAGACAGAGAAGGAAAGAGAGATGTGTACAGAAAGAGAGATGTGTACAGAGAGAGAATAACAGATGTGAGCAGTAAGAGAAAATAGATGTAGACAGAGAGGGAAAGAGAGAGATGTGGACAGAAAGAGAGATGTGTACAGAGAGATAATAACAGATGTGAGCAGTAAGAGAAAATAGATGTGGACAGAGAGGGAAAGAGAGATGTGGACAGAGAGAGAATAACAGATGTGAGCTGTAAAAGAAAATAGATGTAGACAGAGGAGGAAAGAGAGATGTGTACAGAAAGAGAGATGTGTACAGAGAGAGAATAACAGATGTGAGCAGTAAGAGAAAATAGATGTGGACAGAGAGGGAAAGAGAGATGTGGACTGAAAGAGAGTTGTGTACAGAGAGAGAATAACAGATGTGAGCAGCAAGAGAAAATAGATGTGGACAGAGAGGGAAAGAGAGATGTGTACAGAGAGAGAGATGTGTACAGAGAGAGAATAACAGATGTGAGCAGTAAGAGAAAATAGATGTAGACAGAGAGGGAAAGAGAGATGTGAACAGAAAGAGAGATGTGTACAGAGAGAGAATAACAGATGTGAGCAGTAAGAGAAAATAGATGTAGACAGAGAGGGAAAGAGAGATTTGGACAGAAAGAGATATCTGTACAGAGAGAGAATAACAGATGTGAGCAGCAAGAGAAAATAGATGTGGACAGAGAGGGAAAGAGAGATGTGTACAGAGAGAGAATAACAGATGTGAGCACTAAGAGAAAATGATGTAGAAAGAGTGGGAAAGAGAGATGTGGACCGAAAGAGAGAAAGAGAGATGTGTACAGAGAGAGAATAACAGATGTGAGCAGTAAGAGAAAATAGATATGGACAGAGAGGGAAAGAGAGGTGTGGACAGAAAGAGAGATGTTTACAGAAAGAGAATAACAGATGTGCACAGTAAGAGAAAATAGATGTAGACAGAGAGGGAAAGAGAGATGTGGACAGAAAGAGAGATGTGTACAGAGAGAGAATAACAGATGTGAGCAGTAAGAGAAAATAGATGTAGACAGAGAAGGAAAGAGAGATGTGGACAGAAAGAGAGATGTGTACAGAGAGAGAATAACAGATGTGAGCAGTAAGAGAAAATAGATGTGGACAGAGAGGGAAAGAGAGATGTGGACAGAAAGAGAGAAAAGGAGATGTGTACAAAGAGAGAATAACAGATGTGAGTAGTAAGAGAAAATAGATGTAGACAGAGAAGGAAAGAGAGATGTGTACAGAGAGAGAATAACAGATGTGAGCAGTAAGAGAAAATAGGTGTGGACAGAGAGGGAAAGAGAGATGTGGACAGAAAGAGAGTTGTGTACAGAGAGAGAATAACTGATGTGAGCAGTAAGAGAAAATAGACATAGACAGAGAGGGAAAGAGAGATGTGGACAGAAAGAGAGATGTGTACAGAGAGAGAATAACATATGTGAGCAGTAAGAGAAAATTGATGTGGATAGAGAGGGAAAGAGAGATGTGTACAGAAAGAGAGATGTGTACAGAGAGAGAATAACAGATGTGAGCAGTAAGAGAAAATAGATGTAGACAGAGAGGGAAAGAGAGAGATGTGGACAGAAAGAGAGATGTGTACAGAGAGATAATAACAGATGTGAGCAGTAAGAGAAAATAGATGTGGACAGAGAGGGAAAGAGAGATGTGGACAGAGAGAGAATAACAGATGTGAGCTGTAAAAGAAAATAGATGCGGACAGAGAGGGATAGAGCGATGTGGACAGAAAGAAAGTTTTGTACAGAGAGAGAATAACTGATGTGAGCAGTAAGAGAAAATAGACGTAGACAGAGAGGGAAAGAGAGATGTGGACACAAAGAGAGATGTGTACAGAGAGAGAATAACAGATGTGAGTAGTAAGAGAAAATAGATGTAGACAGAGAGGAAAAGAGAGATGTGTACAGAGAGAGAATAACAGATGTGAGCAGTAAGAGAAAATAGATGTAGACGGAGAGGGAAAGAGAGATGTGAACAGAAAGAGAGATGTGTACAGAGAGAGAATAACAGATATGAGCAGTAAGAGAAAATAGATGTAGACAGAGAAGGAAAGAGAGATGTGTACAGAAAGAGAGATGTGTACAGAGAGAGAATAACAGATGTGAGCAGTAAGAGAAAATAGATGTAGACAGAGAGGGAAAGAGAGAGATGTGGACAGAAAGAGAGATGTGTACAGAGAGATAATAACAGATGTGAGCAGTAAGAGAAAATAGATGTGGACAGAGAGGGAAAGAGAGATGTGGACAGAGAGAGAATAACAGATGTGAGCTGTAAAAGAAAATAGATGTAGACAGAGGAGGAAAGAGAGATGTGTACAGAAAGAGAGATGTGTACAGAGAGAGAATAACAGATGTGAGCAGTAAGAGAAAATAGATGTGGACAGAGAGGGAAAGAGAGATGTGGACTGAAAGAGAGTTGTGTACAGAGAGAGAATAACAGATGTGAGCAGCAAGAGAAAATAGATGTGGACAGAGAGGGAAAGAGAGATGTGTACAGAGAGAGAGATGTGTACAGAGAGAGAATAACAGATGTGAGCAGTAAGAGAAAATAGATGTAGACAGAGAGGGAAAGAGAGATGTGAACAGAAAGAGAGATGTGTACAGAGAGAGAATAACAGATGTGAGCAGTAAGAGAAAATAGATGTAGACAGAGAGGGAAAGAGAGATTTGGACAGAAAGAGATATCTGTACAGAGAGAGAATAACAGATGTGAGCAGCAAGAGAAAATAGATGTGGACAGAGAGGGAAAGAGAGATGTGTACAGAGAGAGAATAACAGATGTGAGCACTAAGAGAAAATGATGTAGAAAGAGTGGGAAAGAGAGATGTGGACCGAAAGAGAGAAAGAGAGATGTGTACAGAGAGAGAATAACAGATGTGAGCAGTAAGAGAAAATAGATATGGACAGAGAGGGAAAGAGAGGTGTGGACAGAAAGAGAGATGTTTACAGAAAGAGAATAACAGATGTGCACAGTAAGAGAAAATAGATGTAGACAGAGAGGGAAAGAGAGATGTGGACAGAAAGAGAGATGTGTACAGAGAGAGAATAACAGATGTGAGCAGTAAGAGAAAATAGATGTAGACAGAGAAGGAAAGAGAGATGTGGACAGAAAGAGAGATGTGTACAGAGAGAGAATAACAGATGTGAGCAGTAAGAGAAAATAGATGTGGACAGAGAGGGAAAGAGAGATGTGGACAGAAAGAGAGAAAAGGAGATGTGTACAAAGAGAGAATAACAGATGTGAGTAGTAAGAGAAAATAGATGTAGACAGAGAAGGAAAGAGAGATGTGTACAGAGAGAGAATAACAGATGTGAGCAGTAAGAGAAAATAGGTGTGGACAGAGAGGGAAAGAGAGATGTGGACAGAAAGAGAGTTGTGTACAGAGAGAGAATAACTGATGTGAGCAGTAAGAGAAAATAGACATAGACAGAGAGGGAAAGAGAGATGTGGACAGAAAGAGAGATGTGTACAGAGAGAGAATAACATATGTGAGCAGTAAGAGAAAATTGATGTGGATAGAGAGGGAAAGAGAGATGTGGACAGAAAGAGAGTTGTGGACAGAGAGAGAATAACAGATGTGAGCAATAAGAGAAAATAGATGTGGACAGAGAGTAAAAGAGAAGTGTGGACAGAAAGAGAGATGTGTACAGAGAGAGAATAACAGATGTGAGCAGTAAGAGAAAATAGATGTAGACAGAGAGGGAAAGCGAGATGTGTACAGAGAGAGAATAACTGATGTGAGCATTAAGAGAAAATAGACATAGACAGAGAGGGAAAGAGAGTTGTGGACAGAAAGAGAGATGTGTACAGAGAGAGAATAACAGATGTGAGCAGTAAGAGAAAATAGATATAGAGAGAGAGGGAAAGAGTGATGTGTACAGAGAGAGAATAACAGATGTGAGCAGTAAGAGAAAATAGACGTAGACAGAGAGAGAAAGAGAGATGTGGACAGAAAGTGATTTTTGTACAGAGAGAGAATAACTGATGTGAGCAGTAAGAGAAAATAGACGCAGACAGAGAGAGAAAGAAAGATGTGGACAGAAAGAGAGATGTGGCCAGAAAGAGAGATGTGTACAGAGAGAGAATAACAGATGTGAGCAGTAAGATAAAATAGATGTGGACAGAGAGGGAAAGAGAGATGTAGACAGAAAGAGAGATGTGTACAGAGAGAGAATAACAGATGTGAGTAGTAAGACAAAATAGATGTAGACAGAGTGGGAAAGAGAGATGTGGACAGAAAGAGAGTTGTGTACAGAGAGAGAATAACTGATGTGAGCAGTAAGAGAAAATAGACGTAGACAGAGAGGGAAAGAGAGATGTGGACACAAAGAGAGATGTGTACAGAAAGAGAATAACAGATGTGAGCAGTAAGAGAAAATAGATGTAGACAGAGAGGGAAAGAGAGATGTGTACAGAGAGAGAATAACAGATGTGAGCAGTATGAGAAAATAGTTGTAGACAAAGAGGGAAAGAGAGATGTGAACAGAAAGAGAGATGTGTACAGAGAGAAAATAACAGTTGTGAACAGTAAGAGAAAATAGATGTAGACAGAGAGGGAAAGAGAGATTTGGACAGAAAGAGAGATCTGTACAGAGAGAGAATGACAGATGTGGGCAGTAAGAGAAAATAGATGTGGACAGAGAGGGAAAGAGAGATGTGGACAGAGAGAGAATAAAAGATGTGAGCAGTAAGAAAAAAGAGATGTGGACAGAGAGGGAAAGAGAGATGCGGAGAGAAAGAGAGATGCGTACAGAGAGAGAATAACAGATGTGAGCACTAAGAGAAAATAGATGTAGACACAGAGGGAAAGGGAGATATTGACCGAACGAGAGAAAGAGAGATGTGTACAGAGAGAGAATAACAGATGTGAGCAGTAAGAGAAAATAGATATGGACAGAGAGGGAAAGAGAGGTGTGGACAGAAAGAGAGATGTGTACAGAGAGAGAATAACATATGTGAGCAGTAAGAGAAAATAGATGTGGACAGAGAGGGAAAGAGAGATGTGGACAGAAATAGAGTTTTGGACAGAGAGAGAATAACAGATGTGAGCAATAAGAGAAAATAGATGTGGACAGAGAGTAAAAGAGAAGTGTGGACAGAAAGAGAGATGTGTACAGAGAGAGAATAACAGATGTGAGCAGTAAGAGAAAATAGATGTAGAGAGAGAGGGAAAGAGTGATGTGTACAGAGAGAGAATAACAGATGTGAGCAGTAAGAGAAAATAGACGTAGACAGAGAGAGAAAGAGAGATGTGGACAGAAAGTGAGTTTTGTACAGAGAGAAAATAACTGATGTGAGCAGTAAGAGAAAATAGACACAGACAGAGAGAGAAAGAAAGATGTGGACAGAAAGAGAGATGTGGCCAGAAAGAGAGATGTGTACAGAGAGAGAATAACAGATGTGAGTAGTAAGACAAAATAGATGTGGACAGAGTGGGAAAGAGAGATGTGGACAGAAAGAGAGTTGTGTACAGAGAGAGAATAACTGATGTGAGCAGTAAGAGAAAATAGACGTAGACAGAGAGGGAAAGAGAGATGTGGACACAAAGAGAGATGTGTACAGAAAGAGAATAACAGATGTGAGCAGTAAGAGAAAATAGATGTAGACAGAGAGGGAAAGAGAGATGTGTACAGAGAGAGAATAACAGATGTGAGCAGTATGAGAAAATAGTTGTAGACAAAGAGGGAAAGAGAGATGTGAACAGAAAGAGAGATGTGTACAGAGAGAAAATAACAGTTGTGAACAGTAAGAGAAAATAGATGTAGACAGAGAGGGAAAGAGAGATTTGGACAGAAAGAGACATCAGTACAGAGAGAGAATGACAGATGTGGGCAGTAAGAGAAAATAGATGTGGACAGAGAGGGAAAGAAAGATGTGGACAGAGAGAGAATAAAAGATGTGAGCAGTAGGAAAAAAGAGATGTGGACAGAGAGGGAAAGAGAGATGTGGAGAGAAAGAGAGATGAGTACAGAGAGAGAATAACAGATGTGACCACTAAGAGAAAATAGATGTAGACAGAGAGGGAAAGAGAGATATTGACCGAAAGAGAGAAAGAGAGATGTGTACAGAGAGAGAATAACAGATGTGAGCAGTAAGAGAAAATAGATATGGACAGAGAGGGAAAGGGAGGTGTGGACAGAAAGAGAGATGTGTACAGAGAGAGAATAACATATGTGAGCAGTAAGAGAAAATAGATGTGGACAGAGAGGGAAAGAGAGATGTGGACAGAAAGAGAGTTGTGGACAGAGAGAGAATAACAGATGTGAGCAATAAGAGAAAATAGATGTGGACAGAGAGTAAAAGAGAAGTGTGGACAGAAAGAGAGATGTGTACAGAGAGAGAATAACAGATGTGAGCAGTAAGAGAAAATAGATGTAGACAGAGAGGGAAAGCGAGATGTGTACAGAGAGAGAATAACTGATGTGAGCATTAAAAAAAATAGACATAGACAGAGAGGGAAAGAGAGATGTGGACAGAAAGAGAGATGTGTACAGAGAGAGAATAACAGATGTGAGCAGTAAGAGACAATAGATGTAGCGAGAGAGGGAAAGAGTGATGTGTACAGAGAGAGAATAACAGATGTGAGCAGTAAGAGAAAATAGACGTAGACAGAGAGAGAAAGAGAGATGTGGACAGAAAGTGAGTTTTGACAGAGAGAGAATAACTGATGTGAGCAGTAAGAGAAAATAGACGTAGGCAGAGAGGGAAAGAGAGATGTGGACAGAAAGAGAGTTGTGTACAGAGAGAGAATAACTGATGTGAGCAGTAAGAGAAAATAGACATAGACAGAGAGGGAAAGAGAGATGTGGACAGAAAGAGGGGTGTGTACAGAGAGAGAATAAAAGATGTGAGCAGTAAGAGAAAATAGATGTGGACAGAGAGGGAAAGAGAGATGTGGACAGAAAGAGAGATGTGGACAGAAAGAGAGATGTGTACAGAGAGAGAATAACAGATGTGAGCAGTAAGAGAAAATAGATGTAGACAGAGAGGAAAAGAGAAGTGTGGACAGAAAGAGAGATGTGTACAGAGAGAGAATAACAGATGTGAGCAGTAAGAGAAAATAGATGTAGACAGTGAGGGAAAGCGAGATGTGTACAGAGAGAGAATAACTGATGTGAGCAGTAAGAGAAAATAGACATAGACAGAGAGGGAAAGAGAGATGTGGACAGAAAGAGAGATGTGGACAGAGAGAGAATAACAGATGTGAGCAGTAAGAGAAAATAGATGTAGACAGAGAGGGAAAGAGTGATGTGGACAGAGAGAGAATAACAGATGTGAGCAGTAAGAGAAAATAGACGTAGACAGAGAGAGAAAGAGAGATGTGTACAGAGAGAGAATAACAGATGTGAGCAGTAAGAGAAAAAAGATGTGGACAGAGAGGGAAAGAGAGATGTGGACAGAAAGAGAGTTGTGTACAGAGAGAGAATAACTGATGTGAGCAGTAAGAGAAAATAGATGTAGACAGAGAAGGAAAGAGAGATGTGTACAGAAAGAGAGATGTGTACAGAGAGAAATAACAGATGTGAGCAGTAAGAGAAAATAGATGTGGACAGAGAGGGAAAGAGAGAGATGTGGACAGAAAGAGAGATGTGTACAGAGAGAGAATAACAGATGTGAGCTGTAACAGAAAATAGATGTAGACAGAGAAGGAAAGAGAGATGTCTACAGAAAGAGAGAAAGAGAGATGTGTACAGAGAGAGAATAACAGATGTGAGCAGTAATAGAAAATAGATGTAGACAGAGAGGGAAAGAGAGATGTGTACAGAGAGAGAATAACAGATGTGAGCAGTAAGAGAAAATAGATGGAGACAAAGAGTGAAAGAGAGATGTGAACAGAAAGAGAGATGTGTACAGAGAGAGAATGACAGATGTGAGCAGTAAGAGAAAATAGATGTGGACAGAGAGGGAAAGAGAGATGTGGAAATAGAGAGAATAAAAGATGTGAGCAGTAAGAAAAAAGAGATGTGGACAGAGAGGGAAAGAGAGATGTGGAGAGAAAGAGAGATGTGTACAGAGAGAGAATAACAGATGTGAGCACTAAGAGAAAATAGATGTAGACAGAGAGGGAAAGGGAGATATTGACCGAAAGAGAGAAAGAGAGATGTGTACAGAGATAGAATAACAGATGTGAGCAGTAAGAGAAAATAGATATGGACAGAGAGGGAAAGAGAGGTGTGGACAGAAAGAGAGATGTTTACAGAAAGAGAATAACATATGTGAGCAGTAAGAGAAAATAGATGTGGACAGAGAGGGAAAGAGAGATGTGGACAGAAAGAGAGTTGTGGACAGAGAGAGAATAACAGATGTGAGCAATAAGAGAAAATAGATGTGGACAGAGAGTAAAAGAGAAGTGTGGACAGAAAGAGAGATGTGTACAGAGAGAGAATAACAGATGTGAGCAGTAAGAGAAAATAGACATAGACAGAGAGGGAAAGAGAGATGTGGACAGAAAGAGAGATGTGTACAGAGAGAGAATAACAGATGTGAGCAGTAAGAGAAAATAGATGTAGAGAGAGAGGGAAAGAGTGATGTGTACAGAGAGAGAATAACAAATGTGAGCAGTAAGAGAAAATAGACGTAGACAGAGAGAGAAAGAGAGATGTGGACAGAAAGTGAGTTTTGTACAGAGAGAGAATAACTGATGTGAGCAGTAAGAGAAAATAGACGCAGACAAAGAGTGAAAGAGAGATGTGAACAGAAAGAGAGATGTGTACAGAGAGAAAATAACAGTTGTGAGCAGTAAGAGAAAATAGATCTAGACAGAGAGGGAAAGAGAGATTTGGACAGAAAGAGAGATCTGTACAGAGAGAGAATGACAGATGTGAGCAGTAAGAGAAAATAGATGTGGACAGAGAGGGAAAGAGAGATGTGGAAAGAGAGAGAATAAAAGATGTGAGCAGTAAGAAAAAAGAGATGTGGACAGAGAGGGAAAGAGAGATGTGGAGAGAAAGAGTGATGTGTACAGAGAGAGAATAACAGATGTGAACACTAAGAGAAAATAGATGTAGAGAGAGAGGGAAAGGGAGATATTGACCGAAAGAGAGAAAGAGAGATGTGTACAGAGAGAGAATAACAGATGTGAGCAGTAAGAGAAAATAGATATGGACAGAGAGGGAAAGAGAGGTGTGGACAGAAAGAGAGATGTTTACAGAAAGAGAATAACAGATGTGCACAGTAAGAGAAAATAGATGTAGACAGAGAGGGAAAGAGAGATGTGTACAGAGAGAGAATAACAGATGTGAGCAGTAAGAGAAAATAGATGTGGACAGAGAGGGAAAGAGAGATGTGGACAGAAAGAGAGAAAAAGAGATGTGTACAGAGAGAGAATAACAGATGTGTGTAGTAAGAGAAAATAGATGTAGACAGAGAAGGAAAGAGAGATGTGTACACAGAGAGAATAACAGATGTGAGCAATAATAGAAAATATATGTGGACAAAGAGGGAAAGAGAGATGTGGACAGAAAGAGAGTTGTGTACAGAGAGAGAATAACTGATGTGAGCAGTAAGAGAAAATAGACATAGACAGAGAGGGAAAGAGAGATGTGGACAGAAAGAGAGGTGTGTACAGAGAGAGAATAAAAGATGTGAGCAGTAAGAGAAAATAGATGTGGACAGAGAGGGAAAGAGAGATGTGGTCAGAAAGGGAGATGTGGACAGAAAGAGAGATGTGTACAGAGAGAGAATAACAGATGTGAGCAGTAAGAGAAAATAGATGTAGACAGAGAGGGAAAGAGAGATGTGGACAGAGAGAGAATAACAGATGTGAGCAGTAAGAGAAAATAGATGTAGACAGAGAGGAAAAGAGAAGTGTGGACAGAAAGAGAGATGTGTACAGAGAGAGAATAACAGATGTGAGCAGTAAGAGAAAATAGATGTAGACAGAGAGGGAAAGCGAGATGTGTACAGAGAGAGAATAACAGATGTGAGCAGTAAGAGAAAATAGACATAGAGGGAAAGAGAGATGTGTACAGAAAGAGAGATGTGTACAGAGAGAAATAACAGATGTGAGCAGTAAGAGAAAATAGATGTGGACAGAGAGGGAAAGAGAGAGATGTGGACAGAAAGAGAGATGTGTACAGAGAGAGAATAACAGATGTGAGCTGTAACAGAAAATAGATGTAGACAGAGAAGGAAAGAGAGATGTGTACAGAAAGAGAGAAAGAGAGATGTGTACAGAGAGAGAATAACAGATGTGTGCAGTAAGAGAAAATAGATGTAGACAGAGAGGGAAAGAGAGATGTGGACAGAAAGAGAGATGTGGACAGAGAGAGAATTACAGATGTGAGCAGTAAGAGAAAATAGATGTGGACAGAGAGCGAAAGAGAGATGTGGACAGAGAGGGAAAGAGAGATGTGGAGAGAAAGAGAGATGTGTACAGAGAGAGAATAACAGATGTGAGCACTAACAGAATATAGATGTAGACAAATAGGAAAGAGAGATGTGGACAGAAAGAGAGAAAGAGAGATGTGTACAGAGAAAGAATAACAGATGTGCACAGTAAGAGAAAATAGATGTGGACAGAGAGGGAAAGAGAGGTGTGGACAGAAAGAGAAATGTGTACAGAAAGAGAATAACAGATGTGCAGAGTAAGAGAAAATAGATGTAGACAGAGAGGGAAAGAGAGATGTGGACAGAAAGAGAGATGTGTACAGAGAGAGAATAACAGATGTCAGCAGTAAGAGAAAATAGATGTAGACAGAGAAGGAAAGAGAGATGTGTACAGAAAGAGAGATGTGTACAGAAAGAGAGATGTGTACAGAGAGAGAATAACAGATGTGAGCAGTAAGAGAAAATAGATGTGGACAGAGAGGGAAAGAGAGATGTGGACAGAAAGATAGATGTGTACAGAGAGAGAATAACAGATGTCAGCAGTAAGAGAAAATAGATGTGGACAGAGAGGGAAAGAGAGAGATGTGGACAGAAAGAGAGATGTGTACAGAGAGAGAATAACAGATGTGAGCAGTAAGAGAAAATAGATGTGGACAGAGAGGGAAAGAGAGATGTGTACAGAGAGAGAATAACAGATGTGAGCTGTAACAGAAAATAGATGTAGACAGAGAAGGAAAGAGAGATGTGTACAGAAAGAGAGATGTGTACAGAGAGAGAATAACAGATGTGTGCAGTAAGAGAAAAGAGATGTAGACAGAGAGGGAAAGAGAGATGTGGACAGAAAGAGAGATGTGGACAGAGAGAGAATTACAGATGTGAACAGTAAGAGAAAATAGATGTGGACAGAGAGCGAAAGAGAGATGTGCACAGAGAGGGAAAGAGAGATGTGGACAGAAAGAGAGAAAGAGAGATGTGTACAGAGAGAGAATAACAGATGTGAGCACTAACAGAATATAGATGTAGACAAAGAGGGAAAGAGAGATGTGGACAGAAAGAGAGAAAGAGAGATGTGTACAGAGAGAGAATAACAGATGTGCGCAGTAAGAGAAAATAGATGTGGACAGAGAGGGAAACAGAGATGTGGACAGAGAGGGAAACAGAGATGTATACAGAGAGAGAATGACAGATGTGAGCTGTAAGAGAAAATAGATATGGACAGCGAGAGAAAGAGAGGTGTGGACAGAAAGAGAAATGTGTACAGAAAGAGAATAACAGATGTGCACAGTAAGAGAAAATAGATGTAGACAGAGAGGGAAAGAGATATGTGGACAGAAAGAGAGATGTGTACAGAAAGAGAGATGTGTACAGAGAGAGAATAACAGATGTGAGCAGTAAGAGAAAATAGATGTGGACAGAGAGGGAAAGAGAGATGTGGACAGAAAGATAGATGTGTACAGAGAGAGAATAACAGATGTCAGCAGTAAGAGAAAATAGATGTGGACAGAGAGGGAAAGAGAGAGATGTGGACAGAAAGAGAGATGTGTACAGAGAGAGAATAACAGATGTGAGCAGTAAGAGAAAATAGATGTGGACAGAGAGGGAAAGAGAGATGTGTACAGAGAGAGAATAACAGATGTGAGCTGTAACAGAAAATAGATGTAGACAGAGAAGGAAAGAGAGATGTGTACAGAAAGAGAGATGTGTACAGAGAGAGAATAACAGATGTGTGCAGTAAGAGAAAAGAGATGTAGACAGAGAGGGAAAGAGAGATGTGGACAGAAAGAGAGATGTGGACAGAGAGAGAATTACAGATGTGAACAGTAAGAGAAAATAGATGTGGACAGAGAGCGAAAGAGAGATGTGCACAGAGAGGGAAAGAGAGATGTGGACAGAAAGAGAGAAAGAGAGATGTGTACAGAGAGAGAATAACAGATGTGAGCACTAACAGAATATAGATGTAGACAAAGAGGGAAAGAGAGATGTGGACAGAAAGAGAGAAAGAGAGATGTGTACAGAGAGAGAATAACAGATGTGCGCAGTAAGAGAAAATAGATGTGGACAGAGAGGGAAACAGAGATGTGGACAGAGAGGGAAACAGAGATGTATACAGAGAGAGAATGACAGATGTGAGCTGTAAGAGAAAATAGATATGGACAGCGAGAGAAAGAGAGGTGTGGACAGAAAGAGAAATGTGTACAGAAAGAGAATAACAGATGTGCACAGTAAGAGAAAATAGATGTAGACAGAGAGGGAAAGAGATATGTGGACAGAAAGAGAGATGTGTACAGAGAGAGAATAACAGATGTCAGCAGTAAGAGAAAATAGATGTAGACAGAGAAGGAAAGAGAGATGTGTACAGAAAGATAGATGTGTACAGAGAGAGAATAACAGATGTGAGCAGTAAGAGAAAATAGATGTGGACAGAGAGGGAAAGAGAGATGTGGACAGAGAGAGAATAACAGATGTGAGCTGTAAAAGAAAATAGATGTAGACAGAGAAGGAAAGAGAGATGTGTACAGAAAGAGATATGTGTACAGAGAGAGAATAACAGGTGTGCGCAGTAAGAGAAAATAGATGTTGACAGAGAGGGAAAGAGAGATGTGGACAGAGAGGGAAACAGAGATGTATACAGAGAGAGAATAACAGATGTGAGCTGTAAGAGAAAATAGATATGGACAGAGAGAGAAAGAGAGGTGTGGACAGAAAGAGAAATGTGTACAGAAAGAGAATAACAGATGTGCACAGTAAGAGAAAATAGATGTAGACAGAGAGGGAAAGAGATATGTGGACAGAAAGAGAGATGTGGACAGAGAGAGAATAACAGATGTGAGCTGTAAAAGAAAATAGATGTAGACAGAGAAGGAAAGAGAGATGTGTACAGAAAGAGATATGTGTACAGAGAGAGAATAACAGATGTGAGCAGTAAGAGAAAATAGATGTGGACAGAGAGGGAAAGAGAGATGTGGACAGAGAGAGAATAACAGATGTGAGCTGTAAAAGAAAATAGATGTAGACAGAGAAGGAAAGAGAGATGTGTACAGAAAGAGATATGTGTACAGAGAGAGAATAACAGATGTGAGCAGTAAGAGAAAATAGATGTGGACAGAGAGGGAAAGAGAGATGTGTACAGAGAGGGAAACAGAGATGTATACAGAGAGAGAATGACAGATGTGAGCTGTAAGAGAAAATAGATATGGACAGAGAGAGAAAGAGAGGTGTGGACAGAAAGAGAGATGTGTACAGAGAGAGAATAACAGATGTGAGCAGTAAGAGAAATAGATTTAGACAGTGAGAGAAAGAGAGGTTTGGACAGAAAGAGAGATGTGTACAGAGCGAGAATAACAGATAGAGCAGTAAGAGAAAATAAATGTAGACAGAGAGGGAAAGAGAGATGTGGACAGAAAGAGTGATGTGGACAGAGATAGAATAACAGATGCGATTAGGAAGAGAAAATAGATGTTGACAGAGAGGGAAAGAGAGATGTGGACAGAAAGAGAGATGTATACAGAGAGAGAATAACAGATGTGAGCAGTAAGAGAAAATAGATGTGGACAGAGAGGGAAAGAGAGATGTGGACAGAAAGAGAGAAAGAGAGATGTGGACAGAGAGAGAATAACAGATGTGAGCAATAAGATAAAATAGATGTGGATGGAGAAAGAGGGATGTGGACAAAGAGAGAAAGGGAGATGTGAACAAAGCTAGAATGAGAGTGACAGTGAGGGATAAGAAGATATATGGACAGTGAGAGAAAGAGAGATGTGGGGAAAAAAAGAGAAAGAGAGATGTGGACATTGAGAGAATAGAGTGATATAAACAAAAAGATAGAAAGATGTGAATGGCGTGAAAAATAACGATGTGGACAGAGAGAATGAAAAGACACGTGAACAGTGAGAGAGAGTGAGAAAGTCAGATGTGGATGGATTGCGTGAGAAATGTAGAAAGAGAGCTATTTGAAGAGAGAAGTAGGAAGAGAGATGTTAACATAGGGAAAACATTTAGATATGAACAGAGATAGAGACAAAATGAAAGGGAAAAATGAGAGAAACGTGAAAACAGAGAGAGAGAGAGAAATGAGTACATGCCAGCAGTAAAAGAATGATAAAAAGGGAAAGACAAATAGATAGAGATAGAGAGTGAAAATAAAAGTGAGGTAAATAGAGAGACAGTGAGAAGTAAAAAAAGCGAAATATGAACAGAGTGAAAGAGAAATAGAGGTAAATATAACAAGACTTTAGTGAAAGAGATGAACAGAGAAAGAGAGAAAGAAGAGAGAGAAATGTGAACAGAAAGAGAGAGAATGAGTGAGAAAGAAGAGGGAGGGAGAACAAAGTGAGAGAAATGTGTAGAGAGAGAGAGAAAGAGATAAATATGAAGAGAATGAAAGAGAGAATAGCTAGAGATTTGAACAGAGAGAGATAGTGAGAGTGCAGGAGAGTGATAGAAAGAGAGAGAGAGAGAGAGAGAGAGAAATAGACAGAAACCGAAAGAGAGAGAGAGGGGGGAAGTGAGAGAAAGTGATGAACATACAGAGAGAGAATGAGAGAGGGGGTGTAAGAAAGAAGAAAGAGAAAAGTATAAAGAGGATAGATATTGGTAAACTCAGAAACAATGGATTAAAAAATGATTCAATGAAAATAATGAATTAAAAAGTGATAAAAATTTAATGCATGGGGCAAATGAACAAAATCCCAAGAGTTGAGAATAAGTATATAATACACAATGTATATAAATACACAATATATATATATATATATACACATACATACATACACACACACACATATATATATATATATATATATATATATATATATGTATGTATATTTTATATATATATTTGTAAAATATATAAAATATACAATATACATAAAAACAAATATATATATATAAAATATAATATATATATATATATATATATATATATATATATATATATATATATATAATATGCAATATACAATCTGTATATATACAAATATACATATAAAATGTGCAATATACAATCTATATATGTACAAATATATATAAAATATACAATCTATCTATATATAGAGAGAATATATAATATATATGAATAAAATATACAATATATGAGTGTGGGTGTTTGTGTGCATAAAATATCTAATATTTCTTTCCTTAAAAATAAAATAATTTTTTTTTCCTTTTCTCATTTCTCTTTTTTAAATAAAAAAAGAATTACTGCTGATTTTTCCCTGGGTCTGTATCAGTTGAATGAAGACATAGCAGTGATTTATGAATAATCCATATGTTCTTTGTTGAAAGAATCACAGACAGAAATCAATATTTTAGCTGATTTGATGCCAGGTCAGAATTGCAGAAAATGGTCGTGCATAGAGAGGCACATCTTGCCGTTTCTAATAGGAAATCATTTCTCCAACATTATAGAACGGAACAATGAAAATGGTATACTTGGCAAGTGCAAGATGCAATAGCCAGGGTAATTGTTGAAGGCTCAGCATTAATCCTATGCAAATACTTGCAGAATTATTTGTGAGTCTCACTTTATAGGTTTTATAGCCAAGAATCTATATTTTGTGTTGGTCGACTCATGATTTTCAGCCAAGGAATCATCATAAAATGCATTTTGCAACCACAATGCCAGATTTCTTTCTTCAACTCAATGTTTTCACACAAAAAGTTGGGTAAGCATCATCAAATGTGCCTGCAATAAGACGGAGTATCAAAAGGAAGGTTTTTCCATGACACCATTATTATTTTAGCAACCTTCAGTCGTTGGCAATGTTTATTGTTTTCAAAATTGATGAATACATTCATCAATTTTGAAAACAATAAACATTGCCAACAATGAAGGTTGCTAAAATAAAGCCTAAACATATGATGAAAGTGAATTTATACATTTTTTGTTCTTGAGAATTGATAGCAAAAATATTAAACATTATTGATTTATTAAATGGGGGGTAGGTGTTATAACTCACTCCTAGTGGTTTATGTCTTGATTGACTACCAAACTCAACTCTGCTGACTCACTTTGAATTCTTTATTTAAAGCATCTTGCCTAGTTCATTTGTGTTACTGAGGGTGTCTTATTTACTCCACAACGAATGGGGGGATTTTTTATTTTATTACACAAAAGTAATTCTTGGTCCTTGTATATTCTGAATGGAAAATATAGGGGATTAGTTTTGTTATGGTCCGGTTCCTTGTACCACGGTGATAGTTCAAGGTAGAACCAATAAAGATGGTGGATATAGAATAACACAGATATATTACAAACAGGAATATATACAGAGAAGTAGAAAGTTTTAGTATGAACAATCAGGTTTAGTAGTAGTTGTCTGACCGCGACTCTGTTTCAGACTGCCTCTGACTCAACTGACTGACTCGCTCACTCTGATTGACTGACAGACTCCCAACAGACTTCTGACAGAACTCACTCCAGACTTCAGACTGAACTCCCTGCTTTCTCTTGAGGCACACTATTTATTACGTATGGAATAGTTTATTATGTTATTATGGGTAAGGTCCCATAAATTTTTATTATATAAAAGTAATAAACTATTTATTGGGCTTTGTATATTCCTATGGCAACAAATAGGGGATCAGTTTTTTTATTATACAAAAGTAATAAACTGAACCCCCATTTATTGTGTTTTTTATATTTCTACAGTGGGGGTGTGGTTGGTGTAATGGATAAAACAGCTCAGACTGAGAAATTGAAGAGCTAAGTTCAAATTCCAGTAGAGTTTGTTGCATTCACTTATGCATAAATACCCTTGGAAAAGGTATGAATGTATTTCTTCTCCCCCCAGATATGGGTTAAATAGCAGGAGAAACAGAGTTCTATAGCCTTGGTTGGCAACTAGTCTACCATAGAAAGAAATGGCAACTTACTGTGGGAAAAACTCATGTGTAGTCAGTCATGGGTCAAAAGAGATACGATTGCCCAAGCATGTATCATGTGTAGAACTTAACTGACTGATTGATATTCTTATGCCAAAAACAGGGGTTCAGTTTTTTATTATACAAAAGTAATAAACTGAACCCACATATTTTGAAATTTGCATATTCCTATAACAAAAAATGGGGGGTCAGTTTACTATTGCAGAAAAGTAATAAACTGAACTCCCATTTATTGGTCTTTGTATATTCCTATGACAAAAAATGGGAGATCAGCTTAGTATTACAATTCTTGGTCTTTGAATATTCCTATAAAATAAAAATGTATGATCATTTTTCTATTGCAGCCTTGTAATAAAGTGAACCCCAATTTATGGACTGCATATTCCAATGATAAATAAATGGGAATCAGTTTTATTTTGTTTCGTTAAATTGAAGCTATATTTTATTTTTTTAAGACATTTTAGGCATCAGACAAATATTCTGATCTTATCAAACTGTCAATTTCAAATCAGACAAAAGTTAATTCTGATGTTGATGAAAATAGACATTGAAATATTAACATATTTAAGCATGATTCTTGTTTGTTAATCAAATATTGATTGCATATAAACCAATATTTCCCAGTCGTATTTTATTCTGATATTCCCATTGTCTGTTTACAACTTTATGTTCAATAGAATAAAGGTAACTCTCTCAAAGTCTGTCTGCAACATTTATTAGGTTGAGTCTTAAAAAGTTTCCGGTTTTGTTTATCAGTTTTATTCTTCAAGAAAATGACATTTGATTCAGTTCTATATTTATCATTATTTGTAATGTCTTGTGGCCACTTATCACTTTGAGATGAAGAGACTGAGAGAAAGAGAGAGAGAGAGATAGAAAGAGAGTAAAAGAATAAATGAGTGAGAAAAGAGATATGAACAGTCTGAGAATGAGAGAGGAGATAAAAAGACTGAGAATGAGATAGAGAGACAGAGGAAAAACTGGGAATGATAGAGAGAGAGTGAGATAAAAAGAATGAGAATGAGAGAGAGACATGAACAGACTGGGAATGATAGAGAGAGAGAGAGAGAGAGAGAGAGAGAGACATAAAAAGGCTGAGAATGATAGAAACATGAAGAGTCTGAGAATGACAAGAGAGAGATGATGAATAGACTGAGAATGATAGAGAGATAGAGAGAGAAATGATGAACAGACTGAGAATGAGAGAGAGAGAGATAAAAAGGCTGAGAATGATAGAGAGAGACATGAAGAGTCTGAGAATGACAGAGAGAGAGAGAGATGAACAGACTGAGAATGAAAGAGAGACATGCACAGTTTGGGAATGATAGAGAGAGAAAGAGAGATAGAGAGAAAAAGGTAGAGAATGATAGAGAGAAAGATAGAGAGAAAAAGGCGGAGAATAATAGAGACAGAGAGAGAGAGAGATGAACAGACTGAGAATGATAGAGAGAGAGAGAGAGAGAGAAAAAGATTGAAAATCGGAGAGAGACATGAACAGACTGGGAATGATAGAGAGAGAGAGAGAGAGATAAAAAGGCTGAGAATGATAGAGAGAGACATGATGTTTGATATATATATAGAGAGATGAACAGACTGCAAATGAGAGAGAGAGAGAGATAAAAAGACTGATAATGAGAGAGAGAGACATGAACAGACTGGGAATGATAGAGAGAGAGAGAGATAAAAAGGCTGAGAATGATAGAGAGTGACATGAAGTCTGAGAATGATAGAGAGAGAAAGAAAGAGAGAGATAAAAAGACCGAAAATGAGAGAGTGACATGAACAGACTGGGAATGATAGAGAGAGAGAGAGAGAGAGAGAGAGAGATAAAAAGACTGAGAATGGTTAAGACATGAAGAGTCTGAGAATGATATATATATATATATATATAGAGAGAGAGAGAGAGAGATGAACAGACTGAAAATGATAGATAAAAAGACTGGGAATAGAAAGAGAAAGAGCTGAACAGACTGAGAATGATATTAGGTTGGTGCAAAAATAATGGCGTTTTTTGACTTTAAAAAATACGTCAAAAACGCCAATATTTTTGCACCAACCTAATAAAAGGGAGAGAGATGTCCCGACTGAAAATGAGAAAGAGAGAGAGAGAGAGATGTCCCGACTGAAAATGAGAAAGAGAGAGAGAGAGAGATGTCCCGACTGAAAATGAGAAAGAGAGAGGTTAAAAAGACTGGAAATGAGAGAGAGAGATAAAAAACTGGAAATGAGAGAGAGGTAGATGAATATACTGGGAATGATAGCGAAAGAGAGATAAAAAGATTGAGAATGAAAGAGAGACATGAACAAACTGGGAATGAATGAGAGAGCGGTGAACAGACTAAGAATAAGAGAGAGAGATAAAAAGACTGAGAATGATAGAGAGAGAGAGATGAAGAGTATGAGAATGATAGAGAGATGAACAGACTGGGAATGATAATCAGAGAAAGCTGAACAGTGAGAATGATAGAGAGAGAGAGAGATAAAAAGACTGAGAATGAGAAGAGACGGATGAACAGAGTGAGAATGATAGAGAGAGATAAAAAGACTGAGAATGAGAGAGGGAGAGATGAATAGAATGGGAATGAAAGAGAGAGAGAGAGATGAACAGACTGAGAATGATAGAGAGAGTGAGAGCTGAATTTTTATCCATTTGACATGATCTGACAACTGATGTTGAGTGATTTTCTGTAGTTTTTATAATGTAAATCATAAGACAAAAGATGTTCACAGATGGATGGAGAGAAAATGAGCGATTTCAATATTGTCAAAGGTTATATCTAATATACTGCAGAAGAGTAGGGGGTGATAAAGGAAAAAGAGATAGCTAACGGTGTATTAATGAAAGTTGAAAGCACATGAAAGATTTGCTTTCTCATATTTCTTTTCATTGTAGTTGTCATGAGATTTGTATTGAGGAGCAAAAAAAGTCCAACACAATTAAATTAAGGCAAAAATAAGCCTAAGGGCTACCATGTTAATCATTTGACTTGATCTTATAATCGACATTTAGTCCTTTTTTCTTTGTTATAATCTAAAAGGGTTAAAATATTATTTTTACAGTTTTCGTATATAATTAAAGCAAAAGTAAGCATGAAAACTACCCTTAAAAAACATATTTTCTTGTGTTTTCCTGTTTGGTAAGCATGTTCCTGCAACTATTTCTGGCACTTAGGGGTTAATGCAGGATTACCATTTCTGCAGAGAATTCTATCACAGAGAGAAGCTATTTCAAGTACAGAGACAAAAAAAGTCAAATTTACCGATTCTGCTCAAATGTTGTATCTATTCAGTTTCATCATTTAATTCTACAAAACTTGAGTTATTTTAATTTGGGACTTAGCAGCTGATAGATCATCTGTGAAGACCTGAATCTTACCTAAATAAAGCAATATAATAAAAATATCTAATGGCAAACCTTTACCTGGCCAATCTGAATATTATTTTTAATTCTTAAAGAAGTTTTCTATATACACTAAAATATGATATGAAATGCACATACATAGAAGATATATACCACAAATATTATCAGCCATGACTTGGCATCATGGCTTCAGTGATCTTTTCCAACACCATAATAAACTACATACAGTAGTTAGATTAAGAGGTGGTTCCACACACATCAAAACCTCCCTGTTTTGACGTGTGTGGAACCACCTCTTAATTGCTGTTGTTCCCAGGTCCTCCCTGATCTGGAGTTGTAGAACTTGTTAGGGTCCCAGCTATGGTTAAATAGTAAACCCAACAAACTGGGATCAAAATACTATGAAAGTATAAAAATAGATTTTTTTATAGTAAAAATACCAGCAATACATTTTTTTTTAAAAATTACCAGCAATACACTTCACTCTTGACAAAAACCCTCTTTACCAGAATACGTCAATAAAACCTGATCTACAAATTGATTTCTTACAAAGAATACATATTCTATTCATATGAATCTATTCTAAAAATCTTGTCGGCATTAAATAATCAATTGAAGTTGATAAACCAAACCAAATTCCATTCCTGATCATTAAAAAATATTACCAGCAATACATTGGACTCTCAATAAAACCCTCTTTACAAAAATACGTCAATGAAACCTAATCTACAAACTGATTTCTTACAAAGAATACATCTTTTATTCATACAAACCTATTCTAAAAATCTTGTCAGCATTAAATAATCAACTGGGGTTGATAAACCGTAAAACAAAACAAACCAAACCAAGAATACACGAATAAAACCTGATCTACAAGATGATTTCTTACAAAATATACATATTCTAGTCATATGCACCTAAAAATCTTTCTGTCTCTCTCTTTCTTCTTTGATTATCTCTGTCTATCTTGATACTTTCTCTCTATCTTTCCTTTTTATTATTTTTCTCTCACTCACTTTTTTTGGTTCTCCCTCTCTCTCTCTTATCTGATTCTTTCATTCTCCCTCTTTGATTCTTTCTCTCTTTCTCTTCTTTGAATCATTACCTGTCTCTCCTCTCTTTGACACTCTCTCTCTCTTTTCTTTCATTCTTTCTCAATCCCTCTTCTTTGATTCTATTTCAATTTTTCTTTGATTCTCTCTTCTTTGAATCTTTCTCTCTCTCTCTCTAATTGCTTTGATTCTGTTCTGTCTCTCCTCTTTCTTTCACTCTCTTCTTTGATACCATCTCTCTTTGTCTTTGGTTCTTTGTCTCTCTCTTCATTGAATTCTTTCTCTCTCTTTCTTCTTTTACTCTTTCACACTCTCTTTTCTGCTTCCTTCTCTCTCTTTGTTGATTCTTTTTCTTTCCCTTTGATTCTCTCCCTAGCTCTTCTTTTACTCTTTTACACTCTCTCTTCTTTGCTTCTCTCTCTCTCTTTATTGATTCTTTCTCCTTCTCTCTCTGTTCGTGACACTATCTCCCAAACTCCTACGAATTATTTATTGTTTATCTTTCCATCAGCAGGAAACATTAATATTATACGAAAGCAAGCTTCTCTCTTGAAGGACAGAAAGATGCAGCTGGGAAAGAAAATGTGATGCCAATTTGCCAGAGAGAAAAAAAAATGGTTGGAATGCTCAGAAAGGACAAGGAATCAAAAGCAAACGATAAAGAAATCAAAGAATTCCTTGAAAGATAATGGTAGAAGCTGTGACAGAAGGAAAAAAAGTGAGCAGCAGGTGGCGGAAAAGGAAAGTGTCTAGATTATGGTAAAAGCAAATTGCAAAAACGTTTTGGCATTGCTTAGAAAATATAAAAGAAGATATTAGCGCAAAGTGATTAAATCTCAACTACGGCAATCTTTTATTGATAAGTTGTCATTTCATAAAAGACCTTCCTTCACGATTCCAAGAGATGTTTAGATTGTTAATTTTCTTTTCTTTTTAATGTTCTAGTTGCTTCTACATGTTTTGGCTAGTCTGTTTTCCAACCTTCTTCAAGTGTACAATTCATAGAGAAAGAGAAATAATCATTTACCCTTGGTTCTGCAAACGAGAAAAAATGTAAACAATTTCTTCTAATTTCCTTTCTATATGAATAAATAAACTGAGATAGATAGATAGATAGATAGACAGATAGATATGAATAGACTGAGATAGACAGATATGAATAGACTGAGATAGATAGATAGATATTTAGATAGATATGAATAGACTGAGAAAGTCAGATATTTAGATAGATATGAATAGACTGATATTTAGATAGATATGAATAGACTGAGAAAGTCAGATATTTAGATAGATATGAATAGACTGAGAAAGTCAGATATTTAGATAGATATGAATAGACTGAGAAAGTCAGATATTTAGATAGATATGAATAGACTGAGAAAGTCAGATATTTAGATAGATATGAATAGACTGAGATAGTCAGATATTTAGATAGATATGAACAGATAGATAGACAGATAGATATGAATAGACTGAGATAGATAGGAACGGACTGATAGAAAGAAATAAGCAAACTGAGATAGATAAGTAGATAGATATGAATAGACTGAGAAAAATAGATAGATATATAGATGGATAGATAGGAAGACATTGTGATAGATAGATAGATAGATAGATAGATAGATAGATAGATAGATAGATAGATACAGAAACAGATTTGATTGATTATATTGACCTTTGTTGTCCCGAAAAGAATAAAAGAGACATAAATTTGTTAATGGCTTTCATATTAAACATTTAAACTTTTTATTCTTCCAGATGGCAAAAAGAAATATATTATTCAAACCATAAAATGTAGATCAGAGGTTGTGTTTTTAACATTCTCATCAGGCATCCTTTCATAATAAATTTTAGTTGCTAGGCAAGTTTCAGTTTTTAAATTAGATGTTCAATAAATCTACATCTGCCATTTAATAAGAAAACTTCTTTTTTTCCAAGTTCTCCCTGCAAAATCATCTTAATCTTCTCTGTGTAAAGTTTGAACTATTGCTGTTTTCTCTCCTACAAATTCTGGAAACATGGTCAGCTCCTCATACCACTCCAGTAACTACCAGACTCCTCCTACCATACTCTATCTTTAAAGGAGTCAGATTAGACAAAACAATGGAGTCTTGCTACCATATCTGGGCTTGATCTACCCAATCCACTCCTTCCAGCTTTAACAGAGTTCAAAATCTTTTACTCAGCCTTGTAGGTGAGGAATTATTTTCCAACCTATAGCCTCTTTCCTCACAGATGAAATGTTACAAGCTGATTACTACTCTATTGCTATTCCCATGTTCTTAAGTTCCACCAGTTCAGACCTTTACAGCTAAGACCCACTACACCATTTATGCACAGATAAACCATCCTCAATCCCTTTGTATTCTAGTGGTAAGACAGACATTCCATTCAAGCAGCTTATTCCCAAGAACTGCTACTTTGTAGAATTGACTCCCAAGAGGATGCTTCTTCCTGAATTACTACATGAAGAAAAGCAAAAGTGATATTAGCCAAGCTGTGATACTAAAAACAACAAAGATGAAGATCATGGGTGAAAGAATCAATGGAATAATGAAAATATTTCAGATATATAAACAATTTGTCAGGAGTACAAAATTTTAAGGTTTTTATAAACAGACATTTTAATATATTTTATATATTTTGAATTGTTGCCTATCACAATGGATGAGTGTTCTCCCAAGGACTTAAGCTCACCCCAGACCTTATGTGGAACTCGTATATATGATCCTTTGCTAAAGATGCTGGAGAAAAGGTTGTCTCTTTATACCGCTCCAGTAAGTACCTGACTCCTTGTGCTCAACTCTATCCTTACAAGAGTCAAATCAGAACCCAAAAAGAAGTATTGTTACCATATCGAGGCTGAAGCTACTCAACTCTCTCCTTCCAGCCTTGACAAAGTTCAAAAGTATTTACACGGCCTTGTCATTGATGACTTATTTCCCACCCTACAACCTCTTTCCCCACAGACACAAAGTAACAAGCCTTTCACTACTTTATCACTCTTTCCTTAGGAAATGTTCTGACCACCTACATTCCTTTGTTCCACCAGTCCAGACCTTTACAACTAAGACCCACTATACCATCTATGCAGGGAGGAACCATCCTCAATCCCTTTGTATTCTTTTGGTAAGAAGGACGTTTCATTCAAGCATTTTATTCCCAACATCTGCTACTTTGTAGAATAGACTCCCATAAGGATGCTTCCCTAATCACTACAATTTTAACCTTTTCAAGTATAGGGTCAACCATTATCTATCCTATGTTTCCTCATAATTTGAACTTCTTAGTACTGCCTGTTATGTTCCTAAAAGAACCTCATGCAGTAACCATCTTACATCTTTGAAGAAATAGGACTCAAAATAAACCTTTCCAAAATAGAAACTATGATTTTGAAATTGGAATGAAAGCAGTGATAGCATTGATCCTGAATCCATCATAAAATTCAGGCTGAAGCTTCTTGACAAATTTCAAAAGTGTTTACGCAACCTTGTTGGTGATGACTTATTTCCCATCCTACAACCTCTTTCTCCACAGACACAAAGTAACAAGTCTGTCACTACTTTATCGATCTTTCCTTGGAAAATGTTCTGTTAAGCTGCATTCCTTAGTTCCACTAATTAAGACCCACCATACCATAAACACAGGAGGTGAACAATCCTTGTTCTCTTCATATTCCATTAGTAAGGAAGAAGCTCCATTCAGACAGTTTATTTCCAAGGGCTACTGCTTTGTGGAATAGACTCTCAAGGTGATGCTTTCCCAATCACTGCAATCTTAACCTCTTCAAGTCTGCTATTAACTGTTATATATCCTAGATATCCTAATAATATACACATCTTACCTCCTCCTCTTATGTTCATGCAACAACATTCAGTAACCTTCTACCTTGAGTGGCTCTTGGGCGTTGTACTGAGTGAACAGTTATTTAAAAAATAAAAGCTTAGACCTTGACAGCCAAGACTCTCCTTCTTACATCTACAGGTTTGAATCATCCTCATCCCCCATATATTCCATAAGGATATTCGACTTTTAAAGCTCTTTCCCAAAACACTTACTTTGTGGAACAGACTCCCAAGAGGATGCTTCCCCAAGCACTACAATCTTAATCTCTTCAAGTCAAAGGTCAATCATTATCTATTGTCCATATCCTCATAATTGTCTCTTTCTGCTACCACCTCTTTCATTCTATCACACACCTCATTCAATTGCCCTCTACCTTGAGTGGCTCTTGGGACTTGTATTAAACTTTTGTAAAAAGCTGCCTTAGCAATAAGCATGTAGGAGGCAGTGTCACAAGATTTGGGAATTCTGTAGAAATCCATTTCAGAATGTGGGTCAGCAATTGTGAAAGTGAGTCTAGGGTGGGGAGTGTTCAGAATCCAAGACAGCTGCTATGAATCAGTAGAAAATTATTGATTTTTCGCAATCACTGATAAGGGAGAGAAAAATAGAGAAAAAAGAAATTGGCAAATCCATGAAAATGGGAAAAATATTTTTACTTATTTTGGAAATAAATTGGTCAGGTGGATGGGAAAAAAGAGGAAGGGAATAAATATAAGAAAGAAAGAAAGAAAGAAAGAAAGAAAGAAAGAAAGAAAGAAAGAAAGAAAGAAAGAAGCAACAAAAGGAAAAAGAGAAGTGCGGGAGGGAAAGAAAAAATGATGCTAAAGAAAGAAAGAAAGGAAGAAAGAGAATGAAGCAAGAAAATGAGAAAGAATAGAGAGAGAAAGAGGGAAAAGGCAAAAGAAAGATAGAAAGAAGCAAGGAAGAGAAGAGAAAGAAAGGGAGATAAAAGAAAAAAGAAAGAAAGAATATAAAGAGACAAAAGCAAGAGAAAGGAAGAAAGGGAGGCAAAAGAAAGAAAGAAGGAGAGAAAGAAGCAAGAAAAAGGATGAAAAAGAAGTGAGAGAAGGAAAGAAAGAAAAGGATGCAAAAGAAAGAAAAAAGAGAAAGAATGAAGTAAGAAAATGAGAAAGAGAAGTTGAGAGAGATAAAGGAAGGAAGGTGAAAGAAAGAAAGAAAGAAAGAAAGAAGAGAAGCAAGTGTAAGAGAAAGAAATGGAGACAAAAGAAAAAAGAAAGAAAGGAAGAATATAAAGAGAGATAAGTAAGAGAAAGGGAGGCAAGATAAAGAAATAAAGAAAGAAACAAAGTAAAAGAAAGAAACAAACAAACCAAGGAGAGAGAGGAAGAGAAAAATCAAGAAAGAGACAGTGTGATAATGAAAGGCAAGGAGGGAAGCAAAAGAGAGTGAGAGAGAGACGAAAGCAAGAGAGAGAGGAAAGCAAGAGAGAGAGAGAGAGACAGTGAGATAATGAAAGGCAAGGAGGGAAGCGAAAGCAAGAGAGAGAGAGAGAGAGAGAGAGAGAGAGAAAAGCAAGAGAAATAGAAGAGAGACAGAGAGACAGAGAGAAAGGGATGTGTGGTAGGACAACCTGATTACCTCCCCTGTTTTATGATTTACATAAATAAGTCATGCCATCTTAGCCAAAACAGCAAGACTCTTCAGCTACATTCAATATAGGCACATTAAGCTGAACTAGACTCAGAGTTTTCATTACAATTTATTGAACATAATTATGGATAAATATCTTAAACCAGAATGTCTTGACTCTGCAGACTTGTCTTCTACTGATACCTAGTAATAATGGAAACAATTATTTGACGGATTCTTGCTTGCACTGGAAAAGAGTTCATCCACTCCTATTACTGATACAGAGAGACTTAATCTGCTAATGAACCATGTTTCCATATCTGTATAGACCAATATTTTTCACTGCTATGGATATTTTGGATGGAATGTTTGTGAAGAGACGAAACATAATCTTTGCCCGGCATATATTAGCAACTACCGGCCAATCACCTGAAGAGGGGTTAGAACAGTATATTCAGTGCTTAAAAATCTTAAACCAAGATTGAAACTTTCAAGCGATGACCACAGATCAGGCAAAGGACGAATTTATCAGAGATTCTTTTATAAATGGATTAGAATTGAACTATATTTGTCAAAGATTGCTGGAAAATAAACTAGATTTAGCTACTGCTAGCAAGCAGGCACTTACTTGTTCATACCTAAAAACAAGTGTTGCTGAGGCTGCACTAAATACTCCCACTTCTACTAGTCCACCAGTTCAAATGATCCAAACAGGAAAAAAAAAAAGAGTCTTCTATGACAGACTTCCTCATTTCTGCACCTCCTCCACCAGTTCAAAATCTCTCATCATCAGTGTCACAGCCAGAAGAAAATGTTATTTTTTGTGGTCCCAAACTATGCTCCAGGTCATGTTGCTGAGTCAGGGAAAATAAATGACACAAGTACAGGAAGAAGGGGACATTTGTCAAGGTTTGTCAATGAAGTTTTTTTCACCTGGTTCAAATACTCCTATTGCAACTAGTATCATATCAACTGCAAACCCTGAATGTCTTTCAAAGGCTATATTAATGGTAAAACTAAACAGAGTAGTAATGAATGCTCTAGTCGACTCAGAGTTTTATTAGTGCTGATCTTGCAAAAAGAAACAGATTTAAAATTATACATTGTAATAGTCAGGTGGCTATGGTGAATGCTTCACTATTTCCACAAGTTAGAGAATACATTTTGGCTGGCCTATAGTTGAATCGAACTAACTACACTATCATCAAATTTTTCATGATGCCAAATCTATGCTGCGATGTCATACTCGGCCATGATTTCCTCAAACAGCATTCTAGTATTACTCTCCATCTTGGGGGCCCTAAACTGGCATTGAACATCTGTGGATTGGCCACTATAAATGTAATACCCCTCTCTTACCAAAAACTGTAAATCAGTGGCCACCAAATTTCAAAAATATTCTCTTGAAGAGAATATGTTTATTCAAACTGGAATAATAAGAAGGTTAAGAGAAGGAATAATTGAAGAAAGCAGATCACAATGGATGGCACAAGTATTAATAACATCCTCTGATAATAATAAAAAAAGGATGGTTATAGACTACTTTCAAACTATAAATAAGTACACCCTCCTGGATGCATAGCCTATATCCTGTATTGACGAAATAATAAACGAGATCACCAAATACAGAATATTTAACACATTAGACCTAAAGAGAGCTTAACACCAAGTAGCTATAGACCATAAAGATAAGCCTTATATGACTTTTGAAGCCTGCAGACGACTTTATCAGTTCTGACGGATTCCGTTTGGGGTCACTAATTGAGGTTTCCAGTTTTCAGGTCTTTGATAAAATAATCCTTGGAGAAAAATGATAAAGCACCTTTGCCTACATAGATAATGTGACAGTGTGCGGCCATGACTGGGCTGATCATAACTGCAACCTAAAATGGTTTTTGACGGCTGTCAGGAAATATAATCTTACACTCAACCATGACAAGAGTTCTTATGGGTTGATAACCATCAGAATATTTGGATATCATGTGGGTAAAGGAATCATAAAACTGGATCCTGAATGCCTAAAACCACTTCTAGAACTACCTATTCTCAACACCATAGCTGCCTTTTAAATGAACTATCTGTATGTTTGCTCATTATTCTCCTTTTCTGAAAAAATACCCCCACTTACGAAAATTACTAAATTTCCTTTACCTTCTTCTACCATTAAAGCCTTTGAGGAGTTAAAAAGAGATATTGCCAACTCAGCCATCACTTCGGTGAATCCTGACATTCCCCTAGAAGTAGAGACTGATGTTTCTGACCATGACATAGCTGCCATGCTAAGACAATCTGGGTGCTCTGCAGCATTCTTCTCAAGAAAATTGTCAAAATCTGAGTGCAGGCATTCAGCTATCGAAAAGGAAGGCCTATGCTATTAGTTGAGGCACTAAATAAATAGTGACATTTCTAAATTGGTCACTACCATAAGTTAACTTTTGTGTTTAATCCTAAGACGTCAAGCAAAACAAAAAATGAAAAGGTAGCAAGACGGAGGGTAGAGCTTTCCTGTTTTGCGTTTGATATTTTCTATTGGTCAGGAAAAGAAAATGCAATGGCGGACAAGCTGTCAAGAATGGGTAAATCAATAAAGAGCACCAAAGATCTGCAAAAAGTTCATAATGAACTCTGTTATCCAGGCATCAGAAGTATGATGCATTTGGTTTGAAGCTGGAATTTGCCTTTTTCAGTTGAAGACATTAAAAAAATAACAAACGGTTGTCAGACTTGTGCTCAGATAAAACCAAGGTTCTACAAACCTGAACTGGGAACCATACTAAAAGCTACACAGCCATTTGAGAGGCTGAGCGTGGACTTTAAGGGCCCTCTTTCATCTAAATCCTGAAACTGCTATTGTTGACGAGTACTCACGATTCCCTTTTGCTTTTCCCTGTCCAGATGTAAGTGCAACAATGGTCATACACTGTCTTTGCTCATTGATCTCAATATTTGGGACACCAGTTTATATTCAGACAGATCGCAGGATCTCTTTTATGTCCAACCAACTAAGAAAATTCCTATTGGTACAGGAAAAGGCCATAAGCTGAACTTCTCCATACAACCCTAAAGGGAATGGACTGTGTGAGAGATACACTAGCATAATATGGAAGACCATACAGTTAGCACTCGAAAACCAAAACCTTCCAATTAGACATTGGGGAGACGTAATAACCAAGGCTCTGTACGCTATAAGAACACTATTATGTACAAGAACTAGTGCAACACCTCACAAAAGTTTTTTTTTTAATTTCCAAGGTGAAGTCCAAGTGGGATCTCCCTCCCTTCTTGGCTCTCACAGTCAGGTACTGTTTTACTTAAATATAATGTTCAACAAAGCCAGTATGATTCTCGTGGGAGTAAGGTGGAACTGCTCGTTGTGAACCCCACTATGTGTGCATCCAGCACCCTAACAGGAGACAATCAAACATTTCTCTCAGATTTGGCCCCTGACATCAATTTATCAAACCAGAGAAAGGAGCAGCTCTTCCCTGAAGCAATATTTACCCCTCTTGATAGCAATGATGAGACAATGCTATTTGATTCTCTTGAGGAACGAAGGCCCTTATAGTGACTATTCAGAGATCAACACCAGAATAGCTCCCTCAAAATGAGAGCACACTACCACATACTTTGATAATCAGTTTTCAGAATCAGAGTGTCCCAATCCAAGAAGGAGACAAAAGCAATACAAGATGAAATACTTCTGGCTGTCTGTTCCCATAACACCTGAAAGCTCAGATCAGCTGCCATAAAGATGATCCCAGAGAAATGTCAAGAAACCTAGTCACCTGGATGATTTTGTGCTGGACTAGGAGAAAATAAAGCCGGGGAGAATGTGGTATGACAACACGATTACCTCCCCTATCTTATGATTTGTATAAATAAGTCAAAGCAAAATGGCAAGACTTTTCAGTTACATTCAATAAAGGCACATTAAGCCAAACTAGATTCCAAGCTTTCATTACAAAATGAATGCGAGAGAAAAAGAAACAACCTCAAGAAAGAGATACATAAAATTCTATTTGTCAAAATAGAAAAAAATAGAGAGATGGAAAAAAAGGAAAGGAAGATAGAGAGAGAGTGTGTAAAAAAAGAAAGAAAGAGGTAAAGAAAGAGAAGTAGGAGAGAAAGAAGGAAGAGAAGTGAGAGATCAAAAGGAGAAGAAAATGATAGAATAAGAGAAACAAAAATGGCGGTGATAAAAAGAAGAAAAGGAAAGAGAAGCAAGAAAGAAAAAAGGAAGAAAGAAAGATAGAAGCAACAATAAAGAAAGGGAGAAAGAGAGTACAGGAGACAAATGAGAGAAAGAGGGATATAAAAAGAAATCAAAGAGAACAGCAAGACTGAGAGAGAGAGAGAGAGAGTGAAATCAAAGCAACAAAGAAGGAATTAAGATGGCTTCAACTAATTATATTTTGAACGCAATTGTATGCCTTCAATTACAGATAAAATGTTGGTTATTTTGCTATAAAATGTATTATTGGTAATTCTAAAATATATATTGTTGCTAATTTTTTATATAAAAGTGAATTGATGGTATTTTTATTAGGTTGGTGCAAATATAATGACGTAATAATGTTGTTTTTTGACGTATTTTTTAACGTCAAAAAACGACATTATTACGTCATTATTTTTGCACCAACCTAATACAAAGAAAATGTATTTTTATATTTCCATAGTCTTTTCTGGTAGGGAGCACTATTTGCCCATAGCAGGGATCGTAAAAGGTGCTACCACTTCAGGTCAGGTTGGACCTAGGAACAATAGCAATTAAGAGGTGGTTTCACACTACTCAAAACCTCAAATCTCCTGATCAGAGACCTTGCTGGCAGATGTAGTTTGCCATCATGCCCAGGAACACTGCCAATCAGAGTTCTTGCTGCTGGATGTAGTTTATCATCCTACCCAGGACTATTCACTCTTAAATGAGGACATATTATAGTTGCTTTGTAAAAGTTTCTTGGCAGGCTTTTCAGCCATATGCACATTACCACTTTCATCTTTGGGCAATTGCTGTATTCTCTGAATCGTGCAGTATTTATTAAATTACTTATACATTGGCATGAATAATTCTATATTTATATTTAAGCATAATATTTCTCTTGTTTTATGAAAGAGGATGTAATTTTCAAAATTGTAGGAAATACATTTCAAGTCATGTCGTTTGTTTTGTTCATCATTGACTATTGCTTCAGTATCATTGATTTCTTTCCCTATCATTTATCATTCAAACGTTTTCAGCTACATTTGCCAGTAATTTTATTTTGTCATTCTTTTCTTATTATATTGATTGTAGTAATGTAATATTTTTAGGGACAACATATTTTCAGATTTGTAGGAAAAGTTGAGTCATAACATTATTTTTTTGTATACTTTTTTTTCAGCCATGAATTGCTTCCTTTGTTATTTATCTCTCAAATATTTATTTTTAGAAACAACAATAATAAAAAATGTTCTCATATTGTTATATAGGAATAAAGTGTTGCTGCTGATACTGGAGTTTGAACACAGATTGCCAAAGAGCAAACATGGGTGATCCCTTTTTGAATAAGTAGATCACATGATAGTAAAGGAAATGTATATATGGGAATTAGTGTGGCGTTTAAGTGATCACTATACAGATTACCATTTGGATCACTATATGCATTACTATTCGGTGGTTACTATTAGTGTGAGTGTTATGCGAAGGTGTCTGACATTAGTATTGTTCAATGGTGGTACTATAGTTGTATCTGTGATTATAAAGTCTCTGCTTCAATGAGCATTACGAAAGTGACAATGAGTATTCATTGACATTACAAAAGTCGTAACAAGTGTTCATTAACGTCACAAAACATATTTAATGATAATTTTATACTTTTATTAGTTTTGTTCTTTTCTGATTTGTTGATTTGTTTCTAATTTTTGTCATTAAAGTAATATTAAGTCAAAGTGGTACATTTGATAATAAACTGCTCACTCCGACATTCAGTGTAAAATATATATGATCATTCCTTGTCATGGTAGAGGGCTTACTTATCACAGTGATCCCAAGTATGAAGCTGTCTGGAGTTCCAACTCCCATAGGATCACCCATTGTAATAAGATAGAAGAAGGACCAGACTGAATGTGACCAACTTCGAGGACAACAGAATAGGCAAAGATCTAAACAATCTCAATGGCCAAACCAGTAGAAGGCAGTGCCAGTTGGGCTGGTGTAACCAATGTGGACCTTGACAGAAGAAGCATCTGAGAGTTTGATACAACCAGCTTTGTCAGATCTCACCTGTCTCAATCCTCTTTGAGCCATGAGGGAGGCACTGCTGGCCAAGTTTGTGGGCTTCTTGTTTGAGCAGAGTTGTCCACCAAAATCAAATTCACACAAATAGCCTCGTCAAACTCTCTTTGATTCACAGCCATCTCTACCACTGGGGGTGAGGAATAAAGGGGTTAGGGAGAAAGAATGATGATCCTGATACTCAAATGTGAGCAATCACTGACAACAATGACAGCAATTCCACAATCTCTTGAACATCAACCACTCTCTACTACACCCTTGTGCAAATTAATTAAAACAACTGCTTTAGTTTTTCTTTCAACATACAGTGTTTTTTAGACCCACTGGAGTGACAGGGTGTAATTGATTTTTATTTTTTCCTCAGATTAGGTCATTTGCAGTGGTGTGCAGTAATATGAATCTATTTTTGGTGTGTATGATGAAATTTGTTTGGCCTTGAAAAATATTGCGTCATCCATGATTGCAGCAGATTTTTATCATGCCCAGACACTATTATCTTGAACTGTCGATTAGTTGTCCTACAGCCATTGTCTGTGATGGACATTACTCCAAGGAAGTGTACAAAAATTGTAATGCTGCACAAACTCACTGGCAAGCCTTACCAGTGAGAAAATCAAAGTAATATAGGCTGGCCCAGAAAATCTCCCAATTTAAATCCAATCGAGAATCTGTGGTCAATCTGCAAGTAATGACTTTGTGGAATGGATATACAAAGTACTAACATGCACACTGAGTCATGTTTCATTGGAAAAATACAAAAGAAAATTGTAAATAATAATGGAATTATTCATTTTGTTTCAATTAATTTTCACAAGGGTGTAATTCAAATGAAAAATTTTTGTCCAAGAAGGGTCAAAGACTAAAATAAAGGGAGAGGAAATAAATCTGAATATTTAATAAAAGAGATGGTTGGAACAAGAATATTCCAGGTTAATTTCCCACTCACCACCCTTAAAAAATTGTCCTGGCCCACCAATTTGAAACTCACACATAAGCTGATGCCAATGTTTGTTTTACTTTAAGTTAGAAATTTTTGGTCCTGAATCTCATCTGGTCTCATTCTTTAACAATCATCAGAATATAATTCATCACAGACGTGACTCATAGAAATAATTCTCCATAAAGAAAATGCATTTGTCATAAAATGCACATGGAACTGTTCTGGGAAAATGTGTCATGGAAGTAGAATCCAAATCTAAAATCTGGAATTAAAGACTATAAACGCATATTTAAATTACCTTCTTTTACAGAATATAACCAAAATTGAAACCCTAAAGATGCAGTTAAAGATTGAAATTCTACTTAACATTCTTTATTTGGACCACTATAGAAGAGTCAGTGTGTCATAAAACATCATATAGAATCAAAAAACTTGGAAATGTGATTAAAAACAAAGAGAATCAACATTAAAATCCTTGTTTGGCATTGCATGACCATTATATAGGGGTCAGTGTGTCATAAAACCACATTCAGGATCAAGACCTTAGAGATGATATTAAAACCTATGATAATTTATCAAGAAATTCATGACCATTATGTAGGAGTCAATGTGCCATAAAACCATATTCAGAATTAGAATTTGAAAATTGGATTAAAAACTATGAGAATCTATATGAAAAGCCTTGTTTGACACTACATGACCATTATAGAGGAGTCAATGAACCATAAATTCATATTTGTTCATTAGCCCTAAATCTGCTAATTTTAAATTTGTTTATATTCTAGACTTCTGTATTTGTTTCTCATGAAAGAAAAATGATACTGATAATTTGGACAATTAAAATCCCACAAAAATAATATACTAAAAACTTTATGAATTTTTTGAGTTAGGAAAACATCCGCAGATGATAGGAAGATTGAAAGCTGAATGTGAAAAGAACATATTCAGCCACAAGGTTGATTTCAATAAAATTGTGTTGCTTTTGTGATTCATTCTGACTTAAATCAGATTGCATTTTGAAAATTGTGACTGACTTTCAAAATTTATTGTTTAAGGTAACAACAAAAATGCATTTACATCCATGTAAGACGTCATTAAAAGTATCGGCAGGATAAGGATTTGAAAACAGGAAATGGGGAGAGAGAGACAAATGAAAAGAGACTTAAAGAAAGAGAGATGGAGACAGAGACAGATTAGAAAATACTGAGAGAGAGAACAGGATGAAAGAAAGGAAGAGGTACAAACAGACTGTGATAAAAAAAATAAAGAAAGCAAGGAACAGGTTGTGAGAGTGAAAGAGAGAATGAAAGGCACAAACTGAAAGAAAGAAAGAATGAAAGAAAGAAAGAAAGAGGAACAGGTTGTGAAAGAGAAAGAGAGAATAAAAGGAATAAACTGAAAGAAAGAAAAAAGAAAGAAAGTGGAATCAGTTGTGAGAGAGAAAGAGAAAATGAAAGAAATAAACTGAAAGTAAAAAAGAAAGAGAAACAGGCTATGATAGAGAAAGAGAGAATGAAAGCAACATAAATCAAGAAAGAAAGAATAGAGAGAGAGAGAGACAGAGAGAGAGAGAGAGAGAGAAAATGATTTAGCTCATCCTCTGTAAATATGTATCTGTATATATTAATTACACATTAAAAATAAGAATTTATTTCAATCAGAAAAGCCAAGACTAAAATCAAATTGAGTCAATGAAGAGCTCTCTAAAAAAAAAGAGGTAAAATGTGTCTGATATTCTTTAAAATTAATCTTTGGAATATTCACTGCTCTTTACTAAATCTACATTACCAGTATAATGGACCAATCAAATACACAATCAGTATAACTGACCAATCAAATACATTATCAATTTAATGGACCAATCCAATACATTGTCAGTATAACTGACCAATCAAATACATTCCTGTGTATACATTGTAATGCAAGAAAAGCAGATGTATAAGCTTCAAAATGAAACTCAGCATAGTTTTGCTATATAACAAAAGCATAAAAACATGTAACATATAAACAACAAGTACAATTAAAAGACAAATTTCAACAAATTCAACCATGAGTAAAGTCACTGAAAATCAAAAGATTTATCATTTTTAAATTTATTTTCACTTACCAAACATGAACTATAAACAAATGTACATTTTAAATTAGAAATCATTTGAAAGAAAAAAACATTCATCTTTAAAAAGGACATTTTCATAAAATCCAATAATTAGAATTTTCAGCCAGTTCCATTAATAGAAAAATTATTCAGAATTCATTGATCTACAATCAATTTTCAGTTTTTTTTTTCATTTTGGAGAGAGAGGAAAATGGCCAACTTTGAGGCAATTTTTTTATTTCTTGTTAACTCAGCAAAGGGCAATATCATTTTCTCAATAGCCTTTAGGATGTGTATAACTTTAAAAAAAAAATTAATGCAGCATTTGGTGAATAAAAGTGCATTTCAAGAAAACATGTCAAGAGAGCAGCACATCAAGTTTTCTTTCTAGGGCCAATACCAATTTTTATGATGTGATAAGTTTTACTAATACAGTAGGTAGCAGAGCTGACCCTTTGCCATTATATAAAAATATTTAACTTTTGATGTTCTCATTATTTCCTCTTGTCTTTTAAATATAATGAACATCCTAAGATTTTATATAATCAAGTTGAATATATTTGAGACAAACCTTTAATCTTTTCTCTCATCTAAGGATTATATCATTCAACTAACTATACTAGGCTAAGAGATCAGATAAGCCCTTAATCCTTTCTCTCATCTAAGTATTAACATAAAGTTAACTTTTCCAGCCAATAGATCAGATAAACCCTGAAATATTTGTCTCATCTAAGAATTATCATCTAATTGACCTCTCCAATCAAGATATCAGATAAGCCCTTAAATCTGTCTCTCATTCAAAGATTATCATCCAATTAAGTTTTCTGTGCTGAGAGATCAGATAAGCCCTTAAATCTTTCTCTCATCTAAGGATTATCATGTAATTAACTTTTCTGGTCAAGAGATCAAATAATTCCCTAATTCTCTCATCTAAGGATTATCATCCAATTGAGTTCTCCAGCCGAGATATCAGATAAGCCCTTAAAACATTCTATTATCTTAGGATTATCTTCCAATTGACTTTACTGGGCTGAGAGATCAGACAAGCTCTTAAATCTTTTTCTTGTCTAAGGGTTAGCATTCAATTAATTTCCGTTCTTAAAAGATCAGATAATATACATTCAGATATTTTCCTTGTCTTGGTTGTTGTTATCATAATGTTTTGTCCATTGTGGCCTCCTGGTTATATCTGGTGCATAGCGATCTGGATAACTGACAGGGAATTCTGAACTGAAATCTCTTTTTAATCTATGGGGGTAGACACTTCTTGTTCCAAGAACTAGACAAGATATCCATAGATATGGGCAGTGGAATGAGAAAAGTCTATTACTATAGATTAGATAAAGGGTTCAGTTCAGAATTCCATGTAGGTTATACAGATTGATGTACAACTGAGGAAGGTTTAAAGAGCACAATAGACAAAATGTTGTGATAACAACAGCAAAGATGAGGACAATAGTCTGCTTGTAAATAATGTAAATAATGATAAGTTTTTGTCCCAGAAATTCAGACAGAGAATATCTTTAGTTTCCATTTTGGAATCAGAGCAGAAAATTTTAATTTTCCTGAAAAGAAAGAAAGTCAAATTCATAGATTTAGAAAGAAAGAAAATAATTTAAATACATTTTGTGGATTTTTAAAAAGAAAAAAGAAAAAAAAACTTGCAAATAGATTGAAACAAATGAGAAAAAATACCTGCTAACAATTTGATAAAAGAAAAATCAAAACATTCAATTTAAGTGAGACATGATGGTTGATCTACAATCATTAAATTGTTATTGAGTTTTGGGATCAAAATTTATTTTTGTTTGTATAAAAATTCAATTCAATTTATTAATTTTGAGATCAAAATGAAACTGCAAAGCCTTGATCAGTTTTACATTGTCATTAATTATAAAATTCAATCTGACCATAATTAATTCAGAGTTAATCAGCTGGTTATTACTACACTTGTCCCATAATGGTTAATACATTTAATATATGAAATGTGTATGCAAATGTAACAACTATTACGGGACAAATTAATATATATTAATAACACTGTCTCATAATGTTTGATAGATTTATGGTATGAAATGTGTATGCAAATGTACAATTATTATGGGCCAGAGTAATATTTATTAGTAACACTGTCCCATAACAGTTGATACATCTAGTGTATGAAATGTGTATGTAAATGTAACAATTATTATGAGACAAATTAATACATATTAGTATCACTGTCCCATAATGGTTGATACGTCTAGTGTATGAAATGTGTAAGCAAATGTATAATTATTATGGGACAGAGTAATATATATTAATAACACTGTCCCATAATGATTGATACATCTAGTGTATGAAATGTATACGCAAATGTAACAATTATTATGAGATAGAGTAATATATATTAGTAACACTGTCCCATAATGGTTGATATGTCTAGTGTATGAAATGTGTATGCAAATGTACAATTATTATGGGACTGAGTAATATATATTAGTGACACTGTCCCATAATGGTTGATACGTCTAGTGTAGGAAATGTGTACGCAAATGTAACAATTATTATGAGACAAATTAATATATATTAATAAAACTGTCCCATAATGGTTGATACATCTAGTGTATGAAATGTGTATGCAAATGTACAATTATTATGGGACTGAGTAATATATATTAGTAACACTGTCCCACAATGGTTGATACGTTTAGTGCATGAAATGTGTATGCAAATGTAACAATTATTATGAGACAAATTAATATATATTAGTAATGTGACACTATTTAGTTATGGCAATTGGCTAACTAATTAACCATAGTAATTAAAACAGGAAATACTTAAGGCACAAAAGAGCTATCCTGAAAGTGATCGATGTTAAAAAAAGATTTTCTTTACGAAAAAGTTACCTTTCACAAAAGACAGTAAACCTGTAGAAAAGCCATATGTTAGATTTTATCAAATTGATTAATATTGTTGTAAAGAAGTGCCTTGCCAAGAGAAATGGGAGAATTCGGAAGGATAAACAAAGCATTAAGATATCAGGCAGACACATGGCGGTCGTAAAAATTTCAGCCTGAGATGATTGTCGATACAGGGTAGGGAGAATCAATATTAATTATCTTTCCAAGATATCATTTATTTTTTTTCTGAGTGCCAGCAAGGAAAAGCAATGTGGTGATTATAAAATTTTGGCATTTGTCTCAACATAGGTGGAGAGGATTGTTATTATTTACTTTATCAACATGTCGCTTCAGATGCTGGGACATTGAATAGCAATATGGCGATTATAAAATTTTGGCATGAGACAGAAAATAGAGTAGAGAATTGCAATTTGGCGAGATAAAGAATTTAATCTCTCAACAAGCCAAGGGTTCCATTATAAAGCTAACTTCATGAAGGGACCAGATGGCAAACTTTGACAGTGATTGATGGAATCGGTAGAGATTGCTGGATAAGTGAATTCTGGGTGGCAAAAGATATGATAGAAATTTAATTGGCAATATGGAATTCATAAAAATTTTAGCTGATGCAAAAAAGGAGAATTTTGTAAACAAAAATTCTAGATTATAATTTTAAGGAGGCCAACTTAGCCACACCTGCACAGCTGGGATGACATTGGTTGAGTGGTAGCAATGGTGATAGGTGGAGGTGAATAGATAAGAAAGACAGAGAAGTTATTAATGCCCACTAAAGGGATTGGTATGAGATATCAATGTGAGAGAGAAAGAGTCTAGGAGGATAGCTCTCCTTCGACCTTCCCTCATCAACAACAGAGACCCCCACCCCTGAAATGGAAAGTGATTAATTTTCCAAAAATGGGAAATAATCAATTTTCCTGGCCTGACAACAAAGAGATTTCTTGTTGGGAATCGAGATTTACAGAGAACCCCAGGCTGTGTCTGGCCCTGCACTGAGTTTTGGTCGGTACCCATATAAACGAACGTCCTCGGGTCATTCAACAGTTGGAGTTCTGATTTGCAGTCGCAGTTGAGCTGGTTTTGGAGTTAGAGTCAGAGCTTAACCAGAGCGTTGCCTCGCAGAAGCTGACTGAGAGATTCCACAACCTACGACTTTGCCTATCCTACCAATAGCAAGTTATACTGACGGACAAAGCCAAACCAACACCTAAGAACCAAATCAGTTGATTTAAGAGACCAACTTGCTTGAAACATAGAAGTGTCACATTTTGTAGAAAATGGGCTTGGAGAAAAACTCACTCCTGCATATAACAGAAGGATAAAGTTAATTTGTTAATTGAACCTCTTGGGTTTTCTTTTATTTTTTTTTTCTTTGCACTTGTGTGATACCACCATCAGTTCGGACTCAGCCTACACTATGGCCTGACACCTAATTGATCTCATCTACCTAAGATCAAAGTCACAACGTGGGTAGGTTAGACTTCAGATCAAAGCAGTTACTCCAGTAACCAGACGTTGCAAGTAAGCTGGGAACGATAGATTTGGTATTTAACCGATACAGCTGGTGAAGCCGTTAACATTGACGACCAGAATTCAACCCTGGATGGGCCAGTGTCCCATATTGGTATCCTGACGAGTAGCGACGACCACCGATCGACCAGGACAAAGGTTGGTGGCGGCGACAAAGAGTCAACCCCAAAATGCTGGTAGAAGGAACATTACAGTTTCGCGCCGTGACTGGGAGTTGACCATGGATCGACAGCTGGGTGTCACAGTAACACTGTCCCATAATAGTTGATACGTCTAGTGTAGGAAATGTGTATGCAAATGTAACAATTATTATGAGACAAATTAATATATATTACTAACAATGTCCCATAATGGTTGATACATCTAGTGTATGAAATTTGTATGCAAATGTAACAATTATTATGGGACAGGAGTCATATTATTTTCCTAACAATGTCCCATAATCCACTAATGGAAATTAAAATTGCTATACACTGAACAAAAGAAACTGATTTTGATATGAGTACTGCATATACATGCTCATATGTAGTAGATATATATATTTTTTAAGCATTTCACCCCTAGCAAGGCAGTAGTGCCACTAGTATACAATGAGCTACAGAAAGTGAAAAGACTAGGTATGGTCGCGGGGGGGGGTGACATTGAGGAAATGATAAAACGAAGAATGGGGATCACAGCATCAGAAGTCGATTGACATTACATTTAAATTTTTGAAGATTATAGTTATCAGGGAAGCAAGTAAGAGGAAAGGAGTTTCACTGTTGGGAAGTGCAAGAGAAGAAGCTGTTGGAATAGAAGAGGTAGTTACATTTAACTGTTTTGACAGTAAAAGGGTGGAACTGAGATGCTAAGCTAATAGCATGCTTAAATTCATGCAGTAGAGACACTAGTGAAAATAGCTCATCAGGGCAGATGCCATGAAAATATTTATAGAAAAGACAGAGGGAAGCCACATTATGTCAGAAAGTGACTGGAGTCAAGACTCCAAAGCAGGACCAATCACATTGCTTATCTTTGGGTTTTGTTGAGAACCTCGAGATGAACAGTTATTTGAAAAGAGGGTCAAGCAGCTAGATGGTCATTTCAGAGTATTGCCAAGCATATTGCACTTGATGTATCAAATGTGCTGCATTGTTAACAGAAGTGATCAAATATGTACACAAGTACATATATATATATATATATATATATATATATATATATATATATGTGTGTGTGTGTGTGTGCATGCATGTTTACACAATTTTCTTTTTAAATGTCCTATCTCTTTGGGACATAGGTGATCATGGCTCTCCACAGATTCCATTTTTTATTATTTGTGAATTGCTATGGCTTCTTGGGAATGATGGTGGAGTGGTTTCACATTGCAATTTTGGATCTCAGAGTTGTCCTCCTGAAGTGGATGACACCCAATGCTAGAGTGGTCAGTCTACCCTGCTATTTAACACATAGATGGGTAGGTAGGAAAAGAAATAAAGTGATGCCTTTCCCAAGGGCATTTGTGTGAATGTGAATACAACAGGCAAGATTGGTATTTTAACTTGGTTTGCTTCTTCCATTTCTTATACTTATAACCATTATTCTAATATACAAGACTGAATAATTTATTACCAAATATAAGACTTATAATTTATTATAATTTATTAATTTATTATAATTTATCAATTTATTACCAAACTAGCTGTATAACCCGTCTTCAACTGGGTGTTTCATTACTAGGAATTTTTGCCATTCAGTTAGAATAGTTTAAGTTTAAATCTAGCCCACCCGAAAATCAATATTAGTAACAACAATTGGGTGCAACTAAATCACATCTCCAAATAGGGGGAGGGGGGTAACAATTTGAATGGGGGAGGGCCTGAAAAGGGCCGTTTTTGCATTCTCAATCTTGCTAGGAAGGAGCCTCTTCAATGGACTGTCATAATAATAATATACAATAATTTTTATTTATAATATAATTTTTTAATAATTCTAATAGTCTTTTGTGTTAGATTTCAATTTCTCTAAATTGATTGTATGCTGTTTTTTACAGACATTAAATTTTGGATTTAATTTTTGTGCAAAGTGTAAAAAATAAGTTTTTTTTCAATTTTTCACCTTTAAGGTTGTAATTTTTTCTAGCCAATTTGAACTCAAAACCGGCACGGAAGAATTATCTATCAAACATAAGAAAATTCATCAAAATCAGATGAAAACTGTGGAAACACATAAATGACATTCAATCACACACACACACACATTTTGAGAATTATAGATATAGATATAAAACTGATTCTCCAGCTTTTGCCAAAAACTTTTGAAAAATATTGAAATTCTTTTTTCTTAAAATTCAATCCTTTTTTTTTGTTAATCATCTCATGCCAAATAAAAATGGTGATAATGTCATGAAAATGCAAGCGTGTTACTGGGAGTGAAAGAAAAAGTGAAGACTTTACAAGGAATAGGAAACTCAATCTTGAACAGGAAACAAAGGATAAACCTTTACTCCTGTTCATAAGACCTGTGAGGAGTATGAACCAGACGATAGGCAGACCTATCTACTCCTTGTAAAAGAAATAAAAATAAAAAAAATGGAAGCCAAGCAAAATTAAATATGCAGAAAAAATTTAAAAATATGTAACAAAATAAAAAATAATTCCTTGAATGTTCCTGTTGCAACCACAATTCAAAATGAGGCCAAAAGTCCGAACACATTTACAATAGAAATGTTGGACAGGTTACATTTAAAAGTGTGGCTTGAGGAAATCTTTTTTTCTTTTCAACAGAGGTCATCTCCCTGCAGGGGCGTTGCAGTTAAAAATCGGGTTTTAATTATCAAAAATTCTTCCTTCCCAACTCGTGCCACACATCCAATCAAGCAAAGGACAGCTTTGGTTAATCTTATATAAAAAGCCAGGTAACTTTGTCTGTCTATTTGTCATTTCAGGGAACTGACATTGCTTACACTTACAAAGAACAAGTAGATTTCCTCATGGGTAGAATATTTTTGAAAATATTCTTATTTTTCTACTGGCTATTTGACAAAATTTAACTTAGCACCAGGCAAAAGGACATTTTTCTAAACAGTTTTCTTCAGTTAATCTTATATAAAAAGTCATTACTTTTTATCTGCCAGTCATTGGATTTTACACCATTAACACTAAAGTTAATAAATATAGAAAATTTAGAGATGTTTTTTTGTTCATTCAATATGAGGACCAAGAGCCTCTCAAGGCAGAGGTTTACTGAATGAAGTTATTTGATGGACATAAAAGGAGGAGGAGGTAAGAAGTGTATATTACGGTGATATACAGAATAGATTATAGGAAAGAAATGCTATTTCCAACGCAATTACATACATACATACTATATGCCCAAACTACCCAATAACAGACCATATTACAATTGTGCCTAAGACTCCACAATACAACACAAACCATTTTTAAATCAAAAGTGTGTCTATTGGTTAGAAATTAACATCATTATGTCGAATATTGGACCAATCAGTGAAATCTAAAACCTTATTTTTCTTGAGCCAATTTTCGGGAAAATTTCTAATAAAAACACACAGATATTGATTTTCCTGGACTAGAGATACAGCAGTCTCCAAATCAAACACAAAACGAGCTTCCTCCCCAGCATGTGCTGAAAGAAACAAGTGTTGGCAACTTTAAAATAACTCAGCTACTGCAACAGCTTGGATGGTCAGTAAATCTGACAATCACTTAGTGACATCAGATGAACAATTTCCAACAATAAAGACTGTCAGTGAATCCTCGCTAATGATAAAAGTCTTTTCCCAACCACAGCTTTTTTTTCTGTGGACCAACTGTTTAAAAGTCTTTTCTAAACTACAACTTTTTCTGCAGTCCAACTGTTTAAAAATCTTTTCTAAACTACTGCTTTTTTTTGTGTACCAATTACACAAAGACTTTAACACAATTCAAGACTGTTTTTACTCCTTTTTAACACATTTGAATTCATGTACATACATTTGTAAATACAAATGATTTGTTTAACTGGCATACATATGTTTTCTTTATTTTTATTTTATTATTGTTGGGTATTTGGAGGTTCAGATTTTTAATACAAAAACCTAGGCAACTGAATTTCCAAAAAGATGACAGTTGACTCGAGATGCAAAAAGGTTATGTTTACAGTAATCAACAGTTCTAGGGAAGAAGCTGTCTGAGTGGAACTTCTTCCTTACTAATGAAATTCAAATGAAATGAGGATGTGTCAATGGCAATGTGTATATGGTATGGCAAATCTAGCTGTGAAAGTCTCAACTTGTAGAACGAAGAAATGCAGCTCATCTGAATATTTACAATGAAAACAGCAGTGGAGTACCAAGAGTCTAGCAATGTTTCATCTGTGGGGAAGAGGCTGTACAGTTGAAAATGTTTCATCACCCACATGGCCACATAAATTCTTTTGAACTCAAAACTGGAAAGTATTTCTGGCCAGCCCAGATAGAACAGCAATATTCCATTTGCCCATAGCTGGGACCCTAACAGGTGCTACCACCCAGAGCCAGGGTGGACCTGGGAACACTAGCAATTAAGAGGTGGTTCTATGCTCCTCAAAACCTCCTTGCTGTTTTTGGTTTGATCTGGTTCTTGTAAAGATAGCACAAAACAGGAAGTGTCAGGTACATTCTGAAGCAATTACAAAGAACTGACTGTCTTTCCAGAATCTTTAACAATGTTTCATATATATGAGTTCCATCTGAGGTCTGGAGTGTGCTAGAGTCTCAGGAAATGTTCAAGGCAAGGAGCCTCAATGAGAGTGCAACCATTCATCATGATTGCAAACATGTGGGATCTGCAGAGCAGTGATAAAAAATTACTAGCTTGATTTTGGAAGCCATGTACACCAAATCAACTGATTCTCATTTTTTTTTTCATATTCCATTGGTAAGGAAGAAGTTTCCCTCAGACAACATTTTCCCCAGAACTTATATTGTGGAACAGACTCTTGTTTGTTTATCAAAATCAGATTAGGTATGAATTCACCTCTTCTCCCCCAGCTAAAGGTTAATTAGCAAGACTTGTATCACTAAACTATTATTACCTCCAGAAATAAAAAAAAAATGCATACAGAATATTTAGATTTTGGCATTAAGTAACCCATAGAGGCTGATATGTCACTAAATAAAAACAACCAACCAATCTTAATAAGCACCTCTTACTCCTTCCTTGCACACACTTACAATAACCTCGTTTAGTAATCCTCTACCTTGAGTGGCTCTTGAGCCTTGTATTACATGAACAATATTATAAAAAAAATATGATCTCACCTCCAGTCATTTTTATTTAATTGACATGGCTGGCAGTTGAGCCACTCAATGTAGAAATTTAGTGACTGCGTTATGTGAATGTAGCTAACAGCTGACTCTAGACTTGAAGAGGTTAAGATTGTAGTAATCAGGGAAGCAACTTCTTGGGAGTCTGTTTTACTAAGTAGTGGTTTTCAGGAAGTGGCTATCTGAATGGAACTTTCTTCTTAACAATTGGATATGAGATCCATCACTAAAGATGCTGGAAAAATGGTCAGTTCCCTGTGCCACTTCAACAAGCACCTGACTCCTTTTGCTATCCTCTTTCCAGGAGTTTTTTTTTTTTTTCTTCCACAGATTTGCTGCTGCTTCCAAGTACTGCAAGAGAGACGAGATCTTACGCTTCGTCATCTCATCTACCAAGAGACGTTGACATCACTGGCAATAAATATGCGAGCAGCTTAAAACAATTTTATTTCATTGTATGCATTATTTTCATTTTATTATGTGTATTATATTTATGTTCTCCATTTGTTTTCTTAGCCTTATTTATGCTAAGATATGTCATAAATATGTGTTGTTATGTCCTAAATTATTACTTTAGTATTGCATTAACATAGGTAAATAACGTAAATGCTTATTCACGGAAAATCACAGGTATGTACTCACTTAAACGAAAAATCGCATTACGACACATCATAGAGTCGGAACTCTGTCGTAAGTCGAAGATCCCCTGTATGTTATACATACTATGTTGAACCTAGTTATTTCTTGTAATAAATAGGTTTAAAACTAAATTTTTTCATTGACCACTAAAATACTATCGTGGAACCCCCAAAATTCTATATGGACCTCCAGGGGCCATACGGACCTTGATGGAGAACCACTGGTCTAAAGCCAAGAAGGACAAAAGAACATAACCTACCAATCAGTGTGTGGGTCATCGATGACCAGCAAGGTTTTACATCTGTCTTTGTTGACAGTGGCCTTTGGCCCGGACAATAAACCTTTGGCAATACCTGCTGCAGTAGTTTTTGATGGGGAACTGGGGGCACTTGGAGATGGGCCCTTCCTAATAGGAAGGATGGGAACTTGACCCTGTTCCTGAGCATCACGTAATTCCCCTTGAAGATCACCCGAACTGAAGCGCCTCTTCAGGAAGTTAACTCCAGTCGAGAAGTTGTCTCGAAAACTTGAGAACGAAATTTTGGCGGTTTGGAGGGACAAATCAAAGAAGAATTATGTATATATATATACAACCCGGTTGAGGTAGCGGTAGTAGTAGCTGTTGAGGGCCAGGCCCTAGTTGTGCTGGTTTATCTGCAAGCTGCCTTACTTCTAGTCTTCTGTTTGTAAAAGTCCAGGAAGGAGTCTACCTGAAAAGAAAAAAAAAAGAACATTTAGAAAATTTTCTCAGGATCTTCAGACAAAAAAATTAAAATAAAAAAGTTAGCCATTATATCTTTCAAACAACAACCAATGATTTGGAATTTGTTATTGATTTTGGATAGGTGAGTATTTGTCACAAAGTAATGGCCAAGTGGTTAGGACATTTGCATTCTGGTCATGAAACCTGGGTTCAAATCTCACCATCATTGATTTGTCAGGAAAGTGACTTTCTGATGTTATTGGACTGGAGGGGAGCAATCCGAACATGCAGCACCTTTGGAAACCCCTGAAAACCATACTACAGGTTGATCCAAGCCTTGCAAGTGAAATTGGGTAGATAGAACCCTTGCTAGCACTGTCACAAGTCATCATGGCTGACGGCTTGTACATACTCTCTCCCAGAAACTGTAACTAAGATCTGCTCTTATAGTTGCAGTATAAACCACAGGTGGACTCTGTGAGTGTTGAATAAACACAAATGTGACTGAGCAAGCATCTGCAATAGGGATTGGCTAGTCACTCTACTAGACAAGTATTCTCAAATACGAGTGGCCAACTATACATACAATGGCTGATGAGCTTATGCAGGCTATTTCTCAAAATTGTAATATATATTATATCCTTGTGATAGATGTAACTTAGCCTAGTAAACATCAGCTTTCATAATTAAATTAACTTTATCATAATAATTATATATCCATAGTTTACATTCTTATTGGTATGTGCTGATATATACATTGAATGATTCAGCCTTCATTGCCCAACATCTACAAAAACATTCCTGTCCACATCCACAATTTAGAATAACAGTAGACACTATTTACCTTATTCGGACTATTGTCCTCATCTTTGTTGCCATATTTATTATGTTTCAGCCATTGTATACTCCGGCCTTCTTCAGGTGGTTGGAATGTTGAACTGAACCCTTTATTTCGCTCACTAGGGTAGACTGTTCTAGTTTCAAGTGCCATGTTTAATGGATGTCAGTTATCTCCTGTTAATTTCCCTCTCTAAGTTCTCCACTGCCTTAACCCAAAGAGTGTGAGTTCAATACCCAGCTTAGGCAGTGGAGAACTTGCAGAGGGGAATTAACAGGAGATAACTGATAACTGACATTCATTAAAATCATGGCACATGGAACTAGAACAGTCCACCCCTCTTTCATGTTCATGGAACATGTCTTTAATTTAGTTCATGTTAGTTCGTGTTTAATTTAGTTCTGTATTGATTTCCTGGTAATATTATTAACATCATATATGGATGTATTGGTATTTAGTTAGTATTTTTGATATTTTACATTGATTGGTTGGTATTATTAACATCTTATATGGTTGATATTTATTTAACAGTTGCATATTATTTACCAGACAATTCTATATCTTTAGATTATTTACTAGTTTCTTAAAGAGGCCTCTTATTTATCAACTACAAATTTTTTTTTAATTTTATGTAGGAAATCCACAAAGCTTATAACTATTTGGGCATTCAGCTAAATTACCTCTCTACACCCTCACCTTTATTTCTTACGAAAGTTGACTGTCTGGCATGTGTACATTTGTGTCAGTCTTTAAGTTAATGTCTGGCTGCTGTTAGAAGTCAAATCTTGGCAATGATACATTTCTAGGATAATAATTTCTAATTTTTTCTTTCTTGCTTAGTTTGAATTTAACATAGGTCTTATTTGATTGGTTGATCAGGGTAAAGCCCTTAAGCTGTATTATTAAAAAAATGATCATGTATTTTGCTTTTGAAACCAAATTAATCATTCACTCGGCAATAATTTACAATTGCCTGAAGCATTGCATCATTACGCGTTGAAACATGACTGCAATTGTGTAGTAATTCTTACATGTTTTTGTCGTAATATCCTAATATAAATAAATTATATATATATATATATATATATATATATATATATATATATATATAAATAAGATAATATATATATAATTTATATATAATATATAAATATATATATCTATATATATATACATACACACACACACATATATATACATACATATATACATACATACATATATATACATACATACTTATATATACATACATACATATATATACATACATACTTATATATACATACATACATACATATATATACATACATACTTATATATACATACATACTTATATATACATACATACATACATACATATATATACATACATACTTATATAGACATACATACATACATACATATACATACATACATAAATATGCATACATACATATACATACATAAATATACATACATATACATACATACATAAATATACATACAATATTATATATATATATATATATATATATATATATATTTGAAACTGATTGGTAGGACACACACTAAAGCGGTACCTGAAATTCATCAAAGAAGTCGCTGTAGTATATTTAAACCCATGTACTTTTGACCTTTTCCAGATAGAATGAAGATAAGCTGCCTAAATAGTAAATACACACACACACACACACACATATATATATAACTTTAAAAATCATTGTTTGTCAATGAAATGTTTAGTGAGATTTTTGTTCATAAAAGGTTTGTTTTATGTTGCTTAGTTCCTTATAGTATAATGGGTGTGGCTTTAGCATGTGTCCTACTAATCAGTGTATCCTACCATCACATTAGTATCTGAAATTATCTGACGTAAGGAGAAAAGCAAAAATGAAAAGAGGGATTCTATAAAATAACAAAATATTATAAAATAAGAAATTTGCCAAAAATTCATAAAACAAGATATTTGAATCCTTTAAATAAAACTATTCTGAATGTCTTTTAACATATCAAGAAAAAAGTTGGAGCAATGCCTTTATAATGTTGGATACAAATTTGGTGTTAGGATACACACTAAAGCAGAAAATGATTGATAAGACGCATAGTAAAGCGGCACATAAAATTCAATTTGCTAGCAAAATCCATTTCCCATTATGTGCTTTAGAAATGTCTCCTTTAAGTGTCAACCAAAGAATTAAGGCTAGCTGGTGATGTGTTTAATCAACTGTCAGTGAGTTTAATCTCTATTAGATGCTCCCCAACTGCAGCCTTGTGTCCGATTATGTGAAATTTTAAATGTTCTACTGTCAATTACACTGAACATGTAACATCAAGTTTATATTTTTTGACACTACAATATAAAACCCATTGCTCAATCTGGATGTTTAATCAATAAAACAGTGATTAATTAATACCAGGGATATTGATCTCTGTAACTTCACACAACCCTGGGGGTCGCAGTTGTACTACACATTCAACTTTGTAATAATATCAATCTATAACTTTATTCTGACCCCACAACCACATGGCATGAGATGAAGATTTAAATAATTGACATTTGCGTGTTAATTGGTTAAATTATAGGATTGGCGATAAATTTTCCAGTCATCCTAGTCTAAACAGAATTTGTACAATGTTAAGAAAATCTTAGAAGCATATTTGACTTTTCTATTTTTTTTTTGCTGCTTATGCAATTTTGATTCTATGATTGGAACACACCTACATAGTAAGTGATTGTGTCTGATTTTAGATCTGCCATAAGTAGTTCCTGTTTTATGGCTGGCAATAAAGTCTGTGAAATGGGATCTTTACAAACAGCCACACATTTGACCAAATGAAAAAATAATTGATGAATAAATGTAAATTATTGGAAACAAGTGACAATAAATTGGACGTTGAAAGCTTCCGGAACACAGACTTATATTGACCAATACCATTGGGGTAGGGATGGTAGCATGCTGTCCTGTTGAGAGAGAGTTGCCAGGTGTTGAAATGGGAAGACATTTGGTAGGAGAAAGACTGAGCTCTTGCTTGTTGAGGGGAAAAACTGATCTGTTAGCCGGAAATGTTAAGTGACAGAAGTTGTCTCCAAGTGTCACTTACCAAACCTACCAACCTATCAAGACTGAGCAAGAGACTCCCCGAAATAAACAATGAAATCTTCTGAAAATAAACTATGAGTTTACATTTCACACTGTAGAATTTTCATTTCTTACTGTGCCATTTATTTTCATGTCTCAATGTGGCATTTTAATTTTTCATTGTGGCATTTATTTCCATTTTACACTGAGGCATTTATTATTCATTTCTCACTGTGGCATTTATTATTCATTTCTCACTGTGGCATTTATTATTCATTTCTCACTGTGGCATTTATTATTCATTTCTCACTGTGGCATTTATTATTCATTTCTCACTGTGGCATTTATTATTCATTTTATACTGTGTCATTTATTTACATTTCTCATCGTGGCATTTATTTTTCCTTTCACGCTGGTATTTTCATTTGTTACTGTGGCATTTATTACTCATTTCCTTGTGAGTTTGGTTTAGTTTGTTTTACGGCATATCAACTACTTATGGGTCATTTAATGCCAAAATTGAATGCTTTTTTTAAAAAAAATAAAAGCTTGTATTTAAACAGTCAAAAATTCTTGTTTTAATTAGTAAAAATGCTGTTAGTTATGGCGATATATATTGATATATTTTTTAATTATATTTTTGAATTCAATTTAATTTCTTTTAGAAACTGGAATATGTAAAATAAATCAATATTTAAAAAAAAAAGATCAATCACTGGGTGTCTCAAGCCAACCAAATTACATCCCCCCCACCGTTACAGTCCACTCCCAACTTGAGAAGTTGAAGCAGGAAATTGACCCTCGTCATCTGCTCCACAGCTGTGAAGCAGTGACAAAGAAATTCAAATCAAGACACATCCTTTCACACTCAGCTGAACCACTGAACAACATAACCTATAATCAGCATCTGTCCCAGTGGTGCAGCCACCTTAACAGCGTGAGATGCAGACCCTCTCTCAGCCCTACAGAATCCCTTCCCACTGACTCCAGAGATGCCTGGCCCTTCTGGTCCTGCCTAAATCACCTTCAAACTGCTGTTGGTTGCTGTAGAGCCAACCTTCAGAAATGGGGGATATGTCACCAATGTTGATCCTAACTCCCAATGCGGGCAATCACAAACCATGGAACATCTAGTTTGCCCTAATGTTGAAGATCCATACACAATTAATGATCATGAAACCTTAACAGCCCAGGCAAGGCTCTGTGTACAACACTGGATGGGTGTGGTGTAGCGACTTGATAAGAAGAATATTTTGAAAAAGGTCTTTTAAGTTTTCTGCCTGGTAATGTTTTAAGCCGATCAAATAAAAATTGCTGCAGTTTGTCAGTATGTTTTATGGTTTACTTGTGAGTATGCAGTGAGTCCACCACTGCTTTTATATACACCAACACGAACGAGAATAGAGTCACAATGTGGGATGTAATTGTCGAGTCAGTGAAAACCTGAGGGAGGGCTCTGTTTCTGTCTATATCTCTGAGATGAGATATTACAATTACTTATATTATTTACATTATTTGGACTGTTATCCTCATCTTCATTTCCATATTCACAGCGTTTTGGCCATTGTATGCTCCGGCCATCTTCAGGTGAGTGAAACTTCAAACCAAACCCATTATTTCATCCATCGAGGTAGATTGTTCTAGTTCCACGTGCCATGCCTCTTCCAGGTGTCTCAGTTATTTCCCTTTAATTCAACTCTCCAAGGGCTCTGTTATATATTTGCACACTCAAATCTTAGGAATTATTCAGAAGATATGAAGACGGGTTAGAGAGCCTAGCCAGATGCATTCAATTTAGCACTAATGCATTTGGGAAAGGGATGAATCTGTTCTTTCTCCAAGCTATGGGTCAAATAGGCTGGACTCTGTTACTTTGGTTAGCAGCCAGGATAAGAGGACTACTACTCTGAAGTGCAGAGAAGGTAATAGGAAAACACTCCACTATCTTTCCCAAGAAGTCATGGTAATTCACAGATAATGAAGAAATGGAAACCTAGGAGAGCCATGATCGCCTACATCCTGAAAGGACATTGCATTTAAAAATCTTTTAATAAAATGGCAATCTACAATTAATAAAGGAAAGGAATATGTGGAGAGCCATGACCGCCTATGTTCTGAAAGGACATAGCATCGTAAAATATTTTTAATAAAATGGCAATTCACAGATAATAAAGAAAAGGAATGTGCGGAGAGCCATGATCGCCTATATCCTGAATGGACATGGCATCTAAAACTAGTTTAAGAAAAGGAATATGTGGAGAGCTATTCACAGATAATAAAAAGAAAAGGAGTATGTGGAGAGCCATGATCGCCTACATCCTGAAAGTATATGCTATTTAAAAATATTTTTAATAAAATGGCAACTCACATGTAATAGAGTAAAAGAATATGTGAAAAACTGTGTCTTGAAGGGATATGACATTTTTTTAAATTTCCCTATCTATGAGTTAAAAAGCAGAGTTGAGGGGTGTCTCTAGCCTTGGATGGCAACCAGTGTAAGAAAAGAAAAATTTCTTCTTCCACATAACCACTGATTGGAAGTCAGTTTCAAGAGCAGCTGTCAAGTTTACTTTGATCGATCTGTCGGATTTGAGACAGGTGTAAATGGTAGTGTCATCTGACAGGAAAAAAGAAACAATTTGATTGCACCTGACATCATATTTCGAACGAGCTTAATCCTTTTCAGTGGTCGGGGAATAGAAAAAAGGCCAGTGGGATTAAAAAGGGGAGAGATAAAAAAAAAAAATTTAGGAGAAAAGTATGAATCTGATGTAATATCCAGTTTCACAATTTTCTGATAAAGGTCAATAGATAAAAATCACAGGTAGATATACCTATAAAAATAATTGTATATATGATTGTTTTAAATTTTTTAATCATTTCACCCCCAAGTAAGGCAATAAAGCCACTAAGACACAAGGGGTTATTGAGTGTTAGAGAATATGAAAACACTAATATTAACGAGAAAGGACAATAAAAGGACAAGAATTAAGAAGACAGATGATAATGATTGACATTCATTTAAATTTTTGAAGATCAAACTTGACTGGGAAGCAAGATGCTGGAAGAGAGTTCCACAAGCGAGAAGTGCCATAGAAGAATCTCTTAACATAGAACTTATGGTTACATCTAGCCATTTGAACTGAAAATGACGAGATCTTACTGCCAATCTAGTACTTTATTTACATTATTCAGACTATTGTCCTCATCTTTGTCGCCATATTTATCACAATGTTTCAGCCGTTGTATGCTCTGGCCTTCTTCAGGTGGTTGGAACTTTGAACTGAACCCTTTATTTCGCTCACTGGGGTAGACTGTTCTAGTTCCACGTGTCATGTTTGATGGATGTCAGTTAACAGTTATCTCCTGCTAATTTTCCCTCTGAAAGTTCTCCACTGCCTTAACCGGGTATTGAACTCACACTCTTTGGGTCCTGTCACTGGATCTAACCAATGCCTTTATCCACTGTGCCATGTGTCCTTGAGTGAGTGAAATAAAGGGTTCAGTTCGAAATTTCAACCACCTGAAGAAGTCCGGAGCGTACAACGGCCAAAATATTGTGATAAATATGGTGACAAAGATGAGGACAATAGTCTGAATAATGTAAATAATGTACATAATACCTCATCTCAGAAATATAGACACAATCTAGTACTACGTTTAAATTCATAAAGTCTGGGTACCATATAGGAAAGTTCATCCAAACAATTGCCAGAAAAGTATTTAAGCTAATAAATTACTGGTTATAATGTAGAAAGAAGGCCTGGAGAGTTTAATACTCACAGGACATACTGAAAGATAGATTTGATTTGACTTATTTTTTATGAGTTATCAACCCTTTGTGCATTATTTAAAGCCGAAAAATATTTTGCATTGTAAGGATAATTCTTCTTTTTTTTCTTTTTAATTTCTTCATTAACACTTGCTGAAGGAAGGGGGAGGAAACAGAGTTAAACTAGTTTGTGTGAATAGACGGGAGAGCAAAAATGAAGAAGGCAGGTAATGTGTCAAAAGTTACTTAGAATAGGCCTTCACAAAATAAGGCCAGCAAGACTACCAAATGTGGCCCACATAAGGTTTTCAAAATAAGACAAGGAGGTGTCTTCTCACCGGACTTATTCAATTTATATACAATTCTGAGAGAGTTAAAATCCTACCAGGATTCATTATTGGCGGTCACAATCTTAACAGCATAAGATATGAAAATAACATGGTGTTAATAGCAGACATAGAAAGGAAACAAGAACTCTGAGAGAAGGTTGTAAAGGAAAGCAAGAAGAAAGGACTAAATATCAAGTGCAAAAGGATAGAATATATGATTGTCAGCAAAAGGGACAGCCAGCATGTTAATTACAAATTGGGGATACCAAAAAATCAAGCAAGTACAACAATTTAAATATCTGGGAAGTGTTTTAACAGAGGACGTGACACTTAAATCCAAAGGAGCATTGAGATAGCAAAAGCTGCCTTCCAAAAAGCGAAGCAAAGTATTAAGAAACAGGAAAATTTCATTAGAAACAAAGAAAAAAGTGCTGAACTGTTACATTATCTCAGTTCTTCTATACGGCAGTGAATACTGAAGAGATGAAGAAGAGACTTGAACAACAGAAATATGGTTCTACAGAAAGATACTGAGAATACCCCAAGAGAAAATGGAAAACAAAAAAGACACCTATAATTAACATCAGAAAGAAAAAGCTGAAATTTCTAACGAGGAAAGAGAACTTGGCAAACTTGACACCCAGAAGACATGTTAAAAGCGGGACAGGAAATCGGCGCATAATTTGCCTAACGAGCTTATGTAAATGGATAGTAGAACAGGGTTTAGGAGAGATAACAAAATTTACAAAGTTGTGGAGAGCCATGATCGCCAACGTACTGAAGTGACACGTAAAAAAGAAGATAGTCTTATCAAAAGAAGAACTGAAATATCAACTTGCGGAAAAACGACCATACCACGTTATAACATTGGTTCTCGTCAAGACTGGGAAATAATTTATGATTTGTTCATAATGAGGAAAGAGGGCTTGGAAAATCTGACACTCACAGGACATATTAAAAGCAAGAGAGACAGAGGAAAACACCACATAAACAACCTAACGAGTTTGTCTAAATGGATAGCAGTACAGAGTCTAGGGAAAATAACAAGAAGACAAAAGAAGGAAACTGTGGAGAGACATGATCGCCAACGTTCTAAAGGCGATTTTGAGTTCATCGTTCGTCTCTCTTACGCGCAGGCACGCGCAGACATGCCCACCGAGCAAACAATCAAAGAGTCAACCGTTATCGACCGAGTGGAACTTCTTTTCCACTCAAAAGTATCCAGCTGCCTAGTCCTCATATTCCAGTCTCGAAAGAGTCTACAAGCGTCTCCTCGTCCTTGTCGGTGACAAATTATTTCCCACCCTGCAACCTGTCTCTCACAGACGAGATGTCACAAGCCTCTCTCTGCTCGATCGCTATTTCCATGGAGAGTGCTCAAACGAACTACATTCCTTAGTTCCACCAGTTCTAACCTTCACGGTAAGGACCCGCCATGCCACGCCCATTGTAGCGAACCACCCTCATTCCCTTCGTATACTATTGGTGAGAAGTAAGTTCCACTCGAGCAGATTCTTCCCGGGAACTACTGCTATGTGAAATCGACTCCCAAATGGATGTTTCCACGATCACTACAATACAATGTTAACCGGTTTAAATCTAGGCTTAACCATTATCTTCCTCACTTATCCAAATAAAATGTACCTCTTAGAGTCTTACTCTAAGCTTCTACCTGCGAACCACTGCTCTGTGGAACCGACTGCCAAGATGACACTTCCCCAACCGTTACCTTCCTATATCCGCACAAACTGTGTTCTCTTTCTATCTAACCTTCTTCTACGGGTTTTGTGCAGCATGAACCTCACTGTAAACAAAAATAAATGAATTCCACATCGTCTTCAAAGGCAAACCTAGGAAATTTTTTATAATTTCTGAAAATAATTATTGCTACTTCATTTGAAACCCAATCTTTGTTTTCTCAATTGTTTTATTCCTGCGTATTTTACCTGGCGGTTGGAATTATTAGGTTGGTGCAAAAATAATGTCGTTTTCTCACACGTTTCAGTTAATATGTTGAGAAAATGACATTATTTTTGCACCAACCTAATAAATTTCAGCCTTTTACCATTGAAAAGGTTATATTTTTGTTGATGAAAGATAATTTATTTGGAGTCAAATATAAATAATTAACTCGGCCACAAACTAATTAGGTGTATCTCCATGAGATCGATAAGAAAAAAAAAAAAAGCGCACAGTCTGATGAAAAAGACGCCAAACTTGACGAAAAGAAAATTTTATCTCTAAAATGTTTGTTACTATTAAGAGGAAAGAACAAAGTAATTTTTAATTATTTTTAAAAAATTTTCTATCTTTATTAGAACATTCTAACTTTCGATTGAAAAACCTTGTTTCTCGTCATCACCGGAACTCTAAATAATATGGCGAATTTTTTGTGCATTTTTTTCTTATGACACACATTAATTTTGAAAATCTTGCAAAAATAGAAATAATTGTCAGATTTTAATGAAACTTTCAGAAACTATATTCAGGAATGATGGAAATTATTATGTTTTTTTTTTGTTTTTTTTTAAAGTCATTATAAAAATATTTTTTTATACATATATTACCACCCCCATAAATGAATTAATGAAGAAAACTCTAAAAATCTATAGTCGAAGCACGCAAGTCATTATATTAGTTAAAAACAAGGCTTTGAGGAAAGTAAATCATGTTTTGTTTCTTTAAAAATCCGCCCTCGTAAGCTTAAAATCAGCTATGAATTGTAACTTAACATACAAAACTTAAAACCCAATAAAACAAAGATACTATTTAATTTTAAATGCTTTTTTAGTTGCTTTTATTTGTTTTTAATCAATATTGTCTGAAGGCAAAAAAAACATTTTCGATGAAATATGAATTTTTAAATGAATTAATAATTGTTATTTCATAAATTATTTTTTTATTTTTTTTTTTTACATAACCTTAACCTTCTATCTCGTCGGAACGGAAGAAATCCGACATTTTAATTACTATTGAAGCAGTTTTTCATTCTTTCTTTCCAACATGTCCAGACACGTTCCTCTTGACAGGTTTCGACAGGGACTTTTTCCCAACCGCTAACGATTATCTCGATAAAAATGAATCAATAGTACAGGACATCCACCTTTTCGAGCACACCCTGATTCAAGAGAAAGGGACGGTGACTATCGACTGATTAGACAAGGGAAAAAAAATGGCTGCGATTGTGATGGGTTAGGGTGGGAGAGATGCTTGACGGTCGTTCTGAAATTAGGATCACTTTTTATACAAATGCCACATCTGCCCCATGATTATTTTTTGGTCTCTAGGATTATTTGAGCGTAAGCGAATATAATGAATCCCACTGGAGAGCCGAGTTCGAACTCCAGTTCAGCAAGGCCAGATGACGATGTATTAATTTGTATAATAATTATTTTACCAATTATTTTTTAAACAATAATTATACTATAATTATTGTTTAAAAAATAATTGGTAACCATCTTTTTTATAGCATGGTTTAAAAAAAGTCTTTACAAGATCTAACTGGCCATAAAGTGAGGGATCAGTTTTCTATCGTTATTAAGTAAATAACTGATCCCCCTTAGTTAATAATTAATAAAGTAATTGGAAAGAAAAAAAAGTATATGGATCTTTTCTGTCAACCCCAAAATAAAAAGAATTTATTCACTAAAATTCACACCAAATTCTCCTAGAGCGAGGCCCTTCCATTGCATTCGGGTTGGATTCATCTTTGCCATCGCCCCAAATATGGGTGACTTGAGTGCACGATTTCTAAATGTGGAGTCTACGTTCGCACTCACCCTGATCAAACAAGCCCAAAACAGATTTTTTTCTTCTTAAGTTGTAAATAATTCCTTGTAAGTACATCGAATAACATTCGCACTTAGAAAATGATTTTTGGTAATTTTTCATTCTGACGACTGAAGTTGTTGCGAGGTAAGCTAAACAAATTTTGATTTAAAATTTATAATTTCAAAAGAGTGTCAAAATGTAATAAAAAAAAAACAAACAAATTTTGATTTAAAATTTATAATTTCTTGTGGGTGGGGACGCGATTAATACTTGCGATAAGTAACTTTACATTATTTGGGCTGAATTAACAGAAAAGATCCAAATATACAGGGTGATTGAAAAGTAACTCCCTATCTTATGCATGATGGATTCTCCCGTCTTGTAAAAATTATACTTAGACGGGAGAGTCCATCATACATAAAATAGGGGGGTTACTTTTCAATCACCCTGTTTTTAAGTTCTGTTTTATTTTTGTTGATTGCTGTTAATCTTTTATTGTGTTTAATTTATAAATGTAATTTTAGTATCCATCTATCGGCTCGGGATGAGAAATCGGGTAGCCGAGTTCGGATTCCGGTTGAGTTTGTTACAATTGCCTACGCGCAATTAAATATCTTTGGGAAATGCAGGAGTCCAACTCATCTCCCCCACCCCAGCTATGGATTTAATAGTAAAACAGATTAGGTCTTATAGCCTTGGTTGGCAACCAGTCTACCGCAAGAAAAAAATGGCAACCTACTGAGAGAAAATTTTCTACCTTGTCAGTCATGTATCGAAAGATTCATGATCGCCCAAGCGTGTATCACGTATGGCACTTAACTGACTGACTGATTTCGCCAATAACAAAACAGATCGACCATTTTCGGTTGTAGGAAAAAATCAAAGAAATCATAAATTATTGAATGCATCGATTAAAAAAAAAAAAAAAAAATTGTATGGACGAACTGCCTTTATTTGTGGAGGCGGGGTTCACCACTTTGTCCGTCAGAATGACCATTAGCTGGTGTTTTATCTTTTTGATCCGGGATGGAGTATTGACCAGAGCCAGTGCGCATTACCCACTCTCCTTGGCCCTGCCCCTACCGGGGAGGCCAAGCCTGATTAGAAGCCCCATGTTTGTGCTTTGTGACCCATGCTATCTTATCAACATTTGATTTTTTTTTCTACCTACATTTATATATGTTACAAATTAAACTAAGCACAACTGACTATTAAAAGGTGAAAAATTTTGAATCACCGGTCTTTGCACGATCACCGAAGTTAAGCAACGTCGAACTTGATCAGTACTTAGACGAGTGACCACTTGCGAATACCAGGTGTTGTAAGAAGCTAATGGCTGGGAATTGCTAATCGGAGAGCCGAGTTCCAATTCCAGTTGGGTTCGTTATATTCACTTACACACAAATACCATTGGGAAAGGTATGAATCCACCTCTTCTCCCACCAGCTACGGGTTAATTAATAAAATTTGTATCCTTAAGTCTCCCCCACCACAAAAAAATAAAATTCTCAAAATCTAAAAATATTTTCTGGCTTTAAATAAACTGAAAGGGTTTGATAAGCCATAGAAAACGAATCAATCTATTCAGACAGTCAGATAAAAGAAAACGCGTCAGCAAAGGAAAAGATGGCTAAAAAAGGAGGATCAGTTTTGTATTGTTATCTACTATTAAACAAATCACCCATTTCTTGATTATGACAGAATCTATTCATTTTTTCATATCAGGCAATCAGAAGAAAAATGTTTATCGGTAATCAAAAGGAAATGATGGTTTAGAGAGGCGTGGATCCCTTTTGTATTGCAAACAAGAACGAAATTTGTCCTTTGACCGGAAGCGTATCTATAGAAAGTGGCGCCCATGCCAAGGTACTAAAATGACGCCAGTGTAAACATCTACCAAACTGCAACATAGACCTATTAATTAAAAAATACAAATCAAGACTTATTATTGTATTTCAACAGGAATATCTTTTATTTAAAGGGAATTTAAATTTTGACAATTTTAGAATGGTGCCTCTTTAAGTATAATATTTTACAAAATTATAGCAATACAAGCATTCTGGAAACAAAATATTTTAAAGAACATGACAGGAAAGTTTTACATTTTCACTAAGAAAAAATGAAAATGGAGCCACAAGAAGAATCTTTTGACGCATTATCACATCACGAAATCTTTTTGCGTTTCAATTTCAGTTTCAATAAAATACTTTACCTACAATAGAGTATTTGTCGGGATCTTTTCTACTAATTCACCCCAAAATAAATAAAAAAAAAAAAAACTATATTTAATAAAATTCACAAAGAGCGAAGCTGTTCCATTGCACTCCGATCGGTTTAAACTTTGCAATCGCCTTAAACGTCAGCGACTCGGGTGCACTATTTCTAAATGTGGGGTCAACGTTCACGCCCACCCCAATACACAAGCCCCCAAAAGATTTTTTTTTAATTCTAAAAAATTCCTTGTAAGTACCTCGAATATCATCTGCACTTATAAAATGTGAATAACTCCCTGGTTTTTGGTAATTTTTCATTCTGAAGGTAGGAGTTGTTGCGAGGCAAGCTAAACAAATTTTTGATTTAAAATTTATAATTTCAAAGGAGTCCCAAAAATTTAATAAAATAAACAAACTTTTCTTTTGTAATGATCTTAAAGATAGTGGCAACAAATAAAATAAAACTTATTAGTAGCAGCTCTCGAATATAAAAACACGCAAACCCTAGAGTAACTCTTTCGTCCAGGTTCACCCCTCGCGAACTGCTAACTAACATGAACTTTCCACGCTGAAACTATAAGGAAGGCAAAATGCAAATATTTCACCCATAAGACACCAACAAAGTAATCCTCTATATTGAATGGCTCTTGCGACTTGTATTAGGTGAAGCCAAGTAAAAAAAAAAAAAAATGAAAATCTCCGAGTGGTACCAAATGTAACTGATGAATTAGAAAATGGAGCGGTCGAACTGTTATGACAAAACCAATCAATATATAAAACGCTAGTTAGTATAAAACGAATGTATTTATTTTCAATTCTTCTAGTTGAATTGTTCCCCTATATTGCATATGATCCATTATTGTACTTAATTACGTTACAATAAAATTTGTATTTTATCTGAAAACGACCTCATGAAAATTGAGATGTAGTAGAGATGAGGACCCCCTATCATAGATTCGTGAGGGGGCCACTTGGACCGGCCCTGATTTTAGTGATAGAATCATAAGCCAGTGGGTTGATGTAGCTAATGTTGGCCTTAGAATGGGCTCTAATACCAATTTCATATGGCCTCAAAAATACATGCTCTGATTACATACTCTGATTGGCAATACTGTTGGCGGCCGTAAGTGATATGACAAAGTATGGGGGCCATATGAAATTTGACTGTGGGCCATAATTAGCCCCTGGGTTGGACTTTGGACATGCCTGATTTAGGTACATTGTATTTATTTTCAATTTTTCTAGTTGAATTATTCACCTATATTGCATATGATCCATTATTGTACATAATTAGGTTAGAATACAATATGTATTTTATATGAACAGTACCTTATGAAAATTGGGGTGTAGTAGAGGTGGGAAGTGCGTATCATACATTCGGTGGGGGACTGCAAAGACCCTTGCACCAGCTCTGGTTGGCAATATTCGACACTGGACAGTCTGTCGGTGTCGTATGTTGCTAAATGATTTTTAGTGCTTAATTAATAACTATTACACTACAAAATATATATGTGGCTTTGGGGTCGTGGGTACCCACGACCCCAAAGCCACATCCTAGTTTCATCACTGCCCTTGATGCTACTATTCCAATTATCATAAGTACCTCCACTAATTTTTGAGAGCTGAGGCTTAAAATGAACATTTATAAATGAAAAAGCTTTCTTGAAGCTTTCATTTTAGCTTTAATTGAAAACTAAATGATTAAATTTATTTCCAGTAAGCAAAATACTTCTGTGTCTTTCAAACAGGAATTATATTGATTGGAATCGAATTTTTCTAAATATGATTATTGCCTCTTCCTTCTCCTCTTTCTTCGTAATGTAATTCTCTGTATTAAAAAAAAACAACTTTTTTTGAAACTTTATTTGAGGAATATTAGTTGATAAAGTATAACTAATCTGATTTGCAACAAGTATTATTTACTTTAAGTTTAAAATATCGCAAAAATGCCTTTTTAAAAGTAAAACAAACAAAAAAAAAGATCTCATTGGCGTCTGTACGTAAGAAGAGTCTCGTGTTTTTTAAGCTGGCAAAAAAAAATTAACGCACAATCACGGCGTTCATAGGACGTGAGTTGAGAAGAAAAAAGATGGAGTGTAAGAAAGACGGTGAGAGAAGACTAAGAGTAAGTTAGTCTATAAAAAAGCTAAAAATTAAATATGGAGTGTGCGAAAGACGGTGAGAGAAGAGGAAGTTAGTCTACAAACAGCAAAACAATATGACAAATACAGCATCTATTAAATACATTTTGTCACTCAGTATTAACGTCTACTAAGGAATTTTAAGACAGTCTCTCGAATTTAAACTACAAGCTATGGGCATAGGTTGGTGCAAAAATAATATCGTTTTTTGACGTATTTTTTAACGTCAAAAAACGATATTATTTTTGCACCAACCTAATATAAAGCGTCGTGACGGTATGGAAGGGAATCGAAAAGTAACTGTCGATATGGCGAAGGTGATTTGATGGCCTAGTTGGCGAAAGTGAAATCGGTAGCGAGACTGCAAAAAATCCACGACCTCGCAAGTTTTATGTCCCTGTTTTTAGAAGGAGACGCCCTGGCCTTATATCTCCAGTTGACCGATGAAGATCAACGGGATGCAAAGAAAATAGAGGCTAAGTTAAAAACAGCCTTTACGCACGGAGTTTTTTCTGCATATGCAACGCTAGTGAAGACGCGATGGAGCGACGAAGCAGTTGATGTGTATGCAACGAAAATACAACGACTGGCGGAATTAGCAGGGTTTGAAGGAAGTGGACAAGAGCAGATCGTGAAGCTCACGTTTGTCAATGGGTTTCCGAAAAGTATTTCGGTGCCACTACAGCAGTTGCCAAATGTGGAGAAACTAGAACTCGGTGAAATAATTTCAACTGCCAGGGTGCTTACAGCCAGTCGGAGACCAGAAGTAGTAGCGGTCGCAGAACGAGAACCTAAACAGCGTGATGGAAGACCAAGAATGATCAAAACGTTTAGTGGCAAATGTTATAACTGCAAGGGTCCTCACTTGTTGAAAGACTGTAGGGAACCAATCAAGGTGACCTACAATGGATTCGGCGAGCCGGGGCATCATGTAAAAAATTGTCCACAGGGAAAAAGAACAGGGGCAACCGGTGCGCCGGCGGTTACCCCTTCAAATCAGCAATGGCGCAAACCAGAACACTACCAACAATAGAAGCGCTGATAGAAGGCATGAGAGCTAAGGTCCTAATTGATACTGGCAGTCCGGTCGGGTTGTAGTGGACCGTGGCTGTGATGTTGTTGAGTAGACGAGGAAGAACACATGTGGGTTCAGATTTTCCTGCTAGCCGGCCCAACCACATGAGAAAGTTGGACTTTAATTAAGTCCAAAGAAGATTGCAAAGAAAAACAAACACAAGACCGATAATATATGTATACAAATATATATTAATAACAAGTTACATGGAAACAGTTACAAAGGACAAAGTGTGTGAATATTCTGTATGTACGTGTGTGTGTGTGTGTGTGTGTATTGAGCTTAGCGTGTTCCCAGCATTTGGGAAACGCTATCCCTTTGAGCGCTTACATTTTCGAGGTGGTAAGGCTGAAAGCCTGAGGAAAAAGAGAGAGATTTACCTCCAGGTGTCGGCCCAAAGGCCCGATGGAAAAAAGAGAAAGAGGCGAAGGGTCAGCGACTATTTATAGCCGGGGAAGAGGGACCCCTGGTGAAAGGGTTAACGAACTAAAGGAGGAGTTAATTCCGACAGGGTCTTTCGACTGCTTGTAGGAGTACAAGTACTGTAAGAGCAGTGGATGGACGGGAGGTTGTGTACAGAGGGATCAGCACAGTGACGTTGGAGGTATGTGGACGTTTACTGAGAATCGAGGCAATTGTGATGGAAAAGATCATTGATGGTGTTGACGTCATTGTGGGCATGGATGTTATCCGCCAGCTTGGAGGGGTTACCGTCTACGGAAATGGTAACGTGGAGTTCAGAGGAAGAGATTGTGCTATGAACATACAACCAAAACAGCAAGAGTAGCAAAAAAAAATCAATGCGAAGTGGTAGATAAGGACTTTGGTGCAAGATTTGATGGAAAGAAGTGGACCGTGGAATGGAAATGGATTTCAGAACCCCCGATATTAAAAAAACAACGTTAGTCACTAAGGTCGAGTTCGACAGTGAAGTTAAACGGTGGATTGAGAAAGGAATCTTAACCCCGTGGGACCAGGATATTCAGACGGGAGTGCTACCCTTAATGGGGGTGGAACAACCCACAAAAAACAAGGTCAGGCCAGTTCTCGATTACCGAGAACTAAATAAATACATTATGTGTCATTCTGGTGAGGATGCAATTGACGTTTGTGGAGAAACAATGAGAAAGTGGAGGCAAATGACAACGGCATCAAAAATTGTTGATCTAAGGTCAGTATATTTGCAAATCCATGTCGCGAGACATCTGTGGAAGTACCAGTTAGTTCGGTACGAGGGACGGACCCATTGTTTAACGAGGTTGGGTTTCGGACTAAATGTAACCCCGAAGATTGTCAAAAATCCTAAAAAATGTGCTAACAAAAGAGGAACACATCGGAAAAAAAAACAAATTCGTATATTGACGATATACTAGTGGATGAAACAGTGGTACCATCGGCAGACCTTGTAAATCATCTTAACAACTTTGGCTTAACAGCAAAGCCGCCAGAATCATTAGAAGGAGGAGCAGCGTTGGGTCTTCGGCTTCATACGGATAAAGCAGGAGATCTAGTATTTGCCAGATGGAATGACCTGCCTGAGGTACATGAGGAAATGAGCAGGCGTGAACTGTTCTCTGCCTGTGGAAAAAATGGTGGGCCACTACCCAATAGTTGGATGGCTTAGAATCGCCTGCAGTTATTTGAAGAGAAGAGCAGAAGAAATCGATTGGGAAGACATGGTGGATCGTGAAACAACCGGTATGGTACGGGAAGTTGTGGAAGAAGTTCGACACCACGATCCGGTTCGAAAGAGATGGCATGTTCCTAAATTGGAAAAGGGTGTTGTATGGTGCGACGCAAGCAGTATGGCCACTGGTGTATGTATTGAGATCGATGGTGTGATAGTCGAAGATGCGGCGTGGTTAAGAAAGAAACGTGAATACAACCATATCAAAGTTGCTAAGTTGGATGCTACGATAAAGAGTGTAAACTTCACGTTAAAATGGGGTCTAAATGAGATCGAGTTTCGAACTGATTCGGTTACTGTCCGCAGTTGAATCAGTCTTACGATAACAGACGAAAAAAGGATCCGTACAAAAGGAGCGGCAGAGCAAATTGTCATGCGACGTTTGGGGATTCTGGGGGAAATGATTGATGAATTTAATTTAAAATTGAGTGTAACGTTCGATGCCCTCTGACAGAAATATGGCCGATGCTCTAACCAGAGTGGAAAAAGATTTGGCTGAAAGTAGAGAAAGCCATTACAGCGACGTGCCGTGCAGGTCGAGATGAGGTCAAGGAGTTGCACGGACTGCATCATGTAGGAGTGGACAGAACACTATATCTGGTACGGAAAATCTACCCGGAGGTGTCAAGAGATACTGTACAGAAGGTGGTTAGAAGCTGCGATCGTTGTCAATCAATCGACCCGTCGCCAAATGTTCACGAATTAGGAGAGATCCAAGTAGACACCAATTGGACCAGATTATCTATCAATGTGACTTATTATAGAGGTGAAATGTACCTGACTATAGTTGATTGTGGCCCTGGCCGGTTCGCCATTTGGAGGGAGATTCGAGCAGCAACGGGAGACATCATTGCGAAGGAGCTGGAATAAATTTTTTTCGAGCGTAGACCAGTTGAAGAGGTACTCATGGACAATGGGGCAGCGTTCCGTTCGGAAGTGTTTCGGTCGATGTTGGACAAGTGGAACACTAGGCAATATTATAGAACAGCGTACAGGCCTAGTGAAAATGGTATCGTAGAACGAAACCACCGAACTATAAAAGTCATTAACAAGAGAGGAGGGATATCGCCTGCAGAAGCAGTATTTAAGTTAAAAAAAAAACGATCTCATTGGTGTCTGTACGTAAGAAGAGTCTTGTGTGGAAGCTATGTATTGTTTTTTAAGCTGGCAAAAAAAAAAAGGACGCGAGTTGAGAAGAAAAAATATGGAGTGTACGAAAGAGAAGAGGAAGTTAGTCTACAAACAGCTAAACAATATGACAAATACAACATCTACCTACATTTTGTCACTCAGTATTAACATCTACTAAGGAATTTTAAGACAGTCTCACGAATTTAAACTACAAAACGGACAGTAGCTGTATCGTCACGTTGAAACGAAAAAGATATTTCAACCTGAATCAAACTGCACTGATTTTTAAAATAAAAATACTTAGAAATATGGAAAATAGTTCCCATAAACACGAACTAAAAAAAAAAAAAATCAAAAAGTGTCTATTTTTTCCCCCCGTTTTTTTCTCAGCTACCTTATGAAAAAAAAAAAAAAAAAAAAATTAAAATTAAATTTCTGCCCACCCGGTTAGAATTCGTTGACTTTGAAATGTTTGCCTTCAACTGGAACAAAAATAAATTCAAATTCTATTTGACAAAGGATTTATTAACATTCAACAAATCGATTTCTTGAGCTGTTTGCAAAGAATGTTTTGCTTTCAATATTCAAATAGATAGATGTGTTCATTTACCGCTGATTACTTTATGCAAATCACTGGCCTTTTTATTTATTTAGTGGGGAGCAGGACGATCATGAACTACAAACAAACAACGCCGAAAGGAAGCAAAACAAAGATCCCTGTCCAAATAACTATAACAAATGACTTTTTCTATAGCCAATAATTTAGCCATTACAATAAATAATGAATTGTAACGTTTCACACCGTTTTGGTTTTTTGATTCTGTTGTACAATAGGCCAGGGGAAAGGTTGCCAGACGTCCCTTATATACTGGGCATATCCTGTATTGGATATATAATTTTATATCCGGTAAATATTGATTTTTTTTTTTTTTTTTTTTGTTTTTTTTTTTTTTTTGTTACCCGTGCGCTAATATCCCTTAAATTTCTTTCAAAATCGTTCTAATTCCGTGCAAATATACACGCTGAACTCGAATTAACAATTAAATTATGAAGAAACTTTACAGTTTTTGAGTTATCGACAAGAAAAAGTCGGACTTCTTGTTGGTCATTCGTCCCCCCATTACTGTCATCCTGAATCTCGATTCAATGCAGGATACCTCCGCCGGCGTAATAAGAAAATTTTGTCTATTTACTTCTTTTACAGACTTTCCTTGCAGAAAATCACTACGCACGGGTAACCAAACCAATACTTACCTTTTTTATCCCCTCTATCCCATACTGACTTTTATTTTTCACTTTTCAGGGACACCCAAATATCTAGTATTTAGTTCATTTTCAAATTTCGCAATGAAAAAATATTTTTACTACTTTTTACGAGTCTTGGTTATACATTTCTCAGATTTTTGTTGATGAACCCAAAATGCAACGAGGGAACTGGTACTATTATTACACAAAATTGGCGTGTTGATATTTAAATATTTTGAAATGATTTCACTTTCATAGAATTCCTTTTTCTTGGCTGGTATAATTTTCAAATGATATTAATTTTCCTCATAAGCCATTAAAACTAGGTACCTCCAAAAGTTCGGTTTTTACCTATGGTTTAAAAATGTATTTTTTATAAATGAAAAATCATTTTTAAAGCTTTTCCCCCAGCTTCAATTGAAAGCTAAAGGAGTAAATTTTTAAATTACAGAAAACAAAATACAGTGGTGTATTTCAAATAGTATATATATATATATATATATATATATATATATATATATATTGGTTGGATAGATGTGAGTTTGTGACCCTGGGTTTCACGCTTGAAACCCAGGGTCACAAACTCACATCTATCCAACCAAATATGTTAGCTCTATCTCTGATATTGAGCACTTTCTAATATATTTATATGCACACACTTTTCACACACACACACACACACACACACACATATATATATATATATATATATATATATATATATATATATATATATAGTTTTATTCTAAGAGAAAACATTTTGAAATCGCTACACAAAAGCTTTCATGTTTCAATACTTTGATTGTACTTCTTCAGGTGATGGTAAGTAACTGGTGATTAATTGATTTTTAAGGAAATTTTGTAAAAATTTCTTTTCTGACACTTCTCGCTCCATGCTTTCCAGCCAACTTTGATCTGCAAAAATTTAAATACAATGTCGATCACTATCTACTGTCCTCCTGATTACTCTTTTGAGTCTTTTCTCTTCCCACTCATTATTAATGTTTTTGTTCCTAATTCTTCCACACCCAGTAACCCCTTGTGTTTTAGTGGCTTTACTACCTTGCATGGGGTGATACCGATTAAAAAAAAAAAAAAAAAAAAAAAAAAAAAAAAAAAGAGCATATCTGACCTCAAATTTATCCTTATAAATAAGGGAAGTTTTCCTTAATCTGGGAAAGTAATATTTGTTTTTACTAAATGTCATGAAAAAAGTAAGCACAATCTAATGAGCCACGAAAGAAAATATTGACAAAGTGAGTCCAATTCCACAATAATCCTCTAGTTATTTGGCGCATTGACAAGTGGGATATTTTTTTTCGTTAGTGTGTGTCTTTTGGACTGTGTCCTCGTGTAAATGGCTGGCATCCAAGTTTAACCTTTTCGTTTGGCACCGGAATGCCATGATTAAATATTTAAACAACTATTTTGTCGGTTTGAATAAGCCAGTTTTTATTTGAATTATTTTCACGCTTTCCATTTTCTTTATATATTAAGTTTTTGGCAGAAGGATTAAGCAATTTTATTCTGTTGTTCATAAAATGATGTCCAATTTTAGCATAAACCTTTTGTATTCTAATATATTATTTTATGATTACAATAGTTACACAAAAATATATTCTTCATGTGTTGTGTCCCTTGGGACGCAGATGATCATAGTTTGCTATAGTTACCTGTCTTTTGTAGCTCTTAATAAATTTTGTCTTTTTGTTATCTCTCCTAAACCTTGTCCTGCCATCCATTTACTCAAACACTTTCTTCATCTTCTATGTGCCGTGTCGACTTCAGGACATTGGCGATCATGGCTCTCCACAAATTCCTGGCCATTGTAGCACTTAATAAATGTTGTCTTTTTGTTATTTCTCCTAAAGCCTGTTCCACCATCCATTTACTCAAGCCCACTACGTAGGTTATACATTTGTTTTTCTGTCCTTCTTTCCCTCAATCAGTTCTGTGTGAGTATCAGATTTCCCAAGCAATCTTTCCTCAATGTCCCCAAGAAATTTCAACTATCTCTTCCTGGTGTTAAGTATAAATTTCCTTTTTGTTTCCATTTTCTCTAAAACTTTGATGCTTATATAATGGGGTTTGTGCTATCCTCAGCATCCTTCTGTAGAAACATATTTCTGTTGTTTCAAGTCTCTTCTTCATCTTTGAGGAGATTGTCCAGTATTCACTGCCATACAAGAGGACAGATATCGCATAAATTTGGTACTCTTTTCCATATTTCTAAGAAAATTTTTCTGTTTCTTAATACTCTGCTTAGCTTTTGGAAAGCATCTTTTGCTATCCCAATGCACCTCCAGATTTCAGTGTCGTCCTTTCCGTCAAATACATTTCCTAGATATTTAAATTTTTGTACTCGTTTGATTTTGGTATCTAATTCTCACTTTCCTTCACAACCTTCTGTAGGAGTTCTTGTAGCTTTCTTTCTATGTCTGCTATCAACACTGTCAACTGCATACTTTATGTTGTTAAGATCATGGCCACCAGTAATGAATCCAGGTAGAGCATTTAATTCTCTCTGAATCGCCTCGCTGTATAGGTTGAATAAGTCTGGTGAGAAGACACACCCTTGTCTTACACTTCTTTCTATTTTTCTATATCTGCTGAGCTCATTGGCTATCTGTATGCAGGCGGTTTGTTGCCAGTATAGGATCTTGATTATTCTAATAGCCTTCCCAAATATGTCAAGGTTGCTGAGCAGTTCCAACAGATCTTTGTGGTGTTGTACTTTATCGAATGTCTTTGAGAATAAAACAGGTACACATTCTTCTGATAGCATTCTGAGTATAAATATCTCATTCCTTGTCCCAGTGTCTTTGACAATCCTGCATTGTTCTTGTCCTATTTCCGGTCTGATTCTGCTGCAACCGGAGTAATAAGAATGACAGTCTTATACTCTTTTCCTGTTACTCAGGAGTTGTTGCCAGACTGAAAGGAAATTCAATCCTCGAAACACAGAAATCTGTTTTAATTTCATTCAAATTGTGTCTGTGTATCCACATATTTTAATTCAATGACTGATCTAAAAATATTTCTATATTATTTAAAAAATTTTTTTTTTAAAGCTTCAAAAAATAATTTTGTTACCAAATAATTATTAACACTATTTACATTTGAACTATTGTCCTCATCTTTGTTGTTGTTATCACTGCCTGGCCCTAATGGATTAAAATGTTTGTGAATTTGGTGATGTAGTAATTGTGAGTTCAATTCCTGGGCCCAGCAGTGTGCACTTGGATTCGTTTGTAACAGGACGAGCAATAAATGAGCAGTACTAAGAATAAGAACTAGAGAGATATCCCTAGATATGGGCAGTGGAATGAGAACACCCTATCCCACATATAGATTAAATAAGGGTTCTGTTTATAATTCCCTATAGTTTGTGTGTAAATAATGTAAATAATGATAACTTCTCATACCAGAAATTCATTCCCTGTAGGTTACCCAGATTGATATGTACCTGAGGAAGGCCGGAGAGCACACTGGCTGAAACGTGATAACAACAACAAAGATGAGGACAATATTCCAAATATAAATGTTGTAAATGATAACTTCTCATCACAGAAATTCAGACAAATTACTGAGTAATTTCCAAAAATTTCAAGAAAATCTTTCAATTTGATTTTTTTTTTTTTCTTGCCTGCAACTTTAATTTAGTGCTCAGCACAGGATAGGGTCTTAAGGAAAGAATAAAAGACGAACTGATTTCAAGTTAATGGAAGATGGCGATTGATGTTGTATTTAAATTTTTGAAGATTGTAGTTGTCAGGGAAGCAAGGAAACAAAAAGGAGTTGTACCTGAAGGGAAGTGTGAGAAAATAAACTGTTGGGGTAGAACTGGCATTTACATTTAGCTATTTCAATAGTAAAAGGGTGGAGCATAGATGGCAATTTAGTAGCATGCTTAAATTTGTGTTGTCAGGGCACCAGAGAAAAAAGCTTGTCAGAGCAGTTGCCATGAAAATATTTGTAGAAAAGACAGAGGGAAGCCAAATTACATTGGTGAGAAAGTGACTGAAGTTGAGATGCCTGGTCAGAATTAATTACATTGCAAATCCTCCTTTGGATTTTGTCAAGAAACTCATGATGAGTAGCAGGGGCACCAGACCATATGTGGTAACTAGTAGATTTGTAAATATGCAAGATGGACTATGACAAATAAAACCTTCTGGTACAACACAATGAACCAACTTTCCTTGCAGTAGATGCAGCTATTGATTCAATGTAGTTGTTCTACTTCAAGTCAGTTGAAAATGTGAGGCCAAGAAGGTGCCAAGAAGTAGAGTCATGCATCAGCCATGCTGATGGCAGACAGGGAAGTTTCTCTATATTTGTTAAGTGAGAGCAGTTTAGTTTTGGAGGCATTAAAATTTACAAGCCATTTCCTGCCCAAGTTAACCACTGATTGGAAGCCCTTTTCAAGAGCAGTGGCCAGGTTAATTTTGTCATCTCTGACAGAATTACTAGTGAGACAGGAGTAAATGGTATTGTCATCTGCATAAATACTTAACTGGGAACTGATGATTTCAGAAAGATCATTGAAGAAGATCAGAAACAGTATATAATACCCAGGTACCGAGGATAGAGCCTTCAGGGACACATCTGTATTTGTCTGAAATGATCTGGAAGTGAGCCCATTCAGCCCATGTAATTTTTTTTTGCAGTAGCTGCAGTTATTTCTTCAATAATTGAGATGAAATGCATCAATATTACATTTTCTTAATTCATTATGAATTGCCTGATTGTATATTTTTAGAATTTACAGCAGGTTTCCAACTGTTATCTGCAAAAAACAGTGGAGGCCTGAAACTGCGTATTGGGTGAACATTTAGTGAAAAAAAAAAAAAAACAAACTAATATAAGTTGTGATGGATTCAAGATTCATTCTTATTGCTGGTTTTAGCAACTTTGGCATTAGCATTTGATATTTTTTCTTTCCTAAGTTGAAAACTTTCTTCTTTCACTTAAAGAAAGCACTTACATTTTTTTTTTTTTTTTTATTACAGTGTGGTTTACCTTGTACAAAACCTGGGGACCACTCAAGGTAATGGGTTACAGACTAAGAGGCAGTTTATGCAGATAAATGGGGAAAGTAACTGTGAACCCTAGACTTGAACAGGTTAAGATTGTAGTGATCAGGGAAACATCTTTTAGGGAGTCAGTTTCACAGAGAAGCATTTCACGGGAAGAAGCTATTCAAGTGGAAATTGCTTCTCACTGACGGAATACAGAGGGAATGAAGGTGGTTTGCTCTCAATGTAAATGGCATGGTGGGTCCTTGTCATGAAGATTAGACCTGGCAGAACCAAGGAGTGCAGTTTGTCCAAGCATTTTCCATGTCTATAGAGATAGACAAGTAAGAGACTCGCCACATCCCACCTGTGAGAAACAGAAGGGTGGAAAATAATTTGTAATCCACAAGGACTCAAAGATGCTTTTAGATGCTATCAAGACTGGAATGTGATGACTGGGAAGCTCCTACCCAAATCTGGTACTTCATTTTCAGCTTGCTTTTGTAAAGGAAGAGGATAGCAGGTGGAGTCAGGTACTTACTGGAGCGGTACAGGAAATTGAACCTTTTTCTTGCATCTTTAGCGATTGATCATATGTACAAATTCCACTTAAGGTCCAGGGTGAGTTAAAGGCTCTATGGTCTTCCAAGGCATGAATCACCCCGAAGAGACATTTATTCATTGTGACGTGGTTGTTCAGGATCCGATTGTTGATGATGGAATGTAGTTTTGTTTTTGTTGTAGCATGCCTATGGATAATAATAGTTATGTCCCCATTCACATATTTACAGTAGTAAATACTGTATGTTGGTCTGCAGTTGGAGATACATTGTGGAATTCACTTGACTCACTTCTATCAGTTGACTACTTCTATGTGCTACTGGCGAATCTTATATCTGTTGTTCGTGTTTTAAGTATTATTATTCATTACCAACCTTCGTGCAATTATTCTATTCAGTAACCTTCCCTAGGTTACAACAGTTTTTGAGGCATTGAATGTAACCATCCAGTTTTCCCTGCCCCCCAAGAAGTTTAAGCTTGAAAGATCAACTCCCAATCTCTGGTCATCACGAGCTTTGGAGGTGCACCTATATATAGGCGTATCATTGGCATAGGTATTCACAAATGATCGGAGGATACACTTAGGCAGATCTACTCCTATTTAGCATATCCAAGTAGCTGACATCACCTCATCCTAGGTATGACAATAAACTACATCTAGCAGAAAGATCAGGAGGTTTTGAGGAGTGTGTAATCATCTTGTAATTGCTGTTGTTCCAGGGTGGTAGCACCTGTTAGGATCCCATAAGGAGTTGATATGTTGTTAAACAAACCAAACCGACATCAGCACTCTAGTGTTTTGGGAGCCTTATTAGATAAAACTTTTGAAATGTTTATCTTGAGGCTTGATCATGGGGAAAAATGAATCTGTGCCAGAACTGGCTAAAGATAAAAACTGCAGAATTTCTTTAATTATTGAATTTCTTTGTTTCCTGCTAGAAACATTTTTTTTTTTTTTTTTTTTAGAATGCAAAATTATAAAAGGTGAGTGAAGTAGTAGTAAAGACAGTAGTACATGATAAAAAAATAGCAGGATCTTGCTGACATGTACAGACATCTTGAGTCACATTTATTAAATTTACAGTATAAATTATAACTCCTCATTCCAAAAATTCCAACAAAAATTAACCCTAGACATAAAAAGAATTAAATTGTTCAGTTCGAAATTCTCTAAAGGCTAATTCGATAAAGAGATACCTGAAGAAGTTCAGAGAGTACAACTGATTTGTTTTTTATGGCTTATCAACCCTTTGTGGGTTATTTAAATCTGAAACCTGTTTTGGATTAAATGAATTACTTTTTTTCTTAGCAAATGAATACTGCATTAATGATATTCCAAGAATAACAATGATTCTTCCAGATGCAAGTATTACTATTTAACCGACAGCTGGGGGACAAACAAAAACAACATTATGAAAGTATAGAAATACATTTTTATAGTAAAAATACCAGCAGTACATTTTTATATAAAAAAAATTACCAACAAAACATTTTATCTGTAGTTGAAGGCAGATAATTGCATTTGAAATATATTTAGATTTCAGCATTATATAACCCATAGATGTTGTCTATTTGTCACTTAGCAAAATCAACCAATGAATATGAAAATTCTTTCATGACATTAATCCATATAATATCCTAATCCATTAATCCATATAATATCCTACAATTTCTTAAAGAAATCAAATTGTATTCCGAAATATAACTTCAACAAAAGTACAACATAAAACAAACATATCACCACCTCTAGTAATTATGTCCAGACAAACATGTATATGCACAAAAGCTGAGTATCATCTACCATTTATTCAACTGTGAAAGCAGAATAACATATCATATTTTTATTTCTTCAAAACTCTCAAGAAAATTAAATTTCAGGATTAAATGACCTATGAGGTATTAATAAGCGATTAAACAAAATAAAACAAAACAAAAAATAGCTGGGGAGGAAATGAATTCATACATTTCCCAAGGGTATTTCCACGTATTTGAACTTGGCTCAGCAATTTCTCATTCTGAGTCCCTATCCATTACTAAAGATGGGGATATTAGTCTGAATGTAAATTATGTATGTGTGTGTTTACAAAATAAACTTGGCTTTGGCCATGAATAGAAGGATAACCAACAAGTTATTATTTCTATTCATTTCCAAAATCTGACCTAACACTGGATTTTAAGGTCATTTTGGTATGGCTAAGAATTTTTCAGTAACTTTTCATACATCTAAAAAGAGGGTGACCAGTTAGTGACAGTTAGGAATTTATCAAGATGATTGATTTTGTATTTAACTTACAATTTAAACTGGTTCAAAAGAACAAAAAAGAAGACTTCACCTCTTATTCAGAGATTCCTGTCCTGATTATGATGATAAACTACATCCAGCAGCAAGACCACTGATCAAGAGGTTTTGAGGAGGCATAGAACTACCTCTTTATTACTGTCATTCCCAAATCCATCCAGATCCCAGCTATCGGCAAATAGTGAATCCGCAAACTTTATGAAAATTTAAAAATATATTTTGATAGAAAAAAAAAAAAAAAAAAAAATTAAATTTTGGCCTTAATTCAGTTTTTGATAGTTCACCTAATACAAGGCACAAGAGCCACTCAAGTTAGAGGGTTACTGAGTAAGATTGTAAGATTTTATTGATTCATCGTTTGTATTGAGCCTTTAGGGTGGCATTCTGTGTCATAAAATAACTGGTCAATATAGGTGATTGCTGGGTGACCAACACATCTTGAGCCATGGCTAGGTGTCCAGAAGAGTAGATCACTCACTTGCCAGCAGTGTCTTGAAAAGCAGATTGTGTTCATATAAAATTGTAGAAATATTAGGGAATGGGTCCATAGAGCTGCAATTTAGTTGGATGTTGTCTTCAAGCAAAGTTAAGTATAGCTCTCAGCATCCAAGTGTAAGTCCCATCAAGCTTACACTCTAGGGTTTTAGTTTTATGTCTAGGCAGTAGAATCAGACATTAACACTGCCTCTACAATGGTTTGAAAGAATCTCCATTTGAGGTTGTCTGGTAGATCAGATTTCCAGATTACATCCATTTTATTCAAGGTGGCTCAGGCTATGCGAATTTTCACATCCTGGTTTTAATGTGGAATTTCTAAAATGGCAGAAGCACCAGACTGGATGTAATAGCAATATTCAATGCCAAGATGAATAGTAGACATATAAAAAATATATTTTACATATATATATATATATATATATATATATATATATATATATATATATATAAATTTCAATGTCTCCCTATACATATATATAATTTCATCAATAAAAATATTAGAATCTGAAGGATAAAGTGTATGCCATAGAATTTTTTTTTTTTTTTGTCATTCCATTACCCACCTTATATCTTTATATTTCTCTGGTCACATTTTTGGGATTTGTAAGATTCCCACCATTTCAAATACAACAGTTTTCAATCTCCTTCTCTCCCCACCTGACACACTTTATATTTCTCTCTTTTACTAAATGTCTTCTGTCCAGACGTCTTGCTTAAATGTGCGTGCATATGTCTCTCAAAATGAGAAATTGTATATTGATTGCACATGAGAACGTCTTTTGTACAAATCCAGAATCAAAAATGATGTTAAAAAAATGGATCAGTTTATTAATAGGCTGTAGGATAAAGTCGATCCCCTCACTTGATTGCATAATTACTTTATAAATCTACCATTCCTTTATGAACAGAATATTGCAATTTAGTACTGCGCTTAAATTTGTAAAGCCTAGGTTCCAAAGAGGAAAAGCTCATCAGAACAATTACCATGAAAATGTATATAGGCATAGGGAAGGTATGTAACAGTAGTAGGAAAGTGAATGAAGCCTAGATAACAGGTCAAGACCAATAACATTGCAGATTCTTCTTTGTATTTTTATCTAGAATCTCTAAATACATAGCAGAAGCACCAGACTAGATGTGACAGCAATATTCAATACATAAACAGATGGTATCTATCTATATTTCTGAGATGAGGTATTATGTACACTATTTACATTATTCGGACTATTGTCTTCATCTTTGTTGCCATATTTATTACAATGTTTCGGCCTTTCAGTATCTGTCTATATTTCTGAGATGAGATATTATATACACTATTTACATTATTTGGACTATTGTCTTCATCTTTGTTGCCATATTTATTACAACGTTTCGGCCTTTTAGTATCTGTCTATATTTCTGAGATGAGGTATTATGTACACTATTTACATTATTCGGACTATTGTCCTCATCTTTGTCACCATATTTATTACAACTAACCAACACCTTTATCCACTGTGCCATGTGTCCTTGAGGCAGTGGATCAAGGTTACAAAACCAAAATAATGTTTAATTGGAGATATATATATCCACAAGCCTAAATATAAACAAACAGTAAGCAAAAATAAGATTTTAAGATTTTCTTTATTTTGGAAACATTCTAACAGAATAAATTTTCTTTTCTTTGTAAGAATTTTTCAATTAAAATTAATTTCAATGGAGATTTACAATTTATTTCCTGAAGATGATTTCTTGAAATACAATTTTAAATATAAAAAAGATTTTAATTTTCAGAATTTTTTAAACCCCAGTAAACCTCCTATTTTACATTCCTCTCATATTTTCTTTTATTAACCCTTTCAGCCCTGACCACTGCTTTACCAGTGCAGAGAAAAATGAAATAAATGCCCAACCACCAGTTGAATGGTGGGTAAACACTCGTAACTATTTTTATATTTACCGTGAAATGTTACATACCAATTATTTGTGAATTTTGTCTCAGGAGCTCAGGTAGAATGATTAAAATTGTTCAGAGCTCAAAGGGTTAAATTAAATTTTTTTTTAAAAAAGAAAATTACAGTGAAAGAATAATAAAAGCAGGCAAAATAATTTCAAAATTTCTAACAAACTTAATTGCAAAATTGATAATTAAATGAATTTATTTTACTATAGAAAATATTTTCTTTGAATAAACTAAAATTCTAGAATTGTTTTTTGTGGATTTTCTAAATGAAGAATTAAATGTATAAAATGTAATATCTTTAAATTGCTTTTTACTAATTTCTTTAAGATAATTCGTTTAAGTACAAATTTTCTCATGATTCTTTCCATTAAAGAATGACAATTCACTTTTGTTGCCTTTTTTATAAACTTTTTGTCTGTTTCAACAAAATCCATTGAAGAATTATCAAAAAATTAACTGGTGTTTAAAAAAAATTTACTCTCTTTCTGTGAAAGAAAATAATCTTTTGAGATTTTTTTTTTTTTTTTTAAAGGTAACAAAATTCTTTTTAAACATGGAAAAAGAAAAATATTTTTTTAATGGAATTTTTCTACTAATTATTAATGATATAATCTCTATAAATATCTAATTTCTAATCGCAAAACAAAAAAAATTAATTTTGTCTTATCAAATTTCCCATGATGCTTTATGACAGGAAAAGAGCAAGATTTGCTTTTCCTCTTTTTGAGAATAATTTTCTTTTTGTCCAACACAATTCTTGATAAAGTATCAACGACATCAACTTCATAAATTATTCAGTTTATTGAATTTTTGCATGATGCATTATTTTAATAGAATAACCCAGATTTTTATATAATTTTAGATGTCATGCATTTAAATTTGATGCAGTTTAACTAGTTTCTTTTCTCTTTTTCTTTTTTTTATACTCTGATCTTTTTAAAAAGACATAATTTAAGGTAATTTATAATTCATGATAATTTAAAAAGAAATTTATATTTCATGGTAATTTATTTAATAGTGTCAAAATTCTGTTTCTCTTTTACAAAGAAAAATCACACAAAAATTCTTTTATTTACACTATTTTCATGGTTCAGATTGTCCTCGTCTTTGTCATATTCACGATGTTTCGGCCATTGTACACTGGCATTCTTCAATGATATATGTTTAAATTTCAAACTGAACTCTTTATTTCATTAGGGTAGATTGTTCTAGTTCCACATGCCATGCCTTTTCTGGATATTTCAGTTTTAGTTAATTCCCTTTAGTAACTCAACACTCCAAGTTTTTGTTCACCTCTGCGGTGGCCAGGTATTGAACATACAATTCTTTGGGTCAAGTCATTGGATTACTTCAACTAATGCTTTTATCCATTTGGAGACAGTGATCTTTGATTTTTTTTTTTTTTCTCTCTCTCTCTTTTAAATCCTCATGATTCTTTATCTTAGAATATTTTTGATATTTCCTCAGTTTACATTAGCCTGGTAAATTATGGTAGAGTTAGTGAATCCGCACTACAGTAGTAATAATTTGAGTGTCTAGCTTGTTAACCACTGCTCTATGGTGAGACTTCCTAAATGTTTTTGATAAATTTAGCTTTGTCTGGCACAAGGGCACAAATATGGAGCACCTAGTGAGGAGTGAATGCACTACAGCAGTAATAGTCTGTGAAAACAGCTTCCTAACTACTGCTGTATAATGAGCCTCCTTAAATATATTTTTGATAAATTTAGCTTTGTCTGGCACAAGGGCACAAATGGGGCATCCAGTGAGGAGCAAACTCATTTCAGTAGTGATAGTCTGTAAAAGAAGCTTGTTAACCATAACTCAACAGCAAGTCTAATAATTGTATATGTCATGTTATTATTCTGAGCATTTCAAATGAGAATTTTCAGGCTCATCTTCCAATACAATTGATATAAACCTTTCCTTCATTTCTTTGTGTTTTCTTTTTACATTTATCAGAATTATTTAGCAGGATTTTGTTATTGATGATCGCAATCTTAACAGCATAAGATATGCAGTGACGTAGTGTCGATAGCAGACACCAAAAGGAAACTGCAAGAACTCCTCCAGAAGACAGTAAAAGAAAGTGAGAAGAAAGGACTAATCATTAATTTGCAAGAAGGCAGAATTGATGGTTGTTAGCAAAGGGAAAAGCTCAACGTGCAAATTACAAATCGGAAATACAAAAATCAAACAAGTACAAAATTTTAAATATCTGGGAAGTGTTTTAAGAGGACAGACAATATGACGCCAAAACACGAAAGTGAATTGGGATATCAAAAGGTGCCTTTTGAAAGCTAAGCAAAGTATTATGAAACAGGAACATTTCATTAGAAAAGAGTGCTGAACTGTTTTAAAAAGAAAAAAGGTTTTTTTTTTTCTTTCTTTTTCATTTTCTTTTTTCCTTTTTTTTCTTTATGGCCACATCACATTGAAGCATCAGTTCCTCTACAATCACCAAAGTTAAGCAACATCAAACCTTGTCAGTACCCAGATGGGTTACCACATAGGACTGATAAGGGCTGTAAGCTAGGATGTGTGGGGGGTGTAATGGATAATGGCTCAAATTGTTAATTGGAGAGCCAAGTTCTAATTCCATGGGTTTGTTATATTTACTTATGCTCAAATACCCTTGGGAAAAGTATGAATCCACCTCTTCTTCCTCCAGCTATGGGTTAATTGTAAGACTTTTATCAATAAACCATTACGATCACAAAAAAATTATTACAATCTAAAAATATTTTCTAGCTTTAAATAACCTGCAAAGGGTTAATAAGCCATAAAAAACAAATCAATTAATGAAATACTGATTAGCTACACAGGCTTGTCTTTTAGATTGGTTGAGATTCTCTGGAATATAAATGTATAGAATCTATAGTAGCCACAAAGTGAGGGATCAGTTTATATATTGATTGTAATATACAATTGATCCCCCACTTTATATCAATATTATAATTTCTTGTTTATCAGATACTGATTAGGTATGAATCAACCTCTTCTATCCCAGCTATGGGTTAATTCGTAAGATCTGTATCACTAAATCAGCATTATCTAAACAAAAATAATAAAAAATAATCTAAAATTATTTTCTGGCTTTAAATAAACTACAAAGGGGTGATAGATTGTTAGAAAATAAATGAATCAATTTTTTTGCTTTTTTTAATTTTGCACCCAAATATTCTAGAGCCTAAATTTGTACTTTATTTAAGAAATATTGTACTTTATTTGAATTTTTATTTATTTTATTTATTTATTTTATTTTTATTTTATTGGACTTTATTTTATTTAAGAATATTGTACTTCATTTAAACAAATTTGATATAAGAAATTCAATATCATTATTACTGACATTTTAAAATTGTTTGTCAAATAAAATTCTAATTTTTTTACAAATAATTGAGGCAAATGGTTTTTGATCTATAATCTTAAGCATGCATCTAAAAAAAAAAAAAAAAAAAAAATGATTCTAGAGTTCATAGTTGCAAGCAGCTGACCAAAGCCGGTTCCAAGAAGCAGAGTTCCGATATTTCCTAAATCTTTCCCTCACTTGAAATTAATCAATACACCCACGCGTAGGACTCAGTTTCTTTTAAAGCCAACTCTGACAGTTTCTCAGAAACGTTTGAGAGAGAGAGAGAGAGAGAAAAGCAGTTCAAAGTAGATTTTTCATAAGTAAAAAGCAAACCATTCATTTTTTTAAAAATTGCTCAAAGAAAACTGCTTAGAATTATTAATGATGTTAATTCAATGAAAAAAAAAAAAAACCTTGTACAATAGATAAAAAAAAATCTATGCATCTGGAAGATTAGTAATTTTAGCAAAATAATGCATCATGGGAAAAATCGAAGGGTTATTTAATAAAGAGACATAATAAATAACAATCAACATATTATTAAATATAGACTAAAGATCGAATGAGGAGTATGTTCTCTAGTGTCAGTAATAGTCAGACTCGACTGCTGCTCACACAAAATCATTTCCTCCACTCTACCAAAAAGAAATGAATGCATTTTATTAAAGTTTGGTAGTAAATATCTAAATTTTATTTATGAAATAATAAAATTTGACTTTTATTCTTAATCCTTACAGCTGAGTTAAAAAGATAAATCAAGGAAAAAAACAAATCTGGAATAAAATTTAGCGCTTGAGAGATGGACACTTTCAGAGCTCTTGGCAAAAAGACAATGTTGCCAAAAAAATAAAAAAAATAATGAAAGAAATTGAAAGTTGATGTCTAGCAAGACAAATTTCGATTTGTTGAATAAAGTAATGAAAATTTGAAGTTGAGATTATCTGTATTTCTGGTTTGCATGGGACCTGAGGTAGTTATATATTACCTACCAATGTTGATGGCCTGTGTTGAAATAAAAGTAAAAATTAAATAAATCTGTTCACCCTCTATCTCTCTCTCTAATTCACTCACTCTCTCTCTCACTCACACACGCACACTCTCTCTCATTCACACATGCGCACACTCTCTCTCATTCACTCACACACGCACACTCTCTCTCTCACACTCTCTCTCACTCTCACACACTCTCTCTCTCACTCTCTCTCTAACTCACTCACTCTCTCTCTCTCTCACTCACACATGCGCACACTCTCTCTCATTCACACACGCGCACACTCTCTCTCTCTCACACACTCTCTCTCACTCACTCACACACATACTCTCTCTCTCTCATTCTCTCTCTCTCTCTCTCTCTCACTCACACATGCATGCATGCATACATACATACGTACATACAAGAGTAGATAGATTAGCCTATTGTCCAGTTCACACTTCTCCCCCGGTCTTTTGAATAGGAGTAGACATTCATCCCTTGTTGCCTGTTTAAGACTGGGTTTTGGTTCCTTCCAAAATCTACTTCCACACTATACTTCCCTTTCCTGAGCTCAGAAATGTTATTCGCTAATTAAATCTAAAGTTAGCCATTATTTTTCCTGCATCGCCTCCAAGCACTTTACTTCTTTTCTTCAAATACAACATTAAACTCTTTACCTTGAGTGGTCTATATATTTAATCAATTCACCCCTAGCAAGGCAACAAAGCCACTAAGATGCAAGAGGCTACTGGGAGGGAAAAAGAATGAAAAGATTTTAGAAGGTACTGGAAACCCAAGCCTAGACAGAGAACAAAGCATAAACCTAGATTCCTGCTCAAAAGATAAAAGTGCAAACCGGGCATTAGGCAAACTTCTCAACTTCTATTGAAAGAAAAAAAAAAATTAATAAATCAAATTTTGGAGTTCTGACGGAAACAGAAGTATAGAGTTAAAGTAGACTTCAGAAGGAACCGGATACCTGATTCTAAACAGGAAACAAGGGAAAAACCTCTCTTTCTGTTAAAAAGACCCAGGAGGAGTGTGAAAATGGTGATAGGTAAGCCTATCTACTCCTTACATGTATACACAAGGGGTTGTTGAAAAATTATCAGACTGACCAAAAAGCGATTCCCAAAAATAACAGTTCTTATATTTGTTCAGATTTAAAGAAGTCGGTTAGACTGAGAACTTTCCTGCACAATCTCATGAAACTAGAAAAATGCTTACAAATAAAGGAAAAATAAATTTAAGGAAAAATCTTTAACAAAGAGCTTTTTTTTTTTTTTAAAGAAATATATATAAAATAATATCTGTTGATAATTAGTAGAAATTCTAAGAAGGACATTAATCCAAAGAGGGCTCAATATCAGACCAATATTATTATTATTATTATTATTATAAGTACAGGCAATCCTTAAAAATCTATATGGTTATAATGTCTTTCATGAATATATACAAATATTCAAATCTTCAGACTGAAGTTTTTTTTTTAATAAAAATTTTTTTTTTTTATTAAAAACTACAGTCTGAAGAAATAAAGACTTGTATATATTCATGAAATACATTATAACTATATAGATTTTTAAGGATTGCCTGTACTTATATATGCTTTAGGGTTGTGATTTATGGTCACGGGTTTTACAAAGCACATCCCTCCCTTCTTTCATTTCTGTTCAAGTCGTCTGAAGCTTGGGTTACAACTAGAGCCATCCTTTCATTTAACATTGGAAAGTATTTTTTGCTCAGTTGAGGTAATCTAGGCTTTGAGCACTTTATTGAGTAGCTAAGTTTGCTTTTAGGCCTTTTTTCAGTATTGTCATTTCTGTTTGAGACTTTATCTGGATAAGTTTTAGGTTTTGGCAAGTTGTCCATTGGCTCCATTGATAGTTTAGGCTTTTCTTATCTCTCTCTCTCTCTCTCTCTCTTTCTCTCTCTCTCTCCATATATATATATATATATATATATATATATATATAATTGTTCATTAAATATGGCAGACATGGAAGATTTAATTTTAGTTTTTCCACCAGAGATGAAACCCCCTTGAAAATGGTCAAAGAAGTGGTTGAAAGTGCTTGGGACAATAAAAATTACTCCCACCAAATGGAAAACTGTAAGAATGCTGGAAAAACTGAATAAAAACAAAATTAATGAAATCTTCCTTGTCTACCATATTATTTAATGAATGATGTTTAAATAAAATAAAAAAAGGTTGCTGCCCAAATATGCATTAATGCACACACGCACACATTAATATATATATATATATATAAAATCATTTCAGCCCCAAGCTAGGCAATAATGCCACTAAGACACAAGGGACTACTGGGAGTGAAAGAGAATGCAAAGACTTTAGATGGAACAGGAAACAAGGGATAGACCTCTACTCCAGTTCAAAAGACCAGGGAGGAGTGTGAACCTGGCGATAGGTGAACCTATCTACTATTATACACACACACACGCATATATATATATATATATATATATATATATATATATATATATATATATATATATATATGTGTGTGTGTGTGTGAAAGGGAGAGTAAGTAATGTAGATTTTAACATGTTCTTATCTAACTAAAACACGAGTAAAACCAATAAATTCTGAATGCGGTATTTTCAAGGTGGGTAGGCCCACTATGTGGGGTGGGGTGCATTACAATCTTTTTTTTCTCTTCATGCCTATAAGAGCTTATTCTTGATCTATAACAGTCTTATATCTCTTGGTGATATCTTCCATAAGATTTCCGTAGAAAAAAATATTAAGAGAAAATCCATGAATTCACATAAGAATCCATGAATATATATTTCCTGTTTCATAAATGTGTCTCGTATATAACTCCAGAAACATAGTTCCGCATAGCAACCCTGACAGATTATTCAGACAGGGGATAAAATTATAGCATGATGTTTGAACTTCATTCATAACACTGTTGAATTAATATTTCTTAAAAATAATTTTTCCTACACACTAACGAATTACAGTAAAATTAAACTTTGTGTAAAGTCTTAAAAAAAAAAAAAAAAAAAAGTTACCCTGTGAAAATCTTTAAACAGCTCAATTTTAGTTGGATTTACAACAGAAACATGATATGGAAATTATAAACATGAATTATCTAATCACAACCCCATCTAAGAATGCTTTCAGACCTTAAAATGAATAATATAATGGTAATATTAAGATCTATTGATAAAGATATGCTTCCCCTTTTATATTCTTATAGCATCTGCTTCTGCTGTGTCAAATCTCTTTCTACCTTTCTCTCTCTGTAAAGTGAGGCTGATTATAAATCAGATTAAAAAAAACCCTCTACATGAAGATATTATTCACTAAATAACACTTGATTTGAAACTGTCTTTTACAAGGTGGATACAGTGCGGTAAAATGTTAAAAACACTTTCTAAAATCTTCTAGATGAAGGAGACCTGTTCGTGTAGTGTCTTGATAGGTTAAAAATAGAATTGCAGTCAGGAGATGGGTATCGACAATGCTTTGTGGAATAGATTTAACTCTGTATCGAGTCTATATAGTAGCACTAACTTAAAAAGAGAATTTTGTAATTAAGATATTAAAGAAATAAAAAAGGGTACAGGTGACAGAGAAAGGGTTTTTTTAAAGATTGATAGTGAAGAAAAAAACTTTTTTTTTTTTTTTAAATCTTAACAAAAGATATCTGACATAATATAAAAGAAGGGGGGGAAGCACAGTTTCGATTAATGAACGAAAATGAAAGAAAGGAAAGAAAATAAAAAAGATATAGTACACCTTAAAATTACTGTCGGAAAATAAGAAAATTTAAAAAAAAAAATCCCCCTCCCCCTACTGAATTCTGAGGAATAATATGGCTTACCTCAGCTGATAACAAGTTGTTGCAGTGTGTTCCAACAAGAGAATTAATTTCAGTAAAAAAGAATTTTCAGAGAAATGTCTAATCCATACTCAGGAGTGGGGTGTTGTTGGGAGGAATGAGGAAGACTTTGGGAATCTGTTGCTGTCACTTGGCTGCAGCGGTACTGACAATTATGGCAGAAGCAGAGTTGCAGCCCACTGTCTTTTTGGTAGACTCTTAAACTGCATGAGTCGTGAAATAGTGGTGGAACTACTACTTCCAAAGAGAGAGAGGGAGAGAGAGGGATAGAGAGACAAATGCAAAGGAGGAAACAGAAGATGCAGAAAATTTGGTAATGTTAAAAAGGGAGGAAGTCTGCGAGACAGGGATTGGTAGTCAGCAAGGAATGAGGAAGACCAAGATCCAGTGACCATGCAGGCGGATCAGGATTGTGTGTAGGGGGTAAAAATCAATAAAGGAGGAAGATGGCTGTGGGAGGGAGGAAGGTGGGGAAAAAGGGAGGAAAAAGAGACACAAGAAGTAGAGGAAGGGAAAGAAAACAGAGAAGCAGATTTTTTTTTTCATAAGAAAAAGATGAGGGTGTAAGGATAAAAAAGCAAAGGGGGAGAAAACAAAGAGATAGCAAGTTAAGACAAGGCAAAAGAGAAAAAAAAACACCTCCTTACTTATTGCTATCTTGATATGAGTTAAGCAACATTGATCCTGGATAGTAACAAGATGGGTGACCACTTGGGAATACCAGGTACTGTAAGCTTGGATGCACGGGTGATATAATGGATCCAAATTTTTAATCGGAGAGCCAAGTTTGAATACTCATTGGGTTCCTTATATTCATTTAAACGCAAAATATCCTTGGGAAAGGTATGAATCCACCTTTTCTCCCACCCAGCTATGGGTTAAATAATAAGACTTGTATCACTAAATAATTATCTCCCCCCAAAAAATTCTTTCAATCTAAAAATATTTTCTGGCTTTAAATAGCCTGCAAAGGAGTTGATAATCCATAGAAAACAAATCAATCAATCAATGAAATACTGATTAGCTACACAGGCATGTCTTTTAGATTTATTTACAGTCTCTGGAATAAAAATGGATAGAAAATACTGTGGCCGCAAAATGAGGGATCAGTTTATATATTGACTGTAATGTAGAATTGAATCCCCACATTATATGACATAATTTCTTGGTGGCTTATTAAATTCTGATTAATTATGAAACACACTCATCCCTCCAGCTATAGGTTAATTAGTAAGACATGTATAACTAAACCATTAATATCTCCCCCCCTACCCAAATTCTTACAATCTAAAAATATTTCCTGGCTTTAAATAACCAAAAAAAGAGGGGGGATAAGCATTTAAAAAAAAAATCAATCTCTTGATATGAACATATCCATTTGTATCTCTCAATCTGTTCAGATCTATCTGTCTATAGCTGTGTGTGTGTGGGTGGGGTGTAATAGACAATGGATTGGAATGAGAAATCGGAAAGCCGAGTTCAAATTCCAGTTGGGTTTATTACATTCGCTTATGCAAAAATACCTTTCGGAAAGGTGTGAATGCATCTCCTCCCCAACTATGGATTAAATAGAACTTTTAAATGGAAAAATCGCCATCTATCTATGCCTGTTTGCATGTACATATCTATCTAGAGATGATGGTCATATCACATGGAGACACCAATTCTTGTCCAAGCACCAAAGTTGAGCAACTTTGAGCCTGCTCATTACCTAAATAGGTGATAACTTTGAAATACAAGTTGCCGTAAGCTTTAATGTCCTGTAGAGATAATGGCTCAGAATTGAAAATCAAATTTTGTTTCTACAAAATTCTTAGAATCTAAAAATAAAATTTCTGGTTTTAAGTAACCTGCAAAGAGTTGATAAGCCATAAAAAACAAATCATATATATCTCATTGATTTCATATTTGTCTGTCGATCAAGGTACTTTAGTTTTTTTTTTAGTTTTATTTTTTGTATGCAAACAATTGTGATTTAATGTTTGTAGAAATTATCTAAAATGATTGTTCATTTTGAGCACTTTTAATTCATGGTTATATGAGAGAGAAAAATCTTGCTTTATTGAACAAGAAATAGATAAAAAAAAAGAGGCAGTAAGTGCAGATGTACAACAAATGTGTGCATTTGTGTGTGTGTGTGTGTGCTTTATTTCTTGTCAATAAATTGCTTTTGATGTTAAATATTGATTCTAAATATTTTCTCGGAAATCCTATAAAATATTCATTGATGTTATATGTGGCCACCTTGTATCAGACAAGCTTCTCCTGCATTTTCTGTATGGCACAAGGCCACAATGATTGAATTCTTTGGATTCTCAGGTTAATCTGCCGGACAACTAGGCAGCTATATTTGTTTATATATATATATATATATATATATATATATATATATATATATATATATATATATATATACACACACACACGCACTAAAAGACACCAAATTTAGTCTAGTAGAAACTAAAATTCAAGATTATGTTGCTCCAATCTTCAAAGTGGGAAGTGATCGCTTAATTGCCTTAAATTCTTTACCTTCACCATTAGCTGTCATGAAAAAAAAAACTTTAAGTGTTTAAACTATATGTAGATTATTGTCCTCATCTTTGTTGTTGTTATGTTTCGGCTATTGTGCCTTCCAGCCTTCATCAGGTGTATATTGATCCAGGTACCCTACAGGGAATTCTGAACTGAATCTTTTGGAGTGAGAACAGTCCACCCTTGTAGATTAAATAAGGGTATTAGTTCAGAATTCCCTGTAGATTACTCGGATCAATATACACCTGATGAAGGCCAGTGTGCACAACAGCCGAAATGTTGTGATAATAAAAACAAGGATGAGGACAAATTCCTGAATGTAAATAAAAACGCCAGAAATTCAGGCTGAAACTTGCAGTTTATGTATGTGTCTTGTGTGCATCCGAGTCTTTATCCTTGTGTATATGCATCTGTCATTGTGTGTGTGTCTCTCTCTCTATCTCTCTCTGTATTTTGATGTACGTCTCTTTTTTGTGTATGTGGCACTCTCTATCTCACTTCCTGTATGCTCCTCTGTGTGTCTTTGTGTGCATTTGTATTTTGGTCTTTGTGTAAATGTGTTTCTGTTTTTGTACGTCTCTTTCTTTGTGTGTGTCTGTCTCTCTTTCTGTCTCTTTCTCTCTTTCTTTCCTTCTGCTTTTTGTATTCAGTTGTCCTGTCTTTTTACACCCAATTTGTCAGCATCTTTCTGTCGATTCATTTGACAAGCGTAAAGCAGAGAAAAACTGATGCATTGCTTTTATCTGATCAAAAAAAACAAATCTTTTTATTTTAACATAAAATGTTTAAAGGAAAGGAATTATGCACTGAACTGTGAACATTCCCCTTCACAAGTCTCTCTCACACTCTCCTCTTTTCCTCCTCTCACACTCTCCTCTCTTCCTCCTCTCACTCTCTCCTCTCTTCCTCCTCTCACTCTCTCCTCTCTTCCTCTTCTCACTCTCCTCTGTTCTTCCTCTTCTCACTCTCCTCTGTTCTTCCTCTTCTCACTCTCCTCTGTTCTTCCTCTCACTCTCTCCTTGCTTCCTCCTCTCACTCTCCTCTCTTCCTCTTCTCACTCTCCTCTCTTCCTCTTCTCACTCTCCTCTCTTCCTCTTCTCACTCTCCTCTCTTCCTCCTCTCACTCTCTTCTCACTTCCTCCTCTCACTCTCCTTGCTTCCTCTTCTCACTCTCTCCTTGCTTCCTCTTCTCACTCTCTCCTTGCTTCCTCTTCTCACTCTCTCCCTCATTTTCTCTCTCTCCTTCTCCCTCATTTTCTCTCTTCTTCTCCCTCATTTTCTCTCTCTCCTTCTCCCTCACTGACTCCTTTTCTCTCTGTCTCTCCCTCACTGACTCCTTTTCTCTCTCTCTTTCACTCTGTCTCACTGACTCCTTTTCTCTCTTTCACTCTCTCTCACTGACTCCTTTTCTCTCTCTTACTCTCTCTCATTGACTCCTTTTCTCACACTCACTCTCTCCTCTTTCTCTACTCATATTTTTCCCCCTCTCTCTCTCTCCCTCCCCTCTATCTCTCCCTGTTCTTTCTTGCAAATTAAATGGTGATTTAAATTAAAGGTTGGATTGAAATGAACAAGAATTCTGTTATCTTTCATTTCAGCAAAATGAAAAATTTTCATCGTCCAGGATTTTAAATTTCATTCATTTATTCAGACCAATATCTTTTTATTCTAAAATCTTATCCTGTATATGAACTTTGACCTTCTAAGATTGTATATGTCTTATGCTCTGAGAATTTTCAACAACAGCAACACAACAAAATATATAGCACATGTAATTTCTGTCTGAATTCCTGTGATGATCAGTAATAATAATTTACAGTATTTATATTTGGACTATTGTCCTCATCTTTGTTGTTTTCATCACAATGTTTCAACCAATCTGCCCTCCTACCTTCCTCCACTGTATATTGACCCGGGTAATCTACAGGGAATTCTGAACTGAACCCTTTATTTAATCTATGGGGCATAAACTGTTCTTGTTCTACTGCTCATGTATTGGGATATTGTCTGATAAGAACTAGATGATATCTATATATGAACAGTGGAATAAGAATAGTCTGCCCGCCATAGATTAAATAAAGGGTTCAGTTCAGAGTTCCCTGTAGGTTACCCAGATTGATTATACTCCTGAGGAAGGCTGGAGCCCGCAACGACCAAAACTAGATAACAGTAAAGATGTGAACAATTATCTGAACATGACTAGTTTAAATAATAGCACATGTAACGGATATATATCTATCTTTCATTAAATACAGCTGACAAGGAAGATTAAGAAATTTTCTTTATTGAAAATTCTGGTCGAAAACACAAGAATTCTATATGACTCACATTATCGGAAACATCTTGCTCTTAGAGAGGTCCTGTATCCCAAACATTTTCCCCTATCAACCTCACATTAATTAAAGGTGGAAATGGAGTGTTAAGTTTTTTAAAAAAATAGGAAGATGCCCACACAAATTCCAGCAACACGTGAAGGCTCAGAATGAACACTATTATTCAAAACAACACAAAAATAAATTTGTAACAGTCAAAACATGAGGAAAAAAATAACACCAGAGACAAAAGACTCTTGAAAATGGCTATAGAAGTAACTAAAAGCTTTTGGGACAATAAAAATTCTGGAAAATTTTTCTACTCCCTTACTCCTACAATACTGAAAAAGGTAAAGATTCTGGAAACACTAAATAAAAATTGTCTGCCATATTTAATAAAAGATGTTTGAAAGAAAGGTTGTTCCCCAAATATTCATTAATTAATATATATATATATATATATATATATATATATATATATATATATATATATATATATATATATATTAGGTTGGTGCAAAAATAATGACGTAATAATGCTGTTTTTTGACGTATTTTTTAACATCAAAAAACGACATTATTACGTCATTATTTTTGCACCAACCTAATATATAATATGTGGTGGACTCTACTGTCATATTTGATGTCTGAGGGTCAAGCAACTCATTTCCTAGGAACTGACAGGCCAGACATATTAATTATAATGGTGAAGGCTTCGGGCAGAAACAACCACATATTTTGAAGGGCTGAATACAGAGATCTGGTGCACTATGCGCCACAAGGACCCCCAAATGAGCTCCACAGGTTTTTAATTCAGAGTTGTCCAAGTATCCAAGGTTATAGAACCCAGTCTGTCCTGTTATTTACCCATAGCTGGAGGGAGAAGAAAAGGATTCATACTCTTTTCCAAGGGTATTAGCATGTAAGTGAATGTAATGGATTTGACTTGAATTTGCTTGCTTTATATATATATATATATATATATATATATTTTGTATAAAAAAAATTCCAAGAGGATAGAATCCAGGTAGAACTCAATGTCTTGGACAGAGTAAGGATATAATAAAATGGTTTGAACACTAATATTCCATGGTCATATTAGTGTCTAAACCTTTTTATTATATATATATATATATATATATATATATATATATATATATATATATATATATATATATATATATCACATCACACATTGAGTGCTGGTGTTAGTAAAAGACTGCTCCATGTAAAGTAATGGCTATAAAATATATATATATTAATAAATATACATTTTTTCCCCTCATTGGTGGAACAACTCTGTTTCATGCACAACACAATCTTCACATGCTGAATAGAGACTGACTTTTGCATAATTTCAATTTTGATATATATATATACCAGATTAGATATTAGATATATCAATGGGTAAAATGTAGTTTATCTGCCCAAAGGCAGACACTACACTTTGATCTCATCCTGGTGGCCAGGGAGCAAAGAAAAGTGTAATACAAGTAACAGCGAACTGTTCAGTTAATGAATGCCAAATGTTTCCTTATAAGGAAACAGTTAATATTACAATTTTTCATGAATGTGCCAAAAAAATTTTTTTTTTTTTTCATCTGATGCAAATAAAATTTATTTTCTCAAAGTGAGATTTACCTCCCAAATTCAAAAGTCAAATTCTCCTTCATTAAAAATAACTCCAGGTCATATGCTAATGGTAATAAAACTAACATGAATGAGGGTTACTCCAAAAATCATACCTGTTAGTAAGGCTAGGTGATGGAAATGGGGGATCAGTTTTGCATTGTACTTTAATATTAAACTTATCCCTCATTTTCTGGCCATAGCAGACTTTATCCATTTCTTAGGATGAAAGTATCTCCAAAACATCCATATCGGTAATCAAAGGAAGGGATAATAAAGTGGCAGAACAGTTTTGTATTTTATTATAATATTAAATGTATCCCTCTATTTCTTGGCCATAGTAGATGTTATCCTTCTCCAGTCCAGACAGGATTGAGTAACTAAAAAATGCTTAAAGGTAATTAAAGGAAAGGATAACAGAAAGTGGGGGATCAGTTTTGTATTGTTCTTTAGTATTAAACTTATCCCCCATTTCTTAGTAATATTCATGTAGTAGTAATAATAATAATAATAAAGTCTTCATATTAATATTAATATTAATATTAATAATAATAAATTTTGGTATGAACACCACCCAGACCCGGTTACGGAGATAGAACTTGTAACAATTTTATGGGACTTCACAATACACACAGACAGAACAATCAAAGCGAACCATCCAGATATTGTTATTGGAAACTACAAAAACAAAATGTGTCCTTATTGATATGGCATTCCCTGCAGACTGCAATGTATCTTTGAAGATTTTCAAAAAAACTATTATCAAAATACAAAGAGCTTGAAATAGAAATCTAAAAAATGTGACACAATGAGGACATGAACAATTCCAGTTGTAGTTGGAGCCCTCGGATTGATTGGTAAAAATTCCAATAGACTCATTGAAGGAATCCCCAGCAGCCCATGCCTTAAAGAAATACAAATAATTGTTCTCACAAGTACAGCCCATACCTTATGGAGGGTTTTATCTATGCAAAACATGTGCGATATTTTTTTTTTTTTTCAAAACTGCTCAGTGGAAAATGTCATGGTGCCATTTCTTCTGACCTTAGGTCTCTGGTTGGGACCCGGAAAGAAATGAGTACACACCAGAAATCAAAGGAAATAAAATAATAATAATGTAGCAATAACAAAAATAATGTAGCCATAATAGTAATAAAAAATTCTGAAGAGCAATTGGTCAATACCAAAATTGGCAGCAAGATGTCTGCTTGATTATTCAGCAATCTTCCATTAAGCTGCTAATTTGGTAAACGTCATGACATGATTCTGATATTTTCCTGCAAAAGTCTGACCACATTTACAGTGAAGGGAAAAAATTTTGCCCAGTGGCTAAGATATTTGCATATTTCTCTTCTATTCAAAAATAAATTCAACATTTGACAAAAAAATAGAGCAGTACATTTTTATTATTATTTAATTGATGCAATGTGTGTGTGTGTGGGGGGGGGTAATGGAAATTGTGGGATAAGAAAGCATTTCTTACTTCATGTTAATACCCTTGGAAAAGGCATGAACCTATCTCATCCGTCCCCACATCAACTATGGTTTAAATAGCTGGGTAGGCACTTTTCTAGCTTTGGTAGGACAACCAGTTGAAAAGAACGTCAGATTCAAAACCATAGAGACAGCAATGAGAAACCAGTCGACTATCACTCAAGCAGTAATGGCAATTAATAATTGACAGATATTAAAGAAAAAGGAAAAATCCATGTTTTGAATGGATGTTTGATTTTTTTTAAATGTTCTTCTGTTTTATGTTTATATTATCTTATGTATCGAATAGTTTTTAGAAAAGAGAATTTTTTTTTTCTACTTTTCCAAGAGAAAATATAATTTTAATGATTTTTTTTTTTTAAATAGAAAAAACAACAAGATTATATTTTTATTTAATTATTTATTTTTCTTCAGAAAAATTTTAATTACAGTTAAAAATTTTTTCATATATTAGACCAAGCAAAGTGATAATGCCATTAAAATTCAAGTAGTTACTGAAAGGTAAAGAGAATAAGAAGATGGCGATAATGCCACTAAGACGCAAGGGGTTACTGGGAGTGAAAGAGAATGAGAAGACTTTAGTGAGGAGAAAGGACAATAAAAGAACAGGTTTCAGGAAGACAGAAGATGGCGATAATGCCACTAAGACGCAAGGGGTTACTGGGAGTGAAAGAGAATGAGAAGACTTTAGTGAGGAGAAAGGACAATAAAAGAACAGGTTTCAGGAAGACAGAAGATGGCGATAATGCCACTAAGACGCAAGGGGTTACTGGGAGTGAAAGAGAATGAGAAGACTTTAGTGAGGAGAAAGGACAATAAAAGAACAGGTTTCAGGAAGACAGAAGATGGCAATAATGCCACTAAGACGCAAGGGGTTACTGGGAGTGAAAGAGAATGAGAAGACTTTAGTGAGGAGAAAGGACAATAAAAGAACAGGTTTCAGGAAGACAGATGGCGACTGATGCTGCATTTAAATTATTGTAGGTGGCAGAAAAGTAAGGAACCAGAAGAGTTCCGAAGACTCAAAAAGAAATTATTTGCATAAAACTTATGGCTACATCTAGCTAATTCAATGCTGAAATGATAAGACCCAATTGCCAATGTAGTTTCCGTTGAAATTCATGTATTTGATGTAAAACAAAAAGGGGAGCTCATAAGAACAATAAAAAAAGTCAGAATGTGACTGAAATCAAGATGCCAGGTCAGGACCTATAACATTACAGACCCTTCTTTGGACTTTGTCAAGAATGTTGAGATATATAGCAGGGGCATTAGATATGGCAGCAATATTCAATACGTAGACGAATGCTAACTTTATAAATAAGGTATCAATTTCCATGGGATTTCACCTTGATGATGCACTATACTCTTAAATTTTGCCGTCTTTGTGTGTAGTAGTAGTAGTAGTAGTAGTTGTAGTAATTATTGTCACCATGAAATCCATCTACCTCAGATTCTAAAATCACTGGACCAATGATATTTAAGGAATACCTCTCAGTTGAAATTTTCAAACAATGTCTATTCTCAACTTGCCAAAGAACATCATTCATGTGACCTAACTGGAATGTTTCCTTTTGAAAATTTGGCAGGTCTAGGTTCTTGTCCCATGACCCTTTAGATTGTTGGTGTCCTATGCTGATAATTCTTCATATCATTTCTCAGAGCAGTGTGAATTATTTGGCAGTGATCGCCTTCTCTCCAAATAGCTTACATATTTACAAGTCTGCCATTCATCCTTCCTTTAAATATTACTGCCACATCAAATCTGTTGCTTCTGCTATATATTTAGAGATTCTTGATAAAATCCAAAGAATCTGCAATATTATTGGCCCTGACCTGGCATCTCAGCATCAGTCACTTTAACATTGCTGTATTGTAGCTTCCCTCTGCCTTTCTATAAAATTTGTAATTGTTCAGATGAACTTTCCTCTATGGTACATAAACTTTATGAATTTAAGCGCAGTATAAGATTGGTGGCAAGGTTTCATCATTTTACAATTGAAATAGCTGGATGTAACTGCAAGTTTTATGCAAACAGTTTCTTCTCTTGTACTTCTCACTTGTGGAACCCTTTCAGCTTCTTGCTTTCCAGTCAACATTGATGTTAAAAAATTTAAATGAAATGTCAATCATTATCTTCTGTCTAATTAATTCTTGTTCTTTTATTGTCTTCTCTCCTTAATAGTATATTTTTTCTTGTATTTACTAACACTCGGTGACCTTTTGCAAAATTAGTGACTTTATTGATTGGGTTGAAATAATTAAAAAAAAAAAAAGAAAAAGAAAAAATTAATATATGACGGGTTGAATTGAAAACACTTCTGCAAACACCTTCAACTAAGACAGCCCAAAATGTAATGCCATGTAACCCTTTGGCTCTTGTTGGTGCAGTCGAAAGGGGACCATATGGTCTGGGCACAGCACAGACTCCATCTACCATTACCCAGGCTTGAGACCTGGAGATCACTTCAGTCTCACTGCATTTTTACCTTAAGGAGCCTATATTTATCTTGTAGAATAAACAGATGTCTATTATTATATTGGTTTACATTAAAGTATCATCTTTGACCTGACCTATTTGAAGAAGTGGAACCAGTTGAACTTAGAAGCTTCATTTTTGGTTTGGGATTAGTCATCTATGTAAACTAGTTACTAACCAAAGTTAGAAAGCTTAATCTACCCTACTATTTTCCTTAATATAATGCCACCCACATTTCCAATTCAGAAATGCACCACTGTCTGCATACGGATAGAAAATGAGTTCAGTAGATATACACAAATAGAAAAGATGTGTCATTGGACTTATTCAACCTATACTCCAAGGCGAAAATGCTTTCCAAAAGCTAAGCAAAGTATCAAGAAATAGAAAAACTTTGCTAGAAACAAGGAAAAGAGTACTAAACTGCTATGTGATATTTGTTCTGCTGTATGGCAGTGAGTGCTGGATGATCTCAAAGAGGAACAGACGTGAAGCAGCAGAAATGCGTTTCTACAGAAACATGCTGAGGATACCATGGATCAAATATATGAGTAATGAAAAAGTTGTAAAGCAAATGGTAGCAAAAAGGACACTTGTTAGTCTTAACATCTAGGACACATGATGAGGATGGAGCATTTGGAAAATCCAATACTCACAGGACAGAGGAAAACAGCACTTAGTGAGATTGAGTAAATGGATGGCGGAAGAAGGTTTAGGAGAAAGAACAGAAAAACATTTAAGAGCTAGAAACGAGGGGAAATTGTAGAGAGCCATGATCGCCAATGTCCTGAAGAGACACAGCACAAAGAAGAAGAAGAATGAGCTTTAGTAAATGGATGGCAGAACAAGGTTTATGAGAGATAATAAAAAGATAAAATTTATTAAGAGCTACAAAGGATAGGAAATTATGGAGAGCCATGATTGTCAACATCCTGAAGAGACACAGCACTTAGAAGAAGAAAGAGCTTGAGTAACTGGATAGCGAAACAAGATTTAGGAGAGATAACAAAAGGCAAAATTTATTAAGAGCTACAAAGGACAGGAAATTGTGGAGAGCCATGATCGCCTATGTTCAGAAGGGACCCAACACATAGAAGAAGAATGAGCTTCTAAATAAAGCCAAGTGACAGTCTGACATTACCTGCAGTCATCATATCTTGTTAACTATCATAACATTTGTCAGAATCCAAAAATATCTTTTATTATGCTCATGGGTTCTCAGTTTTTATTTAGCATTTAATATCTTACATTTTCATGTTTCATTCTTATCAAAATTAAACTTAATTCTGTTAGGAAAAGGAAGCAAAAGGCATTTCATCCTGGAAACTTTTCACTGAATATTTTTAAATTATCTCATGTTCTTCAATAATCTCTTTGTTGTTGTCATGACATGTGGGAAAAATGAAATAAAACCAATAAATTAAATAATAATAAAAAAGGATATTTATTTTCCTTTTGTGTAAATTATAAAGAATCTAGCATCTCATCATTTCAGAAGTCTGCATTGCCAGGTATTGTAAATATCCTGTGAAAGGTGCTGTCTGTTTGAGTTCATATGACTTGGAGGAGACTCATAAACAAGATCTTTGGACGAAGAGATGATAATAATTTTATATTTTTTTTATATGCTAATGTTTACCTAATACAAGGCCCAAGAGCCACTCAAACTATAGAGTTACTGTGTGGTGATGCATGAGTGAAAATTGGATTAATGCCTAGTATCTCATCACTTCAGAAGTCCACATTGCTTTGTACAGCAAACATTTTGCAAAAAGTGGTATCTGTCTGAAATTGTATGATTTGATGGGGGGCACCTAGTATGTAAGATTTACAATTGAAACGGAAAATCATTTAAAAATAAAAATGATAATCTATGAGTATGATCACCAAAGTTAAGCAATTTTGTGTCTGGTCAGTACTTAGATGGGTGACCACTTGGGAATACCAGGTGCTGTGTCAGTGGTGAAATGAGTAATGGCTTAGTATTGATTTCATTATATTCACTGACACACAAATACCCCTGGTAAAGATATGAATTCACCACTTCTCCCTACAGCTATGGGTTAATTAGAAAGATTTGTATCATTAAACCATTATTATCTCCAAAAGAAAAAAAAAACTCTTCAGAATCTAAAAATATTTTCAGGTTTTAAATAACCTGCAAAGGGTTGATAAGCCATAGAAAACAAATCAATCAATCAATGAATTATTGATCTGCTTAGCTACACAGGCATGTTTCTTAGTTTTATTTACATTCTCTGGAATATAAATTAGAAAAAGTGCTGTGACCACAAAGCGAGGGATCAGAAAATATTTTCTGCAATGATTTGATAAGCTGTAAAAAAATGAATAGATCAATAATTTATTATTATTATTACTGGCTGTTAGTAAGAGGAATAGTCCAATATATAAATTGCAAATTGGAGATACCAAAATCAAACAGGTACAACAATTTAAATACCTGGGAAGCATTTTAACAGAGGATGGAAAGTGTAGCAATAAAATCTGAAGGTGTATTTGGATAGTGAAAGATGCGTTCCAAAATCCAAGATAAGTATTTAAGAAACAGGAAAATTTCCCAAGAAACAAAGAAAGGAGTACTGAACTATTACATAATAAGTAGCCATCTATATTAGAGAATGCTTGACAATCTCCTCAAAGATGAAGAGACTTGAAGCAACAGAAATGTGGTTCTACTAAACGAAAATGAGAATACCATTGACCAAAAATGTGAGCAATGATGAAGTTTTAGAAAAAAATGGAAACAAAAAGGACACATACTTAACATAAGAGAGTTGAAATTCTGAGGGTACATAGTGAGGAAACAGGGCTTGGAAAATTTGATACTTACGGGACAGATTGAAGGAAAGCGGAAACTAACACATAACCTACCTAGTAAACTTGAGTAAATGAATATCAGAACAGGGTTTAGGGGTGATAACTAAAAGACAAAATTTATTAAGAGCTACAAAGGAGAGAAAACTGTGGAGAGCCATGATTGCCAACATCCTGAAGTGACACGGCACATAGAAGAAGAAGAATGAGCTTGAGTAAATGGATGACAGAACAAGGTTTAGGAGAGGTAACAAAAAGGCATCATTTATCAAGTGCTACAAAAGACAGGAAATTGTGGAGAGCCATGTTTGCCAATGTCCTGAAAGAATGCAATTAGTTAGAATCACTATAATTCTGAATGTGTATTTTAGGGGTGCAATCATTAATAAATTGTTAACTCAGGGTCTTTGAGAGATCAAAAATAAGTTTCATATTTTAAAATATATAAAATCTCTATATTGACATTTTTTATTCATATAGATCATTAAAACTACTTTAATGTTTTTGAATGAGAACATCAAATTAAAATTTGATCTTCATTGGAATATACTTGTGCAAATGTGTCTATATGCCTTAAACACTAACATATTAAGATTTATCTACATTATGACAGTCATTATGGAAGCCATTGTTTTCATATTGGTAGAATTTTTAGGACCTATTTATTTCACTAATACGTTGGGAATTTCAGTTGATGAGTTTTTTTTATTAGAGATATTTATAATCTGCCTGTATTTCTGAGATGAGGTATTGTAACAGTTTACACTATTTACATTTGGATTGTTGTCCTTATCTTTATTGCCATATTCAAAACGTTTCGGCCGTTGTACACTTTGGCCTTCTTCAGAATCTGTTTATATTTCTGAGATGAGTTATTGTAGCTATTTACATTGTACGGACAGTTCTCATCTTTGTTATATTCATGACATTTTGGCTGTTGCACACTCTGGCCTTCTTCAGGTGATAAACATTGGAATTTCAAACCAAGTCCCTTTTATTTCATCTACTGGTGTAGATTGTTCTAGCTCCACATGCCAGGTCTTTTAAGTTATTTCCCTTCAGTAACTAAATTCTCCAAGTTCTTTTTTTTTCACTTTCACTGTGGCCGACAATGTAAATAGTGTAAATAGTTCATCCCAGAAATATAGACAGATCCTGAAGAAAGCCGGAGCGTACAATGGCCAAAACATTAAAATGGGGACACCAGTTCGAACAATGTAACTAGTGTATTTATAATCTGTTATTTTATTTTAATATGCAACTTGATTTGGTTCACCCAGTACAAGGCCTGGAGGTGGGGAACACTCAAGGTAGAGGGTTATGTCAGGAGGAAGTTTGTATGGGTAGGAGTGAAATGTAACATTTAACCCTAGACTTGAACAGGTTAAGATTGTCGTGATTTGGGAAACATCCTCTTGGAAGTCACTTCCACAGAGCAGTGGTTCATGCAAAGAAGCTGTGCAAGTGAAACTTACTTCTCATCATGGAATATGGAGGGAATGAGGGTGGTTTGCGACAATATAAGTGGCATGGCGTGTCCTTCCTGTGACAGTTTGATCTGGTGGAACCAAGGGATGTACTTTGTCCAAGCACTTTCCGTGAAAGTAGCGAAAGTCTTTACACATCCCACTGTTGGAGAGTGAAAAATATTTTGTCACCCACAAGGTCTTGGACACACTTGTGTGTGTGTGTGTGTGTATGTGTGTGTGTGTATATATATATATATATATATATATATATATATATATATATATATATATATATACTGAGGGTTAGTTGAAATGTTCATAGGCTAACCAAGACATTAATGAAAGTAGACACAATTGTTTTGTCTACTTTCATTTCTAACCTGTGTGTATGTATGTATGTATATGTGTGTGTATATATATATATATATATATATATAATTTTATGTATTTAGGCAACAAATGTTATAAATGTTATTAAAGACAAGACATTGTGTGTCGATTAATTTTATTGATCAACTTTTCTAAATTCTCAGCTCTATACTCCTAACGCTTGTCCTTTCCTATGCTAATATAACTCAGAACAGTAACCTTCTACCTTGAGTGGCTCTTGGGCATTGTATTGGGTGAACATTAGTAAAAAAAAAAAATATCCTTCTCAGATAATGAGGAAATTCAGTCAGAAATTGTCCAAAGTTAATTTTGGAAAAAATATGGTTCAAGCTTTTGACTTAAGTCCTCATCAAGGTAGGTAGATAAATGGCATGTGTTGTGACGCAGACAAGATGTGATGTACGTGTGTGTGTGTGTTTATATACATTTGAAGATGCCGATTCTTAAATTATAATTGAATATATTTATACAGGGTGCCATGGGTAAATTGTTACCATTTTATATTTGTAATTTTGTGCATAGGTTTTGTTTGTTTTTGATTTTGTTGGCTGCACAGTATAGTGGGGTCATGCATTTTTCTAAAGGTTAAGTTTTCATTTGAATGATGCATCTAACATTTCTAAACATATACAACAGCATACCTGTCCACATTAGTAATTTAGAAAAATTCTTGTTGAAAATATGTCTATGCTTTTACATGAAAATAATGAACATAAACTAAAAATTCTTGAAAAAATTGAAATGAAACCTTAATAAAATTAATTATGAATACTGCACAAAAGTTTTAAAATGATTACAGTAGATAGTTTTTAAATATATAGGTTTTAACTAATAGTTTTAGACGTTTTTTTTGTTTTTTTTAAAATGGGTAGACATCATACTAAATTAGTTACCTCCCTTGACATTACTTCATGAGTATGCTGACATCATAAGATTTAAAAATCGTACGGTACATAAGTTTAGCATTTCACTTCACAAATAAAAAATTTAATTTTCAGATAAACACAACAAATTTGTCTTAGATAAAACAAGAATCTAAAGTTGACATTTGCTAATGTCAAAAATACTCAGAGTACTTTCTTCCTTTTTAATAAGGATACTAAGAAGCTTGTTTTTGAATATGAGAGGATTGTATTAAAAATAAATAGACAAAACTTGTCTAAATTACATATATGTGAAATATATAACTGTTGTGGTGTCCATCCTCTAAAAAGTCTATGTTGGACTCTTCTGCCTACTATAAGATTAGTAGGAGAGAAGGCCTTATTCAAACAGTCGAATAGATTGAACACTGGGTCAACCGACACACACTCACTAGTTGTGTAATACTCTTCTGTTGTATTTACTGTTTAATATATAATATATCTGCAACACTTGTTTTGTTATTTCTTTAACCATTTACTTAGTCACAACAATAACAAGGTGGGAAAAGTTTTTCATATGATGCCTTTCATCCTTTAGGACTTCATATATTGATATGATTACCCAATTGCTTGGAAAGGTGACAAATATTTTAAATTTAGATTTTAAAATCTTTTTTTTTAATTAACACAGTTTGGTCACACTCTAAAACTCAAATTGTTATTTTGCACTTTTATTTTATTTTGCGCAGACTTCATAAAGGAGTCCATGGACACTGATTAGGAACTTGTTCACAGACATACTATTGTCTTATATTTCACTTTAAGATTCCAAGTGGACTATTATCATATACTGACTGATAAAATTCTTGAATGATAATCTAGATATGAATTCCTAAATTAAAAAATACCAAACTGATTTAATCTAATTTTGTGAGTCCCCAGTCTGCTGGTTGGAAACCCTGTTCATCCAACATTCTTACTCCCAGCAGTTGACAAACTCTTTAGACCAAAACTTGGTTTGAAGATGACATTAAGCATGAAACTGACATTCACCATGCCGTGTTTATTCTTATGTCCTACTGACTAGAGAGACTGATAGGGATCACAAAATATAGTAAATTTATGTGTATGGGGAGAAGAGGAGAGAAAAAGTTAATTTGAAGATTTGATCACTAAATGTAACTCAAAAATACTATCAATAAATTAATAATAATAATTGACAAAAAATACATAGATAATTGGGTTACATATTTTAGTGTATTCGTCCTAACTCGTGCCGAATCTTATGTTGAACGAATATGTTTTTCAGAATTAGTTTTGTCTTTTATCCCCAAATACTGAGAGTGATAATTATAGTCTCCCTTCCCAAAACAATTTTTTTTCAGTTTGTAATAAAATAGTTTTTATTGATCGCAAACTGTTGAGATTTGAAGCGTTCTGCCTCTTTCATTATGGCCGCCACCTTTGCCACCGTCAACATGGCCGCCACTTCGATTTTTCTTTTGCCTCACTTTCGTTCGACTGCTGTCATCTTCCTCAATACAAAACAGCAATTTTCCTCCTTTTTCTCCCTTCTTTATTTCGTTCGTTTTCCCCAGTAGACGCCCACGTACTGTTCGGCTACAGCAACAATGTCAGTTTATATATTAAATAAAAATCTATTCGCTCGTGTTCCACTCTGCTTTTTCCGTAAAAGAAAAAAAAATGTAAGTTACAATAGAAAATATTCGCTCAGCTGACATGAACATCTTTTTTAAAGTTACAATAAAAGAAATAAAATAATAATGAAACAGAACGGAAAAATCAGATATTGTCTAAGAAATAGAATTAAAAAAAAATGATTGTGTTCAGTCAATTCGTTTTCTGCTTCATTAGCATAAAACTAAAAGATTGAGATTATAAATGATTTATTGTCTCGTAATCGTTTCTAGCATAAGACTAGCCAAGCAAGTTTTTTTTTTTTTTTTTTGTTCTCCCTTACAGAGGAGAAAACCCAGTCTTTTTTTTTTTTTTTTTTTGCCTTTTGCCTTTCATTAAAATTTATTTAAGCAAGGTTATTAGGTGCAGTTCAGGAAAAACATGGCAATTGTTTCGTATCTAACTTTGATCGCAAATTTCTTGCGTGTGTGCACTTAAAACTTTCACATACTAAAATAAAATTAAGCTACATGAATTATTCGGATGAATATCATCGTCTTTATTGTTTCTATCAGTATTTTTCTGCAAGTGCATTCTACAGAGGTCCTCTGTTCTTATTCCGTGATCCTCATCTTGTATTCATCTTGTCAGTATTTCTAAGAATTCTCATATTATATGGTTATTTGGATTTGTATCCTAATTTCTGTTCTGACTACAGTATTTTAGATGTATTTTTAGTTTTCCTTTATTACATTTTATGTCAAACAGTTCTTGAGTATTGTCCCTTAGGCAGGTGAATGCGCATATATATAACATTTTTTACAATGATACCCTGTACAAGGCCTGTCGGAGTTAGCTCCTCCTTAATTCCCTAATTGTTCACTAGGGGTCGCTCTCCCTACACAATAAATACTGGGCGATTTCTTGCCTCGTTCTCTTTTACATTTCTTCATTTCAGAGAACACCTCTACAATGTGAGCTCTTGCAAAAGATAGCATTTCCCATTTGTGGGAGACGCCATGAACATTATACACACATACAAACATTCACCAAAGAACAAACACAAATGTTCACGCATACACAAGTGTTAATGTCTATGTCCATTGTAAAATTGTGTTGTTTAATATATATATTTGTTTATATTTATTTTAATTTTATTTTTCATTTCATTTCATTTTTGGAAGTGCTATCTGATGATCCGGTGTCCCTTAAAAGGGCTCTGGTGAAATAAATTATTATAATGGTACCTTAAAGTGGTCTGTTTTTCTTTTGAATATTAGCTCTGGATTTACATTGAGCTCTCAGGATTTCATCCTCCTTGGGATTACCCATACGGATTATCAAGTTCTTCATAACTTAAATATATATATATATATATATATATATATATATATATATTTTTAGACATCAAAATTACTATCAAGCATTAAAATCTATTCTTTACATAAATTGCTAAAACCCACTTACAGCCTCTTTCTCTTTCCTTCCCTCTCCCTCTTCTTTCTTTTTCCTTTTTCTTTTCTCCCTTCTCCCCTCCCATTCAATATATCACTTCCGTTAAGTTAACCGTCTAAATAGGTCAAGGTCTGGTCACTCCTCCTCCCCCAATATAAAGTATACTTGAGAGAGATATGAAATTAATCCCTCCCTATACTCTACCATGTCTCTTTAACTATGCCTTTTACACTCTGTGTTAAATTACAAAAACTTACACTACCCATCAATTTTAATTTCATTTTTTGTTTCATTTCGTTGTTGGAAGTGCTATCTGATGATCCGGTGAAATAAATTATTATAATGGTACCTGAAAGTGGTCTGTTTTTCTTTTAATATATATATATATATATATATATATATATATATATATATATATATATATATATATATATACATACATTAAGAAATGGACAAAGTCCGACAATTTATTTATTAAAGACATTTTTATGTTTAACATTCTTTTTATAGATACAAGTATTTAAGTAAATGCTCTGTTTATAATAAACAGTATTAAATAACATTTACCGGCCTGTAATACTGTTTATTATTATTATTATTATTATTATTATTATTATAAACAGAGCATTTACTTAAATACTTGTATCTATAAAAAGAACATAAAACATAAAAATGTCTTTAATAAATATATATATATATATATATATAGGTTGTGTTTGTTTTCTTTTCATCTTCAGTTGGATACAGCTAGAGTCTGCCATTTTCTTGTAGTTGGACCTCCTAGCAGGAAAAATAAACCCATGTGTTCTTAATATTTAATACAATAACACTCAAACCCACATGGTCCACTATAGGCCCACTCATGTTTGAGGTTTACATAAGAAAACTGCTTTAAAAGGAACAAGAAACCCAATCTTAAACATGGGATAAACCTCTACTGTGGAAAATTTTCCCGGCCTTTCGACATCAAATGGTTAAAGCTAAAGGTGGCAAAATTGATAAAAGCAACAATGGCTTGAAAGTTTAGAGCAGACAATTCTCTCTTTTAGGCAGAAGAATAAAGACTCAAACTCCTGCTTGGGTTGTAACAAGAAGAAGAAAATGTTTATTTACACACACAAAAAAGGTGTAGGGATATACATAAATATGAGAGAAAGAAAATTCCCTTAACTTAAAGGAAAAAAAAAATGTTCATATAAAGGCTTGCTCAAAATATTTCTCTGAGCGCCTAAAAGTTCTTTAAGCAAGTCTTCAGAGATCTTGTTGAGGGGAAAACAGTTGGAAGATCCGTAGTTTGTAGTTGAGTGAGTTCATAGGCTGACAATAGGAATTTCTAGGTTCGTAGAAGCAGATCTTTATTTGTTTTTAGTAGATTGCCAACATTTTGTCTCTAGTGCCCACCCAGCATGTAGATTTTTTTTTAAACAGATTCCAGACAAGACTGGTGTTACTGTTGCCGACCTGATGTTATCACAGACTATGTCAAGTATTCACTGACAAAGAGACGTATATTCTTGGTATTTATTGAGATTAGAAGGCTCAGAAATATTGGGAACTTTTCCCTCCAAAATTGCTATACACTTTCCCAGCCCTCTCACTTATCAGAAAATTTGAGCGAGTGTTACATCCCCCACCTTGACTTTAAGGCATCATGGTCAAGGCGAGGGTGGTCAAATTCCTTTTTATATTTTTCAGCTCTCTCATTTGTCAGAAAATATGTTATCTCTGATAAGGATCAAGGCTTTGGGAGCCGGATTTGAAAGCAGAGGTGAAAGTTGGGGAAAAGATCAGAAAAGAGGCAAGAATTGTAGTAGTGGTTCTCAAATTAAATTCTAATACTACTCCTGTTCAAGACCAAGGAGGTGTGGGAACCAGATGATAGGTGAACCTATCTACTCCTATTGAGAAAAGGAAAAGTAATTCAATAGTAAATAAAAGTTTGGAGTTTTAGGTGGAGACGTTAGAAGTATAGAGTTGAAGTTGAGTGTAAAAGGAACTGGAAACCCAATCCAAAACAGGAAACAAAGGACAAGCCTCTACTCCTGTTCAAAAGAGCAGGAAGGTGTGTGAACAAGATGATAGGTGAATCTATCTACACCTATTGAGGAAAGAGTATAAGAGGAATTAGGTACTTGCAGGAGTGGTAGACTTGGTAGTTATCCAGTCACATCCACAGGAGATGCATGCACAGGCATCCATGGCCGGACATTTGGCTGAGAGACATTTGGCTAAAAGGACATTTGGTCGATGGACATTTTACCGAAATGACAGAATTAGCAGATTGTCACTTTCATGGATGACAAAGTCTTCCCCTCTAATTGATTGAGTTAAAATGTCCCCCTTTGGTATCATGCGTTGTCTACGCACCATTTTTGCCAGAGTTTCTTTTTTAGGGAGAGCACTTGCAGCATTAAGTGGATAATCACTAGTGGAGTTTTGTATAATGGTTGATGTTCTTTCCTCTGAATTCTTGGCTTTTTCTTTTATTTTATTCACTGTTTTTAATGACCAATTGCGTGCAGTATCAGGTGGATGAGAGTGTGTACTAGCTTCACCTTGGACAATGTCGTATTTTGTCTTTAATCGCCCTCCACATCTTCCTTTGCGTTCACATCGCCAGTACGTTATACTGTCTTTTCTTCTATCAACAATGTAGGCATAGCCATCAAGCAAAAGCTTTCTTCCTCCTCGTGTTGTTGGTATGACTTCCATGATGTGTAAATGGTAATAATATATTTTAAATAAAATAATCATTTAAATTATTTTGATATTTCATAAAAACTATTCCATTTAGTGTCAAATTACTAGAAACTCGGAGAAAGTCGATTGACAAATATGGGGTTCCTATTAATAATTGGACGATTCCAAAATTTGTCCTAATTCCAATTATGATGCCAATTTTCAAACTGTTAAGATGGATTACACCCAAAATTACCTCTGAATTTCAAGTGATTATATTAAAGCCTGTCAAAAAAAAAAAAAATGAAAAATTATAAATTAATACATTAAATATAAATATATGTAGCACATATTGAAGAAATTAAATAGTGAATTTAATGCTGATGAACATTCAATCTCACCGTTTTGTTATGTTAAATAAGGTTAACGCCATTACTCTTTTTCTCAAAAAAAATTATGATAAAGTGTGTGACATGTAAGTATGCCACTACATTTTAAGTTAAATGACTGTCAGCCAAATGTCCGAGTACCCAGGTATTATACCCTGAGTGTAAATGTCTTGGCTATCCAGAAATCAAGTCAAGAGAAACCCTCCTTGAGTTGGAAGCATTATTCCAGTCTGAGACCTCAGGTACCAAGACAAGCTCACTCATATAAGATGCGGAAGTGGGTGGTGACATAGGTTGCTTGGGGAGGGGGTGCATTGGAATCCCCTATGCCCATTTTATATATATATATATATATATATATATATATATATATATATATATATATATATATATATGTGAAAATATTGTAGAAAATAGGAAAGAATCTGGTTTGGTAAATAATCTAAAGTTCCTTAGTATTTTTGTTATTATTTTTTAAAAATAGTGCTCGATACGAAAGTAGAGCATAAATATAATTATTAATATAATTATTTATTTAAATTGTATTGTATTCTGTATTTGAAATCATATTTTTAAATAAATAATTATATATATATATATATATATACATACACACATAATAAAATCTTTAGATGCTGGAGGATAGAAACACAACTGTTTTTGACTGCCAAGGTCTGTTCAGGTGATTAATGCAGCAAATTAAATTTACCTATACATTTATTAATAGCTCTCCAGGTTAGTGTTGCTACCTTGTCATTGAGCACTTTTTTATTACACACATTTTTAAAATCCCTTTTTAGTTTGTTTACCTGTTATATATATAGTATGTATTC